>JABXJD010000167.1:595000-1030000 GCA_013375575.1 Percina caprodes
AACAGGAGAAAATGAAAAATGATTATGAAAAAAAATACAAAGTAAAGTACAGTAGGAAAAACCGTGACTCAGGTGTATTTCCCTGCTCTTCTGATCCTGACTCCGCTCTGTAGCGGGTTTTTCTTCTAAAGCCCGCGGTGCAGGTGTGTTTTTTCGAGAGAAGAATATAGTTATCGGTAGTTGTTGTCGCTCTTTTTTCTTCTGGGCAAAAATATTCTTATAAACAGAAGCAGAACACAATGCACGATGCAAATCCGTGAAGCAGCAAGACCATGAAAGGTGAACCGCGACATAGCGAGGGTTCACTGTATTTAAAAATAAAAAATTTTGAGAAGTGCATTTAAATTGAATACAAGTTAGGGCACATATGACTGGACAGTGTTGGATTATGGATTATTGACAAAGTTCCTGATCAAACCCATTTGTTTTTAATTCAGGCTGTTAAACCACAAAATGCAGAAGTGCGGAACGTGGTTAAATTAGTTGTGAAATCCCCATAAAGCACAGCACTGGATATGACTTAAATGTCCTTCATGATGCCTTTTTGTTTTTTACATTTCATTGTTTGTTTTTAAGTCTTTCAGCGTCTGAGAAAATTAATTCAAACGCAACTTTTCTCAGAACCAAATGCAGAATTACCGCCTAAAATAAATAAAGAAACTCACTCACTTGTTATGAAATATACCCTTACAGTAAGCATATTTTGTTAGATATGAGAAGCCGATTTTTCTTGACATTTAGAAAATGTCCTTATTCACATGTGCTTAGAGTTATAAGGTAAAGTATGAGGCCCCAGCCAATAGCCGGTTACCATAGGTTAGCATGAAGACTGAAACACTGGAAACAGCTAGGCTGCTTTTGTACATAGGTAACAAATCCACTTACCACCCCCTCCAAAGCTCACTATTACCATGTCATATATTGTGTGTTTAATCCGTAAAAAACAAAATATATAAACATGTCTGATTTTTTTTACCTTTTTACCTTTAAGCACAGCCAAGTTGATAGATGTGCACACCCATAATATGACACTTCAAACATTTAATCTATGACACTTTTTGATAGGGTTGAGTCTTGAGGGGTGGAGTTGAATCGGGTCACATGCTTATTCCACAGATAAAAGAAACATTTTATTTTGATACAATGGGGATTCCCAGTTTTACCGGTCTTCTTTGCCATAAAATAAAGACACACAACCAAAACTTGTAAATGTTAAATTTTGAACCGATGACCGGATTCAAAACCAAATTTTCCAAACCATTCCAACAAAAAAATGATAAATTTTGAAACGATTCCAAGTTGGAACCGGTTCTTGATGCCCAATCCTACTTATTGACCTGCTCATTGCTTGCAACACAACATTGCGGTCTGTGTAACCACAGTAACTAACTACTTACCCACACCCTTTGGCTTTAGTTAAAAGTCTACATAGGGGGTTGATTTGCCCATTCAACAGATGGATGTGTAGTTATTATTTTTATTTTTAGTTGCATGTAAATGTCTTCTCTCATCCCGAGAGAAGCTGTGAGCAGGATTAAAAAAAAAAAAAAAACAGTTCTGGCCAATGTTTCCTATTGATGGAAAAAGAAAATGGTAAAATAGAGTTTAGATGCTTTGATGTGGACCAGGTGAGAGGAGCCTCAGCCCAGATCCTGCTGCCAGGTAATTGAGCCCCATCTTGGCTTGCCGGTGTCTTATCCTAAAGGCATACTGCTGCTTCCTTAAGCGTTTCTCTGTCAGCCTGGCTGTAAGGCTCATTAGGACAAACACTTTACTCTTAAAGGAGAATTCTGGTCGATTCCAACACGTAGCTCTGTTGTTTGTAAATTTGGAGTGCTGTCAGTAGAGAGAAAAACGAAACCAATCGGTGCTGCCTACACAGTGTTATCTAGACAGCAGTTAGAGTGCTTAGGGACCGTCTACAAACTACAACACAGAAAAGAGGAAAAAGATGTAGGCTATCAATTTAATGATTAAATAAACTTACCTCAATTATAACTTGTCTCCTGCTAGTTGTACTACAGCAGTTACTTTAACAAAATAAGCACATGCTTATTTTTTAAAATATATTTATCTCTTTTTGGTGTTGTAGTTTATAGACGGTCCCGAAGCACTCCTTGCTGTATCCACACAGAAACTAACTAACTTTCATGCATCTCTTTCAAATCTACAGCAGTCAGATTCACTGTATTCACTCTGTTGTTATTCACTGCACATGGGTAGGCCCTTTTAATGACATTTTGACCATGTTTAGAGGCTAAAACACGTTTAAAACTCGCCCTATTAAGTCTGGTGGGTGCTGACTCTAGCAGGAGGATAACACGGTGTAGGCAGCACCGATTGGTTTAGTTTTTCTCTCTACTGACAGCACTCCAAATTTAAAAACAACAGAGCTACATGTTGGAATATACCGGAATTCTCCTTTAAGCAGTGATTTTGACAGACATCAAAGCCTGTTTGATCTTTTCTGCCGAAGTGGTTTGCAGACTGTGGTTTCAGGGTTGGCAACTGCTGTTTTTGTTTTGACTGTGGCATCCCAGAGGCCACCCATGTTTAAGAGACCCAGGGTTGCTGCAATATGTAGTTTGCTTGGTCCTGGATGAGTCTGTGATTTGGAAGTTAAATCTCTCTGGTTCCTCTATTTTTATACGGTATTACATAATATGCCACAGAATCAGGGTGAACACCATTTTGTATTGTGTTCTGCAAGACTTGCTTGGGCCCTTCAAATGGGTTGTAGGCATTTTATTGTTGTAGTGTGGAAATTGCGGCAAGATGCAAGAGACAATTTCTCACGTTGAGCACACGAAAAGCGTGGCTCGTTTATTCAACCAGAAAAAACATAAAATACAAAACCAGGCGCTGAGCCTAATGCCAACCCCATAACGTCCCACGTCATCACGCATCACAACATTTAAAGGAGCCGTGTTCCCCGAACGGTTATTACCTGCGGTGACTCAAGGGCAGTAAATTACATCAAATGTGTCTAATCAAAATGTGTGTGGAACAACACTTAGCAACATGGTGAATTATGATTGTCACATTCACTACACACGTCCCCCCAGAATTCACCATATCAGAAGAAGAATTAAACAGTCAACGGGTAGGTGGGCGTATTAACCGACCACAACGGCTGCGCCGCTGCGGAGGTTGAGGGGGCGGGTTTTGGGGTGGGGGCAGAGCCGGTGGCCGACCACGTCGTGGGGGTTTGGCCAGGTCAACAGGCCCGGCCATGTCCAAGTGAGCTGGTTTAAGGCGGTCAATGGAAAGGCGCTCTGGTTTGCCGCCCCTGTCCACCACAAAATATTTGTCACCCGACTCCAAAACACGAAATGGGCCCTCGTAGGGCGGGCATAGCGGTCCCTTGTGGGCCTCCTGACGAATGAAAACATAGTCAGCTGTCTGAAGCCCAGCGGGGACGTGTGACTGAGGAAGTCCGTGACAGGAAGTGGGGACAGGCGCAAAAAGCCTGGCATTGTCCAGTAGAGTAGATCGCTGGAGAGTAGCAGACCAGGGAACCGTGGCGCTAGGGACAAAATCCCCTGGAACCTGCAGCGGCTGTCCATAAACCAGCTCCGCCGAAGAGGACTGAAGGTCCTCCTTTGGTGCAGTCCTGATGCCCAGCATCACCCATGGGAGCTTGTCGACCCAGTTGCTGTCTTTAAGGCTGGCACGCAGGGCAGCCTTCATTGACCTATGAAAGCGTTCACAGAGTCCGTTAGCCTGCGGGTGATATGCAGTCGTGCGGTGGAGCTTCACCCCAAGGCTCTGTGCGACAGCATTCCACAGCTCAGACGTGAATTGTGCGCCCCGGTCAGAGGAAATGTCCGATGGAGTGCCAAAACGGGCAACCCAAGTGCCGATAAATGCCCGTGTCATCTCAACAGCCGCCACGGACGCCAGTGGCACAGCCTCAGGCCAGCGGGTGGTCCTGTCAACCATGGTAAATAGGTATGTGAAACCGTTAGAGGAGGGCAGGGGACCGACCAGATCAACGCTCACATGGTCAAAACGTCTCTCTGGAACGGGAACAACTCTAACGGGCTTTAGTGTGGCGGTTTACTTTGGCCCGTTGGCAGTCAACACAGGTGCGGGCCCAGTCCCTAACGTCCTTCTTGAGGCCGTGCCAAACAAACTTTGCCGCAACCAGTTTTTGTGACGCTTTCGAACCTGGGTGGGAGAGACCATGAATGGCATCAAAACTTTACGCTCCATCCTGTGGGGACAAGCGGCCGAGGACGGCCTGTGGAGACGTCACACAGGAGTGTGGTGCCAGCCTTGCCAAAACCACATCCTCGACTTGCAGCCCTGTAGTCGAGGTCCTCAGGAGTTCCACGTCCGGGTCTGTGGTCTGATCCATTGCCATGTGATTGTAATCCAAGCAGAGATGGACTGCCCCTGCTACGGCCCGTGACAGGCAGTCCGCCACGTGGTTGCTCTTACCAGCAACGTGCTGCAAATCTGTAGTGAACTCCGAAATGTAGGACAGATGGCGTTGCTGGCGGGCGGACCACGGCTCAGCCACCTTGGCCATGGCAAAAGTCAATGGCTTGTGGTCCACAAAAGCAGTGAAGTGTCGGCCTTCCAGCAGGGAACGAAAATGCCTGACGGCAAGGTAGAGACCCAACAGCTCTCGGTCGAAAGTGCTGTACTTCCGCTCACTGGGGCGTAACTGGCGGCTGAAGAAAGCCAGCGGCTGCCAGGCCCCACCCACCCACTGCTCGTAGACCGCCCCAACAGCGTAGTCTGAGGCATCTGAGGTGATGGCGATGGGGGCTGTAGGAGAAGGGTGAGCCAGCAGGGTGGCGTTCGCTAGGGCTTTCTTAGTGGCAGCGAACGCCTTGTCCCTGCTCTCAGTCCAGTCCACAGCCTGCTTGGGTTTACCTTTCAAAGCCTCATGCAAGGGCTGCATGAGCTGAGCAGCGTGAGGGATGAAGCGATGGTAAAATTCACCATGCCCAAGAACTCCTGCAGGGATTTGACAGTGAGGGGCGTGGAAACTGTGCGACCGCCTCCACTTTTGATGGGAGGGGACTGCCCCGTTCTCAGTGACTCTGTGTCCCAGGAAGTCAATGGTGGAGAGACCAAACTGGCACTTGGCAGGGTTGATAATTAGTCCATGTTGGCTGAGCCGCTCAAACAGGGTGCGGAGGTGTGCCAGATGTTGAGCTTTGGATGTGCTGGCCACCAGGATGTCATCCAAGTACACAAAAAGAAAAGGCAGGTCCCGCAAAACTGAGTCCATGAGGCGTTGAAAAGACTGAGCTGCGTTTTAAGTCCGAATGGCATTCGCAGGAACTCGAACAGACCAAACGGCGTGATCACTGCTGTTTTGGGAATGTCCAGTGGGTGTACTGGCACCTGATGATATCCCCGCACAAGGTCCACTTTGGAAAAGATCACCTTTCCCGCCAGGTGTGCTGAGAAATCCTGTATGTTCGGGACTGGGTAGCGGTCAGGTGTTGTAGCCTCATTAAGCCGACGGTAGTCGCCGCACGGCGCCAGCCGCCAGGTTTAGGGGCGATGTGGAGGGGCGACGCCACGGACTGTTGGAACGGCGGACTATACCCAGGCGTTCCATATTTGCAAACTCAGCCTTTGCAACGGCAAGCTTGGTCGGGTTGAGGCGCCGAGCGCGGGCGACGGGCGGACCCGTAGTGGCGATATGGTGCTCCACACCATGCTTCACATCAGAGGCAGAGAAAGTGGGCTGCGTGAGGGCTGGGAAACCGGCAAGCAGACGGTGGAAGTCATCCAAAACTGAGAGCATGCTAGACAGTCTTACGGAATCCCCCGCCGAGTGTGCACGTATAAGAGCAAAACGTGACAGCATCAATCAAACGGCGGTTCTTTACATCCACCAACAGTCCATGTGCACACAAAAATCGGCGCCGAGGAGGGAATGGCGACCTTGGCTGTAACAAAATCCCAGCCAAACCGCTGTCCTTCGAAACACAATTCCACGTACCTCGCTCCATATGTGCGGATGGGGCTACCATTTGCAGCTTCCAGTGGGGCCCGTGGCCGCCGGTCACCATGTCCAAACGGGACGCAGGCAGGACGCTCCTCTGTGC
Source organism: Percina caprodes (assembly GCA_013375575.1). NCBI lineage: Eukaryota > Metazoa > Chordata > Actinopteri > Perciformes > Percidae > Percina > Percina caprodes. The sequence goes on from JABXJD010000167.1 coordinate 601,075, forward strand.
CCCGTGTCGCACAGAAAACGTCGTCCGGAGATGCTGTCACAGATGAAAAGCAGCCTGCCCAAACTGCCGACGCTCATGGCCACTACTGAGCGCCGGCCCGGCGTTTCCCGACCCGCCAAAACTGCATGGCGAACGGCATTTGTTAGCCTTGGGTCCAAACTTTGCATGGTAAAAACACAAGCCTGAAGACCGTTGGGGACCTGAAGACTGCCGCTGGCGGGAAGTGGTTGCAGCGATGAGTGTGGAGTCGTCCAGTGTCACCGGAGTGATGCGCGCGGGAAAGTCGCGGCCACACAACCCTGGCTCGCCAGGAAAACTTATCAGCCTCCTCGGCCAGTCTCCGACAGTCAACGATTGTGGTGTTAGCTAGTGCAGCTCTAACTTGGGGAGGCAGCTGACGCAGGAAAAGCTGAACGAACAGAAAATCGGGTCTGTGCTCACCCAAAAGCTCCAGCATGCGGTCCATGAGCTCAGACGGTTTGCTGTCACCCAGTCCTTGGAGAGAGAAAAGCCTACTGGCTCTCTCAGCGTCCGACAGTTCAAATGTTTTCAACAGGTGGGCCTTGAGTGCTGCATACTTCCCAGTTGCTGGAGGGTTTTTTAGCAAGCTCACCACTCTGGACGCTGTTGAATTTCCGAGGGCAGACACAACGTAGTAGTACTTCGTTGTATCCGCGGTGATCTCCCGCAACGCGAACTGCGCTTCTGTCTGGGCAAACCATGCAGATGCCGATGATTCCCAGAATTCGGGGAGTTTGAGGGTGACAGCGTTTGCGGTCATTATCGTGTCGTGTCTCTGGATCCGTCCAGCAGACTAAAGTCGGGGTCACCAGTGTGGAAATTGCGGCAAGATGCAAGAGACAATTTCTCACGTTGAGCACACGAAAAGCGTGGCTCGTTTATTCAACCAGAAAAAACATAAAATACAAAACCAGGCGCTGAGCCTAATGCCAACCCCATAACGTCCCACGTCATCACGCATCACAACATTTAAAGGAGCCGTGTTCCCCGAACGGTTATTACCTGCGGTGACTCAAGGGCAGTAAATTACATCAAATGTGTCTAATCAAAATGTGTGTGGAACAACACTTAGCAACATGGTGAATTATGATTGTCACATTCACTACAGTAGCTGGTCAGAGTAAAGCTAATTTTATTCTATTTACTTTACAAACTGTTGGGTAGTTTTATCTCTAATACATTATATTGATAAGGTGATGATATGAGTTGTAACCATCCTTATTCTGAGATGACAAGGAGTTTTTTTGTACAGCCGCCAATGATTATTAAAAGAATACGTTGACATGTTCGGAGATCTATCACAATCAATACCATTCTCTTGTGAGAGTGGTATTGATCTTCTCATCTAATTCTTAAAAAGAAAGGGGAAAACCGTGTTTCCCAAGATGTCAAACTGTTTATTTAATGTGGGGATATGATCGCAACCAAATAATTATGTTCTTAGATTTGAAATAATCACATTCTCCATGTTTTAAAACATGGTAAAACAAGATGTTCTTACCTATTTGAACCTATTTTGAAATATCAGTATCAATCCATTTATCTTTTATCAATTTTATTTATTTTTTATTACTTTTCTTTTTAATGAGGACTGCCACCTTTTTGTTTTGTTTCTTACTCATTATGTCTATCTATCTATCTATCTATCTATCTATCTATCTATCTATCTATCTATCTATCTATCTATCTATCTATCTATCTATCTATCTATCTATCTATCTATCTATCTATCTATCTATCTATTCTAAATGTTAGAAGTTGTGGGCAAGATGTGATGAAGTGTATCACTAATTGTTATAATTTTGTCATTAAAGAAGCTCAAAAAGTCGTTACTACTCAGAGCTATAGGAATAGATGGCTCAATAGAGACGTGACTATCTGCTAGCCTGGCTACAGTGCTGAAAAGAAACCTTGGGTTCTGATTTTCTTCTATTAGTGATGAGTTATAGTCTGATCTGGCATTTCTGAGGGCCTTTCTATATGTTTTCAGACTGTCTTGCCAATCTAAATGAGATTCTTCCAGATTGTTGGAACGCCAATTACTTTCAAGTTTTTGCGAGGTTTGTTTTAATTTGCAAGTTTGGGAGTTATACCAAGGTGCTAGTTTCCTTTGCTTCATCATCTCCTTTTTGAGAGAAGCAAAGTCGTCCGTAGGAGTGCTGTAGTATCGTCTACAAAATGATCAATTTGGGAGGGACTAAAGTTTACATAAGAGTCCTGAGTTGAATCCCTTTAACTTATCTTCATAGGCAGTGGTAAAGGTTATAGGCAACCTAAAGGTTCGAGAAGAGAGTCTGTAACCAGGAGGTCGTTGGTTCAATCCCCAGACCAAAAGGATAAAATCTGGGTGAGGAAAATTACCTCCACTGAGGTGCCCTTGAACAAGACCCGTAACCTCAAAACCGCTCCAGTGGAGCTGCTCAGTGGCCAGCAGATCAAACTGTGGTTGTACTGGACAGCTTCCAGGTATGACTGTGTAACTGTGTGAATGTGATCAGGGCGTTCTGCAAAAGAGAGGCTGCCTCTCAAATAAAGGTTAAATAAGAAAAATAAATTAATCTAATTTCATATAGTTGGGTACTAAGAATTCAAAAGAATTGTCTGATAATAAAGGATTCTGCCTGAAATATTATTACATCTTCATTTTTATTGTCATGTGCCAGCATAAGGTCGTGGGTGGGGTTAATGCTGAGTGGCCTTATGCACACTCTGACTGAAACCAATTGAATCTAGTAGTGAGTTGAAAGCAATACTGGTGGTCAACGTCCACATGGATATTAAAATCACTTACAATAAGTACTTTGTCTGATTTAAGGACTACACATGATAAAAACTCATTCAGATACAAATTCAGAATACGGACCTGGAGCTTGGTAAACCGCAAGCAATATAATTGGCTGTAATATTTCCATGTTGGATGTAGAAGATTAAGAACAAGGCTTTCAAACGAGTTATAATTTACTTTAGGTTTAGGATTAATTAACAGGCTTGAATCAAAGATGGCTGCAACTCCCCCTCCTCAGCCAGAGCGTTGAGGAATTTGGGTATTAATACGACTGGGAGGAGACTTACAGACGAACATATTCTTTATGGCACACCCATGTTTCGGGAAGACAGAATAGATCAATTTGATTATCTGATATCAAATTGTTTATAGTGCTATTGTAACAATTACTTCCTAGGCATCGCGCACTGAAATGACAGCTAATCTTTTTCACCTACGACTGAGTCAAAAGAAAAACACCAGACACATTTTGTTCTAAGGCGGCAGAGGTACTTTTAGCAGGAAAGAAATGTGTTACTATGCTGACAGCAGTGTAGTGTTACACTTTCAATATAAGCTACAGTATCAAACACAACATATCATCAATTACCGTAAGGTAGACAAAACTGATCCGTCTCACTCGTTAGTGATTCACAGAAAAACCTGGTTTCAAGAATAGTGATTTTGATGCTATCGTAGAAGGGCCCCTAGCACTCCTATTCAAAAGGTCATTTGACCGAAAAATGATAATACGGTGGCGCTTCCGTCCTAATTATGCTTTTAAACAAAAGTTTGACTCGGGTACATTCACAACAAGACCCTAGGTTGCATTTTGGCGAGAGATACACTTTAAATCAACACATTTATAAATTCCAACCTTTCTTCTGGTTTCAATCACATGCAAGACTGACCCATTTTTTTGTTGCAGGTTTTTTTCTCAAGATAACTACAAAGCAGAAAAAAAAGATTTAATTTACTTCAAACAATGCTTTCAAACATAGTCTTTGTGCTGATTTGCACTTCCACCCTCCCATTTGTGGCTTAACACTAATTCTACCCCCAAAATCCTTTGGTCCTACCTATAATTAACATACTTAGCAAAGATAAAACAACTAATGTCGCACCTTGATCTTCTAAACCTTTGTGAACTCTCTAAAATACATCTGTAAAACACAACAATTGCTTCTTTACACATATAATCTAAATATGCCCCTAGTGAGATATGCTTTGGTTTTGCTAAAATTATTAATAATAGAACTCGGTAGCCTGAGGCCCAAATTGGAAAAGGCTAAAATCAGACTATTTTCCTGTCTTCAGTTTGCTGTCATTGACGCAACCATACTGTACCTTAACAAAGTCACAGATATCTAAAGCCAGTGCTGACACATTGTGGCCCTCCCCTCACTGACTCACTGCCACAGTGGTGTGGGCTATTTGCCAGACTCTTCAGTAGCCCCCATGTCCAAGAGGTAAGACTTCCCTTATGTTACTACATATATTCATAGAATAAAAGAAATCAAAGTTATCAATTATGATTTGCTACTTACCATTCAGGATGAAGAGCAGCTGTGTGAAACTGAACCAGATGACTCCACCTTGGATTTGGAGAAAACAGAGAACCAGCTTGGATCTATAGGAGGCGACTTTGTATCCACGCACCAGGAAGACCTGCTGGAGGGAGACCTTGGACTTGGCACTGTTCCTGCTCTTGCCAGGGAGGCCTGAAGCTCCAGGAGTCACCCCCCAACCCAGTTTATCAGAGTCTGCTGCCTTGAGGCTAAAGCACTGCCTCCCACAGTGAGTGGGGTCACTGGCCGGGGCATCTGAGAGGAGTTGACCGGGAGTCAGTGTTACAATGGCTCCCAAAAGGTCTTGCACTCCCCTTGTGCTGACATGCATACAAAGACACACTCGCACAGGGAGAAATTACAAAGGCCGTTGCTCTCTCTGTTGCTGTGCTGATGATTTTCTTGGCTTGTTTGCTCCCATTTCAAGGAATTTAAAACCTGAAATAGTATGATTAATCCTGCCTTTAGTGCCTAATGTTTAACTTAAAGCATTAAAGCTTGAAGCATACATTGCCCAATGTGTGCTCAGTTTGCTTTTCTGCAGCAAGCAGAGTGATAATGTAACAGTTCTGGTAAAAAACACATGTTAATTCACAAACAAATTGCCAGTGGTGCATCTATGTGCTACTCGGTTACATAAGGTCTTAATTTCAGAGGTTGCAGGAGAATTTCTCAAGAATACTGGTTGTGATTAAACACCATGGTATTTTTCTTAATCAGCTGAAATGGTATTTTCCTTTTCTCTTCCAAAACTCCTTATTAAACTTTTATTGCACTGGTTTCTGCTACAATCTGTTTAACAAATTCAAAATGTATTCCACTAAATTGATTACCTTCCCCCCTCCTTGGATTGAGGGCTTTTCATTTTAAGTTGTGAATGCATGGGTGCATCAATGGAATGCTCCTCTATTTTCAGTCCTTAGTTGCTGCAAAGAAATGCAATGCATTGTCCTTTGTATGCGCTGATGCTTATATTTAGTTTGGTTCTAAGCAAAAAACGTTTGAATGATAGCAACATAGTGTCACGAGTCCTCAGAAGCAGACGCTCAGCTTTCAGTTCCATCTTAAAATAACAGTTCCCCTTAATAACACAAGCTCATTGTTATCTAATTCCGAGTACAGTCTTATCAGTTTGGGTGTGATTTGCTCACATTTGAAGCACAACACAAATTATGCTCAAATTATCTCAACCTTTAAATCTGAAACTTGAAAATCAATAGCAATGCCTCTTTTACATATGACAGTTACTTATAGCAAAATAAATAAATGTTTTTATTGAGAACTACTCATTTAAGTACGCCCACCAGCTACAGGATCTAGAACTCTGTGCAGGAGGAAGTTACAGTTCACAACAAGGGCTTACAGCCTTTGTGTAACCTTGTTAAAAAAAGAAAGACAACTCTTGATGGGCTTTTTGATTACTTTTTGTTACTGAGCTGTTTTACTAAGTTGAAATACAATCTCTAAACCTCAGCTAATCGCATCAATATAGTGAAAATCAGCTTTTTTGTGGTTTTCTATTATACCTTTAACTTTGTATTTTAGTCATTTAACATTAGTGTATTTCCCTTTTCAAGCCATATCTCTGAGATATTTAAAGTTGGGTTGTCGCAGAATTCAAGCTTATGTTCTAAACACTTAAATGCACCCTGTGGAGTTTATGACCACTAGTAAAATTATAGAGCATTATTTGGTTACACTTTAATTGAAGGTATCTACATACGAGTGACATGACACTGTCATGAACGTGTCATAAACACTATAAACAAGTCAAATGTTTATGACATACCGCTTTTTTTAGTAAGTGGCATTTGGCTTTGTCATGACAAGCTATGGTCAGTGTTCATGTGTCATGAAAGTGTCATGTCATTGTTATGTAGATACCTTCAAGTAAAGTGTTACCCATTGTTTTTAGGCTTTGTTTGTTTTCATGCCTGAGGACACACATGCCAGCTGATGACAGGATGCACATTTCTGCTAATGGTTTTACTCTAATCCACTGATCTACAGGCGGCAGGAAATCACCAAGAAACACATTAATGCACCAGCAAATGCAGGGAAGAACAGACTAATAGGACGTTAACACTGCCGTAAACAATGCAGTTTGCAATTGTGTTATAAGGAAGGAAATTTATTCAACACATTACTTAGACCTCAAGAATACACATGATATGTTTTGGTGAGAAATAATAAATGTAAACATTTGTTTGCAAAATAAAACTCCACAGGGCACCTTTTGAGTTATGTAGACAATAGCAATAAATGTGTGACGTACTTCCAGCACAATGGTTCTCAAATGGTGAAGGAAGGCACAGTGGTGCATAATGCACTGAACTAAGGTATGCCTTGAAACATTTCATAAATATAAAGAACAAAATTATTAGGAAACCAATATGTAATTTAAAATTCATTAATAGCATATAGTTTTTTTGTAATTACAATATTGATTAAATCTAGTAAATTTGGGATTTTATTTTAATTTTTAACCTTGCCTCATGCTCCAGACTTTGAGAACCACTGGTCTAATGCTCATTTCTGATCACGATTTCTACATGTACAGCAGTGCAGGTTCTTTAACACAGGTGCGTAAACTGTCTTTTTAACTGTGAACTTTACTTGATGCAATATTCCCAGGTCACGGTTTTCATAAACATTTGAAATGGTAGAACAGACTGCTTACATACTTTCCAGCTCCAGATCCATGACATTGTCCACAGTGCATGATATCCTACGAGGTAATTAAAACACCCCCTTTTTTAAAATCTAGAAATAATACTACTGCTGTTCTGATGTAGCCTAGTCATCACACCTCTACCTATGGCACATCAACAAACCAATTTGATTGTCTCTTACTTCAACCAGATCTTACAAATAAACATTAGCAATGAGGATTTTTTTTAACAGTTGTTCTTTTTTGTTTTTCTGTCAACAACTATTTTCACTTTTACAGACAGTATGGAGACTGAAAAGACTGTCTTTGTAGGGGTTTGAACATTCAAAAATAACCTCAAAATAGCAACTTTGAAGTGTCATAACAAGATACATGAATTATACAGTTGTTGTTGTTTTTTTTCACTGTTGCAGCTTCACTAATTAAGTCATTGTTCATAGGCCTTCTATTGTCAAACACATCCAATATTCCAGTATAAAAGAAGTGGTCCCTTCAAGTACCACTGCAATACAACCGAGAGAAACATGATACATTCCAAATGTGGCCAGTGGAGCTCCTTGAACACAGATTTAAAGTAAAACTTTAATTCCACAATAAGAGGAAACTGTACTCGATGCAAAATGAACATTAAATTAAAAAGGTCTTTGGTGGTGAGTACGTTTTCACAGTTTGGAGTGTGTCAGTAGTGATTTGCTCAAGTCCTTGGCCTCCCCGGCTGTTCTGACTCTTTCATACCCCAGAACAGACATGGCATGGTGACAGTAGTCCTCCACTTGTTTGATCTGTTGAATGCTGAGCACTGTTCTCCATGCACTAGCAGCTTGTGTGGCATTCCTGGACGAGACTATGAATGGCTTAGAGGAGGAGCTGGAGCCACTGGTCATATTCAGGGCAAATGACTCGATATCATGGTTGGTGGTGAGGTTGGCAAAGCGGTAGATATTCCGCAAGGTTTTTACTGGGTTTTCGACCAGGTCCTCGTACCGCACGGCCAAGTACTTCCCCTTCAGCCAACTGGGTGGGTTTAAGGCAGTCCTCAAAGTCCTGGAGGTGCGGTCACAGATCACCTCCATGGCTCCTATGGAGTGGTAGTCCGCGCCATCCTTCTTGTTGGCTTTGTGACCAGGATCCACAAAAGGTATCCTGCGAAGTTTAGGATCCCTGCTGCGGACCACCTGTAAATTCTCCCTTATCAGGCCATGTCTGGATTTGATCCTCGAATTGGCCACTGCCCGCGGGTCTCTGACCAGATGTATCACCTTCAAATCCAAGGATGGATCCTCCATGAGTGGGGCCAACACGTTAACATCCAAAATGCGTACTCCTTTAATGACTATGGTGCTATATTTGAGGCACTCCTCCTCCAACAGTCTAAGGCTTTGGGGAGGGCACTTTTTACATACCTTATCATCAACCATCCCCACCACCTCTTTCCTGTAGGCAGAGCAGAGGGGATAGGAGCACACCACTTTATTGAGGGTGGCCCCAAATAGTCCCAGGGAGGTAAAATTCTTGCCCCCGGGGCTGTTGTAAAGTTGGAAAACAGACAGATCACAGCGGTATAAGGAGCTAAGCATGTCCCTGGCTGCCCCTTGTAAAGACACTGCATCCCCCGGGTAAAGTTTCTGCCAGATGTGCCACATTGGCTCATACAAGAAGAACACTTCAGGATTTTGGTTAAAAAGCTCCCCAAAAAAGGACGAGCCTGACCTCCAGGTGGTCAGAACATAGATGAGCTGTCTCTTTTTAGCCAGGGAGGGCCTGTACAGGAAACGAATATCAGATCTGCTTTGATAAGTGGTGCTCCTCATCTGATGGTTACACTGCTGAGGCTCTTTAGTCCATTTATAATTAGCCAAGTTTAGCATAGTGAGGACCAGCAGTAAGAAGTATGCCATAAATAAAACAATCCTCTTCCTGCGGAGGACTTTCATCACGATCCCAGGCTGTGCTATTATCTTGGTATGATTCCTGTAGGTTTTAAGCTTCCTCCCAAAGCCAGCATCCTTCTCCCAAGGCGCTGTCAACTTCAGTGGTTGATGATATTGTTTGCCTCTCATCTATACCCTCGGAGAGTGGCTCTCACCACTAGACAAAGCTCATTACATTGAGTGTGTACCAACACACTGCAGGATGTATACTGCCTATAGGCTACTGGGAATTGATACCCAGTTGATTAGCAGCTTATTATTAGGTAATTCGCCGCCGATTCGAAATCCACAACACGATATTCCGTTTTCACTGCACTGCGCAATGTTCTTCACAGGAATGGATGAGAGGAGCGTTTAAGTTGTCCATAGCGAGAGTTTCAGAGATTCTGTGGGTGGCTCGTGTTCAAAACAAAAAGCAAGCAGCCTTCCTCATTGTAACAGACGCCCCGTTTGTCCATGTTCAGCGGAAGCATCTCTGCGCAGTTATCTGCTGATGCATCCTTGTTAATGCAGCCTGCTAAGATTCAGGCATCGCAGACAATAAAACCGTCACGATTTGGCGCGTCCGGCTGCAGCTCAAATCCTTCCGCGTCTGCCATAACTGCCGTGAACAGCCAGGATCCACAGTCACAGCGTTGGGTGAAAGAGTCCCTCGTTCTTCCTGCTCCCCTCTCTGCTTGTCTAACTAATACAAACTGGACCGATACAATCAGAATACAAGGAGAAATGCCCGCCCACAGAGGGACTATATTGGCCCGCGTGGTGGCGTCGTGCGTCAGCGAGCTGCACCATTGGACCTGCGGCACGTCTGTCTCGGTGCGGACTCGAGTCTGGCTGCCACAGATCGCAGCAATGGTACACTGTGGGGAATGATGCTGTTGTTATGTTTCATAGAGGCCTTACGTTACCTCCCTATATACATCATTGGAACCATGCTCCTCCCTTCTTATCAAGACATGCAGCTGCCCACTTTACCAGTTGCAGTCGTCAACAAGCTACTTTGCAAAAACGCCACACCATCACCCATTGCCATGCCGACCTTTGTTTTAATGCATCTGTTTTTAAATGTTATTATATTAAGAGTCCAGTCTTTACATTCCTAATATGTATGTTCTCTTTATAGTGCATGAGTGCAGTGAAGAATCAATATTTCAGTTGCGTCTTATTGGTTGCCTCCCACTACAGCCTCAAGAGGGTAGCCAAGATCTATAAGGGGAAAAACTCCCTACCCTAAAGGAAAGAAATCCTATTATTAATTAAAAATGTAGGACTACACATACATACATTGCAGTAAAATAGACTACTGTTAGAGTACCACAAGGATATCGTTTGAGATAAAAGGTCAAAAATAAATAATTTAAAATAATAAATAGCAAGTCTAAAGGAGCATTGCTGTGTTTTTTACTTGCATTGAAAGGATTGGGAACAGTCAGCAACAGTGTCTGACACTCTGCTCAAGTGGAATCAGCTGAAATGTGACAGCTGTTCCCAAGGAACTGACCAGTCATGGGAAGCTGTAAGGCCATGTGTTTGAACAGAGGAAACCACATGCTCTGCCGATTGAAAATCTAGTTTGGGATTACAGCCCTGCACAAATGAATGGCACCAACGATGGAGGGAAAGGGGTTGGGCCCTTTGACCCCTGATGATAAACATGTGGGCCTGCATTATGTAGATTAGGATTCAGTGATTTTACAGTTTACGGTTTGGTAATTCTATTTTGACCTTATTTTATATATCTTGCAACACCACAATCTTCTTTTACTATTTAACTATGATAGGTCTGTTTGATCCTACACAAGTACAACCATCCTCATTGTTTAAGACATCTGCCACAGATCAAGTAAAGCTGTGTGTGCTGTAAGTGCTTTTGAAAAAGCTTAGATGTAGGTCGGATTATTGGACTATGTAGCGAATAATTGCTCTTTATGCTCTGTAAAATGTGCAGTGATCCTTCTATCCTAAATGTACTTATTTTGTATCCAAAGTCCTAAACCTTTGTGCAGACTGCCCTCTGCTGGAGCCTAATGTTTCCAATCAAGACAAAGAAACTCTCTTTTTGTTCAAAAAAGGATTGACATAACATATTCTTTATATTACCAAAGCATTATACATCATTTATGTAAATAATCAATTAGGCCTATTAAACAACTACTAAAAATGTTATGGATTGAATAGCAGTTTCTGTAGTTGGCTTCCTTTGATCAAATAGTCAAACATTTTGTTTTGATAGGTCTTTATTTACATATTTATTGAGATAAACTATAAATCATTTAGACGCTATATCCGTCACATTGTTTCTATCTTCCTTTGTCTCCTTCAGTTTGGGATTACTTCCTGAAAAATGTGACACAGTGTGATTCCTGTATCTAGCACCCAAAAAACAGTCTGTACATAACGTTGAACATAATGTTCTTTTTTGCCTCTCTAATTTAGTCCAGTCTGATTAATTTAGGGCCGATCTGGGATGCTGAGATTTTGGATAATAAAGTGCAGCTTCAGGACTCTCTTGCACATGAAATTGATGAGAAATAGAGTGGATGGGGAAAAGCTTGTTTTAAAAGGCTCATTTCATTTAACAGCTCCCCTTTAAATTTTAATTGCTGAGCCAAGTTTGACTCTATGTGCACTGTTTTTGAGCTTTTAGACCAGATTTATAATAGTCTGTGTGGGCTTTTTCAGGTGGATGAGAAGTCCTAAATAGTAAGAGGACACCTTATTGCCACATTAAAATAATATAGCATAGAATTTTGATACTATTACATTGCAAGATTATATATATATTTATATATATATATATATATATATATATATATATATATATATATATATATGTATATTGTTAATGTTATTAGTAACACCTGTGTCATTTTACTATGACAAGTCCAAATGTCTTTTCTGAAAAAAGCCTGTCTGATATCTTACAATTTTCCATAATAATTTGAATAAAATTGCTTCATTTTCTTCCCGGTACAGGTACAGTATGGTTTGATTCCCAGTGTATTGACATTTTATTTAATCCATATTAAACCATTTCATTCACATTCACAACAGCCCTCTGACATTTTTTTCTCAATAACCTTTTTAATGGGAAAAAATACTCACATTTGAAACAGTTGCAAATAGCCTTACTTAGCCTTTTAATTTCTCTGTCATTCTTTACATAGATTAATGGTCTGTTATAACCCAGACTGATATAACAGGAGCCAGGAGAACAGCTGAGTGTATCTCCCAGTCTACCCAACTATCTGTCTCCCTCTCTTTCTATTATCCATACGCAGTAAATGTTCCCCTATGCATGCCCGAACACATCATTTGATGTTCACATTACTGCAGTCTGTCCACTAACAGATCCAACTCAATCCAGCACAGTCAATATGTGTAATTTTTCTCACCATGTATCTGAGCCATATCTAATTAACATACAGCAGCTGATGCTGAAGAGTTTATGCAATAAAATACACAAATCATAGTGTTCAATTGTGTCAGCACATAGGCTACATGGTAGCCACACATCCAAATATTGAATAACCTAGCTTACATCTAATCAGCATGAATTATGTTTCTTGCAAGTAGCTGTAAACGTATTTTGGCAATAGGCTACCAAAGAACGCTGAACAAGTATCTCTGTCTGATAGTCAGTGCACAGCAACATTGAAGCGCCCTGTTACGTAATTGTAAAGCACATCGGCTTTGCGCCTGCGAAATGAAGGAGCAGGTGGAGGAGCAAACATGCGCAGTGGCGCCTCGTCAACAGCATCAGGACCAAAAAGATCCCCAGGAGCCTGTGATAGAAGATGGTGCATGTAAACACACCGCGGGGAGATGACTGGGTCGTTTCGTTGGACTGCAGTCGACACTTGCATCTATGAACACGGAGTTTGAAGTCATTTCGTGCAACAACAAAAAAAAGGGACTAAATGAGGAAGTGATATTTTAAGCCAGCAGTAGCGCGCACACGTAGCAGCAGGGATGCGACGACAATAACAACACTATCTGACATTGGTGAAGCCTCGCGACGACGCTTCAAAGTCTCTACTGCGCTGCGACATACAACAACAACAAAAGGACTCCTCTCATGTCAGCCCATATGACAGGCTTTCTTGTGTAGGCTAATGGTCGCTGGTTTCTATAGTGGGATGCACATCAGTGTTTGGCCGTATTCGCTCTCCGTCGTAATGGCAGCTCTGTACCAGGGCACGGACGCTTCCTCTCCGGATAAATTTCTGGCCTTGAAAGACGTGAGAGAGGTGAAAGAGGAAACTACGCTGGATGAGAAGCTCTTCCTGCTGGCATGCGAGAAAGGTTTGTTGTTAAATTTGTGTCCTCCAAAGTAAACCCAAATCCCATATCAATTGTTATTCTACTCAATATGGTCTTTTTAAGATCACAGAAAGCTAATGTTAATGTTTGAATCAGTTGACTGCTGGTTGTGGGCTTCGAAATTGATTGGTTAGAATATTACTGAAGCATTATGTGTGATATCAGCTTGCTCTGTAGGTAAAATATACCATGACTAACAGCTTGACATATTTCCAGCAGGGTCAGTGCACCAAGCAGCAAACTGTACAGTCATAACTTACCACATTTTTTTCCAGTGAATACCTCCAAACAGCTGCCTACATGTTGGCCAGTGTGGAAATGTGCCCACAGGGTATAGGATATATTTAGCAGAACGTCTGCTCTTCTGAAAGTTTTTCTCCCAGATCTGCTGACTTTTCATAGGTCCTCACAAGGAAAGCTCATTCAAACAAACTGAAGGGCAACTACACAATTAGCAAATTGTAAAATGGAAAAGGGGCATGTGCATTCTCGTCAGATGGGAGGAGAATGTTTCATTGATAAGTTAAGAACATTGTACAGGCAGACGTTGTTTTAGGTGTACAGGCCAACGACTGCCACTGTGACCATATACAGTATCTCCAAACATGGCTCAGCAACAGAAAGTGTCCTTTGAGGGAGATGTTATTCTTATACATGACTGAGGTTAATAGGACTGCTGGAGCTGAGCCTGCTCTGAGTCTGCGAGAGTGTTTGGCTCATAACTGAAGCTGTGTGTGTGTGTGTGTGTGTCTGTCTGTCTGTTTGGCGTCATCCTTATAGAATATTTAACTGCTTTCATAAATCTGATTCTGCAGGAATTTCTTTAATCCCATCTCGTGCCTTGTCTTTGACGTGCTCCTCAGGTGACTACTACATGGTGAAGAAACTGCTCGAGGAGAACAGACATGGCGAGCTCAACCTCAACTGTGTAGATGTGCTGGGCCGGGATGCCGTCACCATCACCATTGAGAACGAGAACCTAGACATCCTGCAGCTTCTTCTAGAACATGGCTGCCAGGTAGTAAACACACACACACACACACACACACACACACACACACATACAGGACAAAACAAGGCACAAGACATCGCTTTTTCAATGTTGTCGTTCTCTAAGTTGTTTTTTGCCATCCGATAGCTTCAATAATGATGCATTTGTTTCTCTGTAGGCGACAGATGCCTTGTTGGTGGCCATAGACTCTGAGGTGGTGGGAGCTGTGGACATCCTCCTCAACCACAGACCGAGGCGATCCTCCAAGCCCTCCATTGCTGTAAGTCTCCTCTTATTACTGCTTAAGAAAAACACTGTTAGAAGCAAAGAACAGGTTGATATAATTGATCATTTCTGCACAGTATTCCATCTTTTAATCCATGTATTTCTATCTTTTATAGAAACTAATGCAGCGGATTCAGAACCCAGAGTATTCTACCACCATGGACGTGGCTCCAGTCATCCTGGCAGCCCACAGAAATAACTACGAGATTCTGACTATGCTGCTGAAACAGGACATCTCGCTTCCCCGGCCCCATGCTGTAGGCTGCGAGTGCACACTCTGCAATGCCAAAAACAAGAAGGACAGCTTACGACACTCTCGGTACATTCTCATGTTAGTGACCTAGAACACAGCAAATGTAGGCTAATAGCATGAAAGTTGTTTGGTTTACCCAGACGGAGCCTTAAGCTCCCATTGATCTAAACCAGAAGACTAGTGTTGCGCTGAATTACTGTAACTCGGAACGGTCAACGTCACTTTTGTCTTCTGATGATGTCCGTGTTTTTTTAAGAAATGATTGCTTTGACCTTGCTCTGGTATGTAGGGGCTCAAACACAGCTATGAATTAGTTGCTCTGTCAAGTGAAGTGTTCAGGAAAGGTTCATGCTAAACATGGTGCATGGCGTCTTCTTTTGATGATGGCATCAGCTTGAGAATGTCATCTAAGGCATCTTGAAAAGTAATGATTTACTATTATATGCATTGCCTTTTTTGTTGTGAATGCTTTTATCTACAGTGCCATGACCATTTACAGTGCTCTCTTTGTTCCACAGAGGACTCCTAATGCTTTCTGTTATTGCCAAGCTCTACTTATCTAGCTTTTGAGTGGTTTTTCAGTATTGGCGCGTTCATTTTTTTCATATAAGTCGTGGTTTTACACTGAAAGATAATATCACTACAAAGTGTTATTTATGGGGAAGCCAGTAGTGTTTCCTCTGAAAAGCAGTGATTCTTGGTTTTACATCTTAGACTTGCAGATGAGATTTTGCTGATGTCCTCTGCTGGGCCCTTTTGTTCTCTCTGCAGTGTAGCTTCCCACACAGTGAGCTAAATGAATCAGTCTGCTGCTTGGCTGGCAAACAGCATAGAGGTCAAATGAAACAGCTAGAATGATCTAGATTTCCTTTTTTTCCTCATCCGTGCACTTCTGATTCCTCTTACATTCTTTTCTTCCTTTACATTTTCATCACCCCATTCTTTTTGCAAACACTCTCACCTCCTCATCCACCTTGGCATTTTTGGATCAGGTTCCGCCTGGACATCTACCGCTGCCTGGCCAGCCCCTCTCTGATCATGCTGACTGAGGAAGATCCCATACTCAGGGCCTTTGAGCTGAGTGCAGACCTCAGGGAGCTCAGCCTGGTTGAGGTGGAGTTTAGGTATGATTGCTATCAACTGCTGCCCGTCATGTCAGTGCACGTTTATCTATTTGCACATCCAGACTAGAAACTTGTCGCACAAACATATGTACATAGAGGCACACCGTGATATTGTAAAAAACATTTCCTTAGAACATAGAATGTAACAGTTAAGAATGACAATCTTTTATGTGGTCTGATTGTATCTTAATTTCCTTGCTCCAGGAATGATTATGAGGAGCTGGCGAAGCAGTGTAAGATGTTTGCCAAGGATCTGCTGGCTCAGGCTCGAAATTCTCGAGAGCTAGAAGTGATTCTAAACCACACATCCAATGAGGATCACCTTGACAAGAGAGGCTTACTGGAGGAGCGAATGAACCTCAGTCGACTCAAGCTTGCCATCAAGTACAACCAAAAAGAGGTTAGACAGCCAAAGTTAGCAACACATTCATGTATTTTTGGCAGCGTCAGTAGCAAACCAATCAGCAATGCAAGTGAGTTGAGGAAATTATTTGATATATTACTTAAAAATGTAATGTCATGACGATCCACGGATCAGTGGGGATATATATATATATATATATATATATATACAGTATATAATACTGTACATTATGTCAGACTTAACATCTGCTTGTGCTTGTCTTTTGAAAATGTGATTTTGGCAGGATAAAGTACTTCCTCCAGGCAACGACTAAAGTGGGGAGTTTGAAGCTTGGGGGCAATTTATTGCTGTGATTGCTCAGTGTCAAAAGTTTCACTCATATATCACAGAACAGCCAGTGGCATTCCATTGTTTCATTCTGGAGAAAAAACAGTGATACGGTTCCTTACCTTAAGGTTTCACATCAAATCTTTGATATGTTTGTAGCTAACTCAATTAATAATGTGCTGTAAGGTAGATTTTGTTACCTTTAGACAGAGCCAGGTTTGCTGATTCCCCTGTTTCCTTCCCAATCTTGTGCTAAGCTAAGCTAACCGTCTGCTGGTTGCAGCTTTATATTCATCCTAGAGACATGAGAGTGGCATCCATGTTCTCAAAGTTAATTGAGTTCAAATATTGAATTTTTATTACACTCACAAGATAATGGTATTGTGTACATTACAGCTTTTTTAAAATTCAACTTGTATATTCAGATTCACGTCTTCACATTGTATTTTCTTTGTCACTCTTTTTCCACAGTTTGTGGCTCAGTCCAACTGTCAACAGTTCCTCAACACCGTCTGGTTTGGAGAGACGGCCAGCTACCGGCGCAAACACACCTGTCTAAAGATGGCCACAGTGCTGAGCGTGGCGATGCTTTGGCCGCTGCTCTCTGTCTGCTACCTTCTGGTGCCACGCTCCCGTGTGGGCCAGATCATCCACACACCCTTCGTCAAGTTCATCATCCACAGCGCCTCCTACTTCACCTTCCTGCTGCTGCTTAACCTGTACTCTCTGGTCTACAATGAGGGCAAGAAAAACACCATGGGTCCTGCGCTGGAGATGATAGATTACCTGCTCATCCTCTGGATCATAGGTCAGCTTTTACTCAGCTTTCAAGCATTAAATAACATACTAACATGCATAATTGAATAATTATTCATCTCTTAATGGATATAATAGAACTAAGTATAGAATAAGAATCCAATGAAACAAACCAGAATGTAATAGAATACAGTTGCATAGTGAATAGAAAATGAGAGATTCCTGTTATTGTCTGGCTAACGTCCAGTTTCCTGTATCCATAATCCTATCAGGCAGAACATGACAAACTGCTGTTTCTGTACTAAACGACAGAAAGCCCGGCTTGACTGGATTAAATTCCGTTCTTCTACTAATTGTGCTCTATAGAATGGAAAGCTTTTTCTCTCTCCCCTGTGGTCCATCTGAGTGCTGGAACCACTGGACTCATGTATGTTCATGAAGACAGACACATGTCATGTACACAAGCCATATCTGTTCAGATTCGGCTGGATAGTGACAGTTAGATATTGACTCTGTCTCTCTCTGGGGAAGGGCCTCTCTACCTTCCTCTTCTGCCAAAAAACATTAGCATGATCATTCAATTCCTTTAATGGCCCTGCCTTCTCAGCAGAGATAATTTTGTCTCATGGTTGAAGCATCCTACCCTTCTCCTCCAGACACAAAGCGTCGCAACCACACCTCATTGATCTAGGTTTCACTATCATCGCTGGGTTGATAAATCCTCCCAATAACTGCTCCTGACAGGTTATAAAAGGATGTAGAAGCAATTGACTTCTATTATTCAATGTTAGGAAGATGCTTGCGGGGTAATTTGCAATTTATTCTGTATATTGCAGGAGTGAGATCAGCAGTTGAGTCATTAGACAGAAGTGTAAGGGGTTTTTCCATGGGCCATGATAGCCCACTAGAGGGGAAAGATCCCTTAAGTACTGCAAAAGCGCAACATCAAAGATCAATTTTAACAACTTCATCAGTTTTTTTCCTCATTCCAAACGGCTGCACTGCAAAGATGTGATGCAGAGGTACAGATTTCCCACTCCAGGCTCTCTGCAGCATCAACAACACACCCAAGATAAATTAAATAACAAGGATGAGAATTCTAATGATTTACAAATCAAATGCAAATGTTATCAGGATGTGAAAGGGAGCAATTAAAGTTGCTACATCTCTACAGAGAGCACTGACAAGTCACACAGCCGCTTTCCATTTCTTTTGCTTTCCATTGTTCTCTCCTTCTCCCACGCTATGCCCCCCCCCATCTTTCTCCTGTTCTCTCCATCCTGCTATCCCCCTGAGCCAAATGCTTCACATTAATGGGGAAATCAGATGCTTAGACTGTGGGCTGGTTTAAGTGTGTGTGTGTGTGTGTGTGTGTGTGTGTGTGTGTGTGTGTGTGTGTGTGTGTGTGTGTGTGTGTGAGTGAGTGTGTGTGTGTGTGTGTGTGTGTCTGTCTGTCTGTCTGTCTGTCTGTCTTCGAGTGATGAACTACAACAACTCAACAATTCTACTGCAGTAGAACTCAAATTCAATCATTCCATAGTAAACTCCAAGCTCCTCTTAACCAGACAAAATGGATGGAATTTGTTCAGGGACAGACACAAGACACATGTAAAACAATACCTAAAGGGATTTCTGTGCCAAACTCTGTCACTTCTATCCTTTCTTTCTGTTGAAACCATGGAAACCAATAACAAGTTTAATTAGGTTCAATGTAATGTAATAATTTCTGAATCAAATCATAGAGAATGTGTCATGGTGCCTTGACATGCAGCTGGAGTCTTTCCTTCATAATTTATAATCCCTACTGTACATTTAGCATGGATGAAATTCCACATGGACACAAGAAGACGCCCATCTTTATTCAATTCCATACACCTCCCTAAATCCCACAGATGACACGTTTTCGGGACATTAATCTTTGATTTCTGTCTCATACATTCCTGTTTCCCCTGGGTTCCCACCACTAGAGGATTTATGGTTGAAGCGATTCCTTTGCGAGTGGTGTGTGTATATATGTGTGTGTGTGCGTGTGGTGATGGAGAATTCCTGTTCTCCTGTAGGTATGGTGTGGTCGGATGTTAAGCGTCTGTGGTATGAAGGGCTGGAAGACTTTCTGGATGAGTCAAGGAACCAGCTGAGCTTCGTGATGAATTCCCTTTACCTAGCCACCTTTGCCCTCAAGATAGTTGCTCACAGCAAGGTATACACACATTACACACACTCTTTAGATGTAAAGGGTGGATACCTGCATATAACAATGGATTCAGAAAGATAATTAATTTCACTAAATATATTTATTTCTTGCCCAGCGTTTAATGGTTAGATGAGAAGATAGACAACAGTCTCATGTGCAAGAGTGGTACCAAAATACATTTCCCATATATGTTTTACATGTTTTATAATTATTCATTCAGAAGAAAGCTTGATATATAAAATTACTCTGAAACTGTCTCTATTCTCTCTTTAAGTGTTAAAGGTTATTTTCTTATTTCTTCCACTTCATAGATACAGTAGCTTTACTTTTGATACCACTTCTGTTTAAGCACAGTGGAGGCATTATGCTTAGCTGAGATAAGCATACCTGATGTAGCTAAGTAAGTTAGTACTACATTAGACTGTTTTAGAGCTGTCAAGTGTTGTTGTCTGAATGTGTTTTATTGTTCTTTAGTTCAAGAATGTGGAGGACACAGAGAGGAAGAACTGGGATGCCTTCCATCCCATCTTGGTGGCTGAGGGCCTGTTTGCCTTTGCCAACGTTCTAAGTTACCTGCGACTCTTCTTCATGTACACCACCAGCTCCATCCTGGGGCCGTTACAGGTAGGAAAGCAGGGGTGGTCCATTAAAAGTAGTTGTGAGCTCAGTAGCTGGACATTTTCAGAGTAGGTTTGATTTCCGGTGGAGCCAGACATGCAACAAAAAGATTTGAGTGCAAGGAGGTTTGAGATCACCTATCCAGCCTTGGGTTTTTAAAACACTTTGGATGCGGGGAAAAAAATGACTAAATTATTATGATTACAAAGCTGCTTCCAGTTTCTATCATTCTCTCTAACCCCACCACGCACACATATACACCACCCACTCTCTTCCTCTTTTAGCAAAGTGTGAACACTCAAGGACAAGCCCACACTAAACATTACACCAGCTGTGCTCAGCAGTATCATGACCATCATCATAAGCTTTAAGTAAAAGCATAGTGAACTGAGGCGGGAGATGAATGTGCTCTGCCATAATAATATGCTCATAATAAACTGAACACAGCATCATAATGGTTTGCAGCTTTAGTGCTATATGCATCGCCATTTCCATCATGAATACGAGCCTTCAGTTTTAGTTTATACAAAATGTATTTGTCAAACTTCATTTTAGGCTGCGTGGTAAAAGCTGGAGGAGCTATCTATATACACCCACAACACATTTTATTTTTTTTACAGATTATTTTTTGGGCATTTTTAGGCCTTTATTGACAGTACAGCTGAAGAAATGAAAAGGGAGAGAGGGGGGAATAACATGCATTATGGGTCATTGATATGTTCAGCAATACAGTTGTACCGATATGCTTTAGGCCTCAAAATAAATCCAGTTTGTGGTTTTGTAGTCCCTCAGACTACCTCATTTGGCATGGGTTCCTCCTTTGTACACATATAGTGTTTGTTTACAACCACACAGAAGTACAATAGCGCTTGCATATGTTTCTCACATCTTATTGTTGATCCCTCTCACATTCGTTGCCCTACATTTAACTACTGCCAGTTTAATACTTTCATACACTACAGGACATCCCCTGTGTCATTTCTTAAACATTGAGGTTTGATGGAACAGCAATATTCATCATCTGCCTGTGTAATAATTTTAAACTGTGCCAGTAAAAAGCCTGAAGCTACATAGGTTTCATCTCTTTACAATAACAATCTGGTTTGATTGTTTTCTACTTGGGCTTTTTAACAACCTCGGTCCTGTTAGGTGTCTCTTTTTATTGCATCATGATTTTGTGTATTGTCCAGCCAACCAACATCACAATTTTGGCTTTCGAGGTCAGTCTATTTGTAGGTATGCTTTCCTGTCATTAAGGTAAGTGCTGTTTGTGGGTGACTTTTAAAACACTTAGAGTGCCCTGTTGATTGTTAATGAGCACTTTTCACCTACTATCTCCTCCATCTTTCTGCCTCCTTTTCTCTTCTTTCGTCTTTCCCCTCTCTTCACTCACTCACTCACTCACTCACTCTGTAACATCACTGTCTGGTTTGGCAGAATGGAAAACTTTGGAAATAGATGTGGCTGTGTGTTCATGGCCGCACTCACAGGGTAGACACACCTCCTGACAATGTACATGCACATTTCCACACATGTGTTATGAAAGTGTGCACTTAGTTGCACTCAGCCGAGTTTCTACACACACACACACAAACACTCTCTCACACACACACACACACACACACACACACACACACACACACACACACACACACACACACACACACACACACACACACACACACACACACACAGACATTGAGGCAGTGCTATGTGGGTTGCAGCCAGTAATGTACGTTTGTCTGATCCCTGTCCTTCCTGAAGGCCAACTCACATTTTTGCCGGGTAGTGCCCCCTACTGAGGTTGGAAAGAGTGACTGAAAGTGTGAGTGTGTGTTCATCTACTATCAACAGTGTGCCTACAATGAGCTTACTCATGGGCTAGACTTAAACTCACGAACAGTGTTAATCACCCAGTCATGTATGAGTGTGTTTCAGAGAATAGACATAAGTTGTGCTCCACTTCCTTCCAAGTATTTATTGTAGTGTGTTGTAGTTCTTCAAAAGTGTAAAAAACCAACTGGTGTTGACCCAGTTGTCCCACAGTGCGTTGTACAAAGAGACTCCCAGCTGGAAAACATTAAAACAAATTGGGAACATCTTCCAGACAGTTCCAGGAACATCTTGGTACAAAAAAAAAATAAGTTTGTTAACTTAAGTCAGTGTATTTATAAAGACATTTTACATTTATTTACATAAGTAAAATGCAAAATACAACAGTTAAATAGCCATGCATTGGTGCACACTTTTGTATAATTTCTGGTTAAAAATGCTGGAATACGTACTTTCTTATAACAGCCTGCTCTACTGTACTCGCATACATCTATGTGCATGCGAACAAACAAACATACAGCATTTGACGTACCTGAAATCCATTAGACCCCCCCTAAAGTCACGGTTAAATGTTCCTGACCTCCTGCGTTCCTGCTCTGTTTGTACACCATCTAAGTTTGGCGTCCTGTCAGGCTAGGCAAGCAGGGAACATACTCAGCTCCTAAATCAGACGTGTACAAAGTGGCAGAGGAATACACTGGGGAGATTTAGACATGACAAGAGAATGAATCACCCAAATAGACTAGCTCTTCTCCTCAAACAAGCTGTCTGGGTTTCAGTGCAAACACTCCAGTCGCCATTCACCTTGAGAGCAGGGAGATCAGTCATCCCTCACATTGGACACTGTGTATGTGTTTGTGTTTTGGTAAGGAGAGCATGTTCTGACCTTGTTTGAGCATCTTTAGGTCCTAGCAAACAGATGAGCCACTCAGGTCTATAAGTAAGTTGGTTTCCAATGGTCTAAGAAGATATTCTCTGTCTTCAAGCCCTCTTTTTGGCTTTGTCCATGTTTGTCTGCCTTCCCTCAGGGTGAGAGCACTACAGCTGCCAGAATATGTTTCTTTTTCCACCTTTTCAGAGGGTCACTGCTAAACAAGAACATAGGGGCGGAATTGCTACAAGTTTGCCTACTCAGGATAGGTGTTGGAAGAGTACCAAAACATCAAAATCAAGTAGGAATATACAGTAGCTAAAGGTTTAAAGACAGCTGACATTTTGACTTGCCATAGCAGGAAAAGCACAGGTGCAACAAATAATATTTTGGGGGTCCGGAGCCTTGTTGATGAGGCTGACTACAGAAAGTGTGCAAGTACACAAAAGCTAAAAAAGCTGATGAGAGTAAAAAGAAAATATAGTTAATCAAATCTAGTTCCATTAACCCTGCAGACCACAACACCTAGATATCCAAATGCATGACTCAAAGGTCAATTTAAAAAATAAAATATATTTGCAAAGATACGGATCTACCTTTACCATATTAACTTCTTACTTGTTAAGAAATCAATCAAATTCTGTAAGGATCAGACAAACTTCCTGTCTGGTGTCAGATCTGACTCCAGCTAGCACCCTTGATGATTAATAACGATTGCTGTAAAATGGAAAAATAATGACTCATGTCTACTTGATTTGCAACAGATCAAGCGGCATAGGTTTAACTGACAAATATTCATGTCTTCCCAGATCTCTATGGGTCAGATGCTGCAAGAGTTTGGAAAGTTTTTGGGCCTCTTCCTGTTGGTGTTATTCTCCTTCACCATTGGACTCACCCAGCTTTATGGGAAGGACCACAAAGACCCAGACAAGTATAAACCAAAGGACTGCGAGGGAATATTCTGCCAGCGACAGAGCAATGATGCATTCCACACGTATGGGCCAACCTCAATCTGTCATTATTTTCTGCAATGACAACAAGAATGAATGTGCAGAATGCTTGTTAAGAGATGTTAGACAATATAAATACAGCTGATGAAGGCATAGACATGTTTTTTTCTGTTTCATGATTTAACTGTAAAATACAATGTCATTACAAAATATTTTTTACAGTTATAATGTGAAATGCATCCTAAATGCCCCCTGATATATACCAGCTTCTTCTGTTTCACAGGTTTATGGCGACCTGCTATGCTCTATTCTGGTACATCTTCTCCCTGGCACACGTCGCGCTCTTCGTCACCCGCATCAGCTACACAGAGGAGCTGCGCTCTTTTGTGGGCGCCATGATCATAGGCACCTACAACATTGTGGTGGTTATTGTGCTGACCAAGCTGCTGGTGGCCATGCTCCATAAAAGCTTCAGACAAATTGCTGTAAGTGTAAACAACTTTTTAGCACATAATGACTTTGTTTCTCAGTGCTGTCAAGAGTAATTTAGATCAACTTGGAACTGAAAGTTGCAACTGTTTTCATTTACTTCATTTACAGATTTCTGTTTTTCTCTAATTCACCCTGAAAAGTTGCACAGATGTTAAAAAGCTTTTACTGAAGCTGCACATTAACATTACTGTCCAGAAGAGACAAGATTCCTCTCCAAATGGAGAACAGTGCGTGGAAGTTAATTCTCACATTCCTGTGTTCTCAATGTTCTTGTTGGCTTCTGTAGAATCACGAGGATAAGGAGTGGAAGTTTGCTCGGGCCAAACTGTGGCTAAGCTACTTTGATGACAAGTGTACCATGCCTCCACCGTTTAATATCCTTCCATCCCCAAAGACTGTCTGCTACCTGGTGACCAGCATGAGCAAGTGGATCTGTTCGCACACTTCAAAGGGCAAGGTGAAGAGACAGAACAGTCTCAAGGTAAGAAGAAATAGCTCCCTAACTGTCAGAAACATAACTTGTAGTTGTAGTATTTTCTGGAAAGTTAATTTTAATCCCTTCCCGTAATCATGACCAAATTTCCATCTGGGCTTTGTCTAATAACTTGTCTTCAATTTGAATTACTTCATTGTCTTTTCCATCCAGGAGTGGAAGAACCTGAAGCAAAAGCGTGATGAGAACTATCAGAAGATCATGTGTTGTCTGGTTCATCGCTATTTGACCTCCACGCGTCAGAAGATGCAGAGCACAGACCAGGCCACGGTGGAAAATCTGAATGACCTGCGCCAAGACCTCTCCAAGTTTCGCAACGAGATGAGGGACCTGCTGGGCTTCCGGACCTCCAAATATGCCATGTTCTACCCAAGGAGCTAAAACAAAGACAAAATATCTTTTCCCCTGTCCCCTCTCCTCTTGACAAAACTTCTGCTTCTTGTTTATCTGGGATGCTGTGTGACCCGAGCATGTGCAAAAACTCTGCTCTTTTGAGTCACAGTCACTTTAAAACCTGGACCTTAACTAAGAAATAATATATTCTCCATCAAAGCCTCCAGACTGAGGCCCCTTATGTATTATCCATCTATTCAACCTTTTTGTAAATAAAGAAAGCCATTGTTTTAACAGACAGACAAATAAAGATTTATGAAAATATTTGTCCCTCTGGGGCTTTAAAGCTTAAGTGCGTAACTTTTTGACTCAAATGAATGTCTGTTACATTCAAGCCATTGCCAAATGAGTTGCTAAGAAGCTAATTACGCTCCAAAAAACTGTCTCTGTATTTCTCAGTATGGCTATGTCGAATCCTCCGTGTGTCCTTGGCTACTAACAACTGCGTGGATCATGTGGACGCGCCAACAGTTTTGTTGTCATTACTTTCCTCATGGGGAAGACAGAAAATATGCACTATAGTTTTAATGACATAAATATCTGATTTGCTGAATGTCAATGCTGCTTTTGAGATTTGAAGTTACTTGTCGATTTCTTCCCTTGAAAACTGATCTTTGGCCACTCAGCATAAGCCAGAAAACTGTCAACTGATCAGCCAACTGCCCAGCAGTCCAGGCCCTGTGAGAGTCACATTACACACACCTGATCCATTCTCATGCTGAGCAGAGCATAGCAGCGTTAACTGCTCTCGGCAGACAAGTTCCCATATTATTTGGCATTATTTTGTTTTCAGCTGAAAGTTCTTGTACAAAGACAGACAAACAAAATGAACATGTTAAAGGAGTTTTATTTTGGAAGATGAAAACAATAAAATATAAATAATATTCACAGACTTTTTCATATGAAAATATTTTTCATTTCATAGCTCTGTCTTTAAAAACAAAGTAAATGATGTATGCTGATAGCGGTGCTTTGCATCTGTAAACAAACTAAAGAAAAGAGCTTTAGCTAGGAAGGTCCTCATTTCATTCACAAAAACAGCATCAACATATTTAAAAAAAAGAATCATCTATTTATTAAATATTGCACTTTTTTACCACCACTTAAAAACTTCCAAATCCTGCACATTAAAATTGAACACAGAAAATGAACTGCAGGTTGCTAACACTGTCATTCAAACTACAACAATCAGCTGTAACAAATCCCCTATGGATATTAATCAGGCTTGTGAAATTAAAGGTATATTTGTTTAATGCATCTACTAAATAATAAAATCCACGGTTCATTCACATTGCACTCCACAGCCTCAAAAGGCAAAAACTGAAAAGTACAATGTAGAAAAATGTGAAATGAACAGTGCCATCACAGGATGTCTAAACAGGTGTGCACACAGAAAATGTAAACAATCTGATTGCTTGTTTTATGACAAACTGAAACGTAAATTGGTCTACACCCTATTCTGGGCTCCTGTTAATGGCTACATTTTAAATCCGTGCTCGGGGCATGACAGGAATGTGACTCGCAGATTGAGAACGGAACGGGTGGAAACTTCAACTAATTGTGTTGCTGATTAATCCGAGGTTACAAAACAGTCTAACCTACTGACTTTTAAAAGAAGACAGACAGAAGTAGAACTACCTAATGTCTTCTTGTTTATTCTAAAAACATGCATGTAGCAAAATTAATAAATACAAAATTCTAAGTTGCATCTAATTGAATGGATCATGTTAAGTTTTGTTCTGGAATGTCTGCATCCACTTTCAGTTTTGTTGTGGCGGCCTGTGTATGTGTTGGTGAGATGGAGATCATTTATTTGCTTAATTGTTTCCATCCACAGCTGAGCCTCAGGCAAACCTGTCCAGTGGAAAACCTCAGCGCTACTGGAACTCAGCACTGCTTGTTTTTCAGAACGTTGAGTCCTTTCTGGTTCTTTGTCTTAAATGCCATAACAAAGTGGTGGGGGGCAATTTTCCCACGGCCATCCTCGTCCACCTGGCCCATGAAGACGTAGTTCAACCCTGGTAAGGTCACACACAAAAAACCTGAATGCAGTGGCGGAACGGCAGAGACATTCAGGAGGCCAAATATCAGAATCGCCACACGGCAGGTCTTTATACCATATGTTTATATGCATACATATAAACATATTTAATGTTCTGACTGTTTAGACAGTGAGTTCTGCCGCTCACCTCACACTTTGGGTCGAGCTCTATCAACTGCGCGTGATGGCAGCGCAAAGGAGGCAAACTCAGAGCCATAGGTTATTCAAAACAGTCAACTACAAACATCATACTGATTATCATAAGTTAGATACGGATACATTTTTTATTTTTATTTCACCAGCACTCTGTGAACTCACCTCTCCTGACAAATGGACACTTCTTGCACAGGATAATGATCTTGGTGCTCATCGTCTTTCCTGCCTGCTGGATGGCCAGACTGCCTTCTTTATAGACGTTGATGATAGAGATGGTGGCGTACATACTTCCTCCTCTCATCACCGCAGTAATGACAGTCCCGGTTATCACTGTCATGGGCACATACATACACGCAGGTTATGACAAATGAACCCATACATAACTACTGAAAACCCACTAAAATAGTACATCATATAATGAGAACATATTTGCCCTTTCTGTACACAATACCTGATACACTTCCTCATAAACAATAAAGCCTAGACATTGATGAAGAAATTTCAGTTTAAAAAACAAACAAAAACATCACTACCATGGCAAGTGCTGTTTCTGGGCTGTTGTTAGAACAAAAGCCAAAGATTTAAGCACAGTGAAATAAAATAAACCAAAAGTGTCAATCAGATATGTCACAGGATAAAGAAGTAAAAACGTTGACAGAGGATGTCCAAAGTCACAAGGATTTATCATCTGTCCACCCTGGATATTTCTACCAAATTTCACAACAATACATCTGATAGTCATTATATTTCACTAAAAAGCCAAAGATTTCAACTTGGTTCTAGAAAAAATCACAGAATATGTGTAATGTAAAGAATTTACAGCAAATTATTCAATATCAGAGAAAGGGGAGCGTGGAATTTACAGTAGGGGGAAAAACATAGACACAGTTGTAGTGAAGGGAATCTGCTTTTTTTCTTGTCATCATCAATAATTTAAGTGAAATGTGAACAACGGGTGCCTAGTACTTTTCAAGTCTTTTCTCGCAGCCTGACTGTAAAGATGTCATGGTGAATTAACAGCATAGTCTCTCAACCAGCTCCTTTCAGGCTTTCACAATCTCCTTTTGATCTTTTTATGGCTCCTTCATCCATCCATGAGCTTACAGCTCCTTTTCAAAAACTCAGAAAACACATCAAGGATATCATTTACTGTCATTTTAAGACTTTCAAACGATAAGCATTTCAAGTTATGGCCCTGTCCGTGACAAGGCCAAGTTAAATGTCTATTATCATAATTGTCCAGCAGACAGCTGAAATGTTTTGAGTCAGTGGAGCTGAGGTCACACGATTTGACATACTAGCCTATACAATCTAAGAGAGTAGCAACTGCTTTCATCTAAAACTATTATTTTTCTGTCTGAATACAGAAAAGCTACCAACTTCTGTATCTCCCAGATCTTATTTTGCATTTGGTTGTGATAACAAATGTGCAGGGTGAAGTTTCCGTCATTTCCTGTTTAGCCTGACCGAGTTTCCATAAGTACTACTGTTTTGTTGTTTGTACCCAACATTTAGCAGTGACAGCTGAGTGGACAGTGGAGCCAGTGGAGTGAGAGGGAATCACGTCTCATTCAGCATGAACAGAATTATTTACACTGATGGTACCAATATGTCTGGACTTCACATACTGTTTCATTTCCTGACAGGAATGAGAATAGCCAGAGGACTGCCTGTTTCAGTAATGTTATTGTATCTGATGCTACTGTTACATAAACCAGTGAACTGCTTTTGACAATTGAAAGTGCATATATCACATTGTTAGATTAAACAATACCAACAGTTATGACTTTAAGTGTTGATTTAAACAAACTATTTTCAGTCTACTTCATCATGTAACACATTGTGTGCCGACTCTGCCACCACATCACACAGGCGTTTTTTTCCACATGCACCACCACGTCGCTTGCCTTTCCTCAGTTCCTGATGCAAATCCAAGTGAACTCTTTGAAATACCAATCTAACACATGTGGAAAAAATCTCTAAGAGAAAAAAACATTAGAGAGCAGGAGAGTAGCAAACGGAGTCCGAGCGTGAGTCAACATACTCAGTCATTTATTAACAGTTTACCCACAGTCAGAGGCTGAGTGTGTATGTGTGTGTTTACACTGGAGGTAACTGTGTCCTACTGTATACACTCCTTCACTTCCTGACAACGACGTCTTTGAGATCCACAGTGAGAAATCAAAGGAGCAAAGATAGTGACATGATCAGGACTGTAAACTGTTTGTTAGGGAGATTTGGCTGAGTTAAATCTTTGATGAATCTGTACTGTTAAGGTTCGTACTCTGTATGTATGTATTTACAGTAACAGTGAATATGTTCAATAATAACCTTAGCAAAGCTGGGACATATAAATTGGTGTAGCTTATGTGGTTTAAATAAACTGCAATAAGGACTGATGTTCTTACCAAAATTGCTGGAGCAGTAATTGCTCTCAAGTGTTCCCCGTCTTTTGCATTTCTGCTGGCACAGGGCTACAGAGTACTTTAGAGCTGTGGAGACACACACACACACACACACACACACACACACACACACACACACACACAAATGAAACAAAGACAAAAAAAGAAAAGGAAACCTCTGTAATGTTGCCTGCCAGTGACATAAGCATTTAGGTTGTGTAGCATGCATGTATGCTACACAACCTACATCTATTTCTATTGTGGTTTGTTTACATATTGTTCTCAGTAACACAAGGGTGTTTCCAAATAAATGGCTGTTTGTCAGCCTCAGAGACAATGTGCAGTGTGTAAAATAGGGAGATAATGTGACAAGCGAACATCTGTTTTTCAAGTTAGAGATGGTAAAGAGTCCATAAAGGAGAGAATCAAGAAAATACAAGCTGATTATCTAAATATTATTCTTACTTGAGAGGGAAAAGTCAGGAATGATAAGCCTACAAGAAAGCGCTGTCGCATAATGACATCATGGCACGGAGGCACCAAAATAACCTGGCTTGACTAAGGGAAAAAAACAGTGTGTGGGAAAGTGAGTTTGAGTATGAAAATGAGCTGTGAACACATGCCCGCAGTGTATATGAACTTGTGTTATGTGCAGAAGAGAAAATATTGGAAAAATATGTTTTTAGCGTATGTTGTGTTTGAACATGTGCTACTGTTGGCTGCATCTTTAATAGAACCTGCAGTCTCCAGTACGGTATGTTCTATCTACTCCTTGTACAGAGAAGAATGATGCATCACAATTGCATGTCAGATTGTGAAGATCCACTATTTAGTTTGACCGTTTGTATTCATAAAATGGGTAAAAGTGATCCGTTAAACAAAAAGTATTTGTAATTATGTTAGCTATTTATCCACATGTACTGTAAAGCAGTTCTGATTCAGAACTCTTAAACAAAAGCAGTGTAAAGATGACTCTAGCAGTACACATCACTTAGTTCTTTTCTTGCCCAGATCTTCTATCAGAAGCAGATTGCAGATGTCCCTCGTGTTTAAATATAAAGATAAACCACACATGTTGGCGCGAGAATCCAGTAGTGCAAAGCCAGTACATCTCATAGCTACATCAACAAATACAGATGTTAGAAGCTTTAGAGGTTTTTATTGGATAAGAGTTGCTACCTACGTATGGGCCTGGTGGTGACTGGCTGTGTCGTAGTGGTGGGTGGTATCGTGGTGGTGGGGAATTTCTTTGGTCTGAACTTGTAGTGTCCAATGAAGCCATCTGCGGTTAGACTGAGATCTGACAGGAACTGGATGAGGAGCTGGTTCCCGTCTGAGAACACTGGCCTGCAAAAAAAAACTCAGACTGAGTGTAAACTGAGAGGAATTCATAGGATGGATGTTTTTACTGAAAAATCAAATCAGAATCACCTACGCTGGGGGGCTGTCTCCACAGTATTTGCCAATTCTCTTGGCGTCGTTGATTTCTGCACCGTTGAAAATGGAAACATGGTCATAGCGGCAGTAGTTATCCCTTTCCACATCAAACTTTTCGAACTTGACTTCAATAATCTGCAGCCATAGACAAACCACAAGGAAAATCTTTCATCAAGCAAAGCTTGCAATAAGGCTATCAGGGTAGGTGGTTTGATTAAAGGGTACCCTATCATTTGTGGGATGATGTAGTCTTGTTTCACACCCATTACACATTGAGCCCTCTTAAAAGAGTACCATTACTGCTGTAATGGTGTCAGAGTCATGAAGGACAGTTTAAAAGAAGAAGGATAAAAATAAATGCAGCAGAACTAAAGACACCATCTTTTTTATTCCAAACTTTCTTCTTCCTTGTCAAAACCTGCCGCGTACATTACCAACAATGCAGGGGGTGTTATGCTAGAGCCACAAAAGGCTTTTTCTTTTTTTTTTTACTTTTTTAGACCAATTTGCCTAAATCTCTATTCCTTTAAGACTTTGCTATCAAAACTTTACATTTAATACCTCCTTTTATTAAGAAACATTAAGATTAATTCATTTTGACCTCTCTGACCTGGTTCTTTGGTGCCACTATGTGCCAGGAGCAGGTGACACCAGCTGGGTAGTCCTTCTCAGGCCAGTTGGGAGTTTTAAAAGTCCCAGAGGGTTTGTCCAATCTGCCCCCACAGTACTGTTCACCTGAAGAGTAATGACTAAAGTTAATATTGGGTAGCCATCAGGAATCTGCTAAATATAATTCCTGTTCCTAATTCATCTTCATTTTAGGATGCAGGAACAACATGCTCATTATATGATCCTGCAATTAACCACTACAGTAATAGATGCTCTCATTGCCCTCTTTGTCATTATGTGTACCCTCTAAAGCAAGTCACTCATTAGTCCTGTGCAGTGATCGGTTTAAAAAAGACAGCATGCTTCCAACGTCCTCAAGCATCTGAGAAACATCAGTTCAATAACCACACAGACAAAGAACTGAATCTCTCGAAGACATTTGTAACATACACTTAGTTTGATGTTTTCTTTCCAGCATGTTGAAAGAAGAAGTACAATTTAGCACAGTTCCAAGAATAGACACTTAACAAACATTGTGCTGTACAGTTTTGACAATGTTCAGAGACTGAATGGCAACAGTCTATCTGCTACCATCCATTGTGTAAGAGCCAGGCAGGCAGGTTAATAGACATTGTCCATTACAGCTGTCAGCTCCTTGGGTACAGAGAACCTGCCATTAAAATTCCACAGAAACAGAAGACGTGACTTTGGAACCCTGCAGAGAGGAAGAGGCTCATTCAACTCTAAGTTATACTTGTGACCTGTGCCTTCTACCAAAGTACTTCATGAAATGTCAGTGAGAAATTCCACATCATACTGCGAGAAGTGTTAAGATATTCCTCCCATTTTGTCCACATGCTGGAACCTTAAACCCATACATAGCCTTGTTTAAGACAGCTGAAACCCCCAAAGGTCACTGTTTTTACTGAGCAAAAGAAAAATGATACCTCCTTCTGTTTTATTGTGTGTATGCACGCCTGGAAAGTGTTATGCAAAAGCTTAATTCTAATGAGATGGTTATTTTTTTCTGTATGTCTGGGTACACTTGTGTTATACAGCCTTGTTAATGTGCTTTTAAAAGACTGACCCTGTGCCAACACAGACGCACTCCCAGGCCAGTATCAGATTCCTTTATGGGGTGAAGTCATGGCTAAGACACAGTCTCAACGTCTCTGTACTACATGCATGTGTTGATATTCTCTACACAGCTGCTACCCTTGCAACACTGGCACCTATGTGTAGGACAGCAAAATTAAGAGCCAGCATGCCAAAACTATCCTTAAAGCTTCTTTTTCCTATGTTTGCCTACCTCGCTCATGTGGGTGGGCAGCAGAGAAAACAGCCAGGAAGCCACTCCCAGCTGTGTTGGCATCAGATACCATCTGCAGGAGCATCTTGTTGCCCGTTGATACCAGGGCTCCTGGCTTGAACGTCCCACAGAAGCGACCAAGTCTTTGCACACTAATATGGCCACTGTAAACATCCACATAGTCATAGCGACACAGGTTGTCGCTCTCCAAGTCAATAAAGCGGAATGACAGGACCACGACCTTTCCCTCGGGGACCTACGTGAGAATTTACAGCAGGCATTAAGGGTTTGACATAATTACAATTATTGCTGAGAGCAATAAAATGTCACAATAGGTACACATCTCCCATGAATGTTGGCTTCAATGATGTCCAATAAAGTAATCTTCTCCACATGTGATTGCAGATAGGCCTCCTAACATGTTTATCAGTACGCCTGACTTATGTAGAGCAGGCAAAATGAAACTTGGCCCAGACACACTATCAGTTTGATTGTTTAAATGGGCAGTAGCCTAATGTAAAGGAGCCAGTCAGGAAAACTGCCTTAAACTGGCTGTGGTGAAGTATTTTTGTAAGGAAATTAGGGGTTAGTGAATCATACTATCATATTGTGCTGCTGTTTAATGTGTTTTTAATTGACATGTATTCATCAATTTGATCATTACTATTATTCTGGGTTATGTTAAGAAAGCAAAACGTGAATATGAAATTGGACTTACTGTAATCCTCCACACACATTTGGTATTTGGAGGATAAACTCCTGGGTACCCCTGGCTCCCGATTACTCCAGAATCTCCTGTAATGTTTCCGCCGCATGTGAAGGTTGGTCTAAAGAGGGGAAAGGATGTTTTCTATTCTCAAAATATCAAATGATGATGTGATAAAACAATGACCATTATATAGGCTATATGTTAACAACAGCCTGCGGTTTATATAACACAGATAAGATTTAATTCAATGCGCCATACGTCCTGACTGGAGGCACTCCGGACTGCAGAATATTCCTCTAAATAAACTCCAGTCCACTGACGCTGCTTCTTCACACGCATGAGATTCTTGACACCTTGCTCACTCATAAAGATTTTGAATCAATTGATGAAAAATTGTAAATAAATGTGTACCTCCGTTGAGACTGCGCACAGACCTCTGTTAAGAACAGTAGACTCCATGCGCAAAACATACTGCATGTTCTCCACATTGCTGGCTTGAGGCAGCAGGCGCTTCGCAGGTTTTCGCCCCGTGGCATGAATGGCATTGTGTTCCGCAGCTCAAACGGTGGAGTAAAGTAACCAGGAGTTCCTGCAGGGAGTTTCAGTAAGCCGTAGCAGATGAATATAGTATTTGTTCTGTCTGGAAGGAGGGACGAAGCATAGACTGCTGCTTTAAAAAAAAAAAAAAAAAAACATTACAGACGCACTGGGAGGGTCTCGCATTAGTTTCATACGGCACCTGGTGGGAAAAAAAAACTTGAAGGATTTGGCATGAATAAACTTGACTCCAGAAATACATGAATGTTTGGGCATTCCAAACAATATGGACCAGCCTACGTATGGCAGAGACTTGATTACTAGGCTACCACTCAGTGCCTCAATTGGCGAAAACATACAGTAGCCCAGATGTGGAGTGTTAGAGTACTGTGGCCTGTTCTCGAATAGGAATGTGCATTACACTTGCTGAAACATCATTAGATGTTTGAAATCGCCTAAGGTAGTGGGTTGCATAAATATGCACAGGTAGCCTAACGTACTTGATAGAGAAAGAATGAGAGAAACACAATAAGAGCGAGAGCACCACCTACTGGACTGAATACTGTCCAGCTACTAGGTACATATTTTCTTAGCTCAAATACACCGTTATTATCAATTATATATCTGCCAATACAAATTGATTTTGCATTATGCACATTTGCCAACGAAAAGCTACAAAATATCTAGCCAATATGTGACATTTTGTCTCTCAAAATCATTGCAATTTTCATACACTCAACTCAACTTTATTTGTAGGCAAATAATGCAAGCATGCAGTCCAAAGTGCTTCACAGACCAAATTAAAACAGCACAGATGAAAACTTAACAAACAAATACACAAAAACAAAACAAAAAATGAGTAACAACAAAAAAGATGTAGCCAAGACTAAAAAAAAAATGCAACAATAAGACAAGTTACAAGCCAACCGAATAAAACAAATAATACAAAAAAAAATAATTAAAACGCATAAACTAATGGTATAACATTACCCCAAATTAAAATTACATGGCTTTAGTTGTGTTTTTTGTTTAGTTCATAAACATGAGCACCAAGAGTGGCAGTGAGCCATCACTAGTTCGGTGATTGATTGTGTAGCCTGGAGTGCACGTTTGCCGCTATCTTCTAATCGATGATCGATTTTATTTTAGTTCAACAAAAGATGGCGGACCGAACGCCTGGTGGCTCTCAAAAAGCTAGCGCTAAGGTGAATTAATTGTTTGTACATGCATTAGCTATGTCTTATCTGTTGTTATGAAAACATTGTAAATAATATTATGCAATAACAACGTTGTCTATTTACATATGTATAGCCTGCAAGAGACTAGAGTCGCGAGTGTGCGCAACGGGGTTAGCTAGGTAGCTACCAACACGCTAAAGCTAACGTTACCCTTTGGCCACACTGGCTAATTTAGCTAAGCTAAACTAAGCGATTTAGGTAACGTTACCACAAGGAGGACTAGTCAGGGCAGTTGGCCCAGAAAAGAGCAGTGTTCGCTAACCAGCTGAAACGGACATAGTCTTCAGAACAAAATTAAGTTGATGTATGTTTGAATTTAGAAATGGTACAGATAATATTTTGGAACTCGGGCCTAACAATATTTTAGCCTTAGCTAGCTCCTTGTAACAGTCATTCAGTCGGTGGTGCTGCAGCAGATACCTGCTTGTTAGGCCTCTGGCTAATTTGGCTAAGTTGTCGCCACTTCCTGATGTTCGGTTGCAACTTGTGTTACGTAGAAAATACGCAATAAATGCAATTTACAGAATTGCCATCAAAGGTTTAGGCAATGATCGCAAACTACGAGTGGACACTTAGTTAACAGTGTAGTGCAAGCTGCGTGTTGTTACGGCCATGGATCCCGCTTAATCTTCATGTCAACATGATTGCTGTTACGCTTTAGAGATCATCTGAATAATAATAATTAATACTAACTTGGAGCAGTAACGTTATCCGTGTGATGGCATGGATATGAGGGCAGCAGATAATGTTAATACTTTTAAACTAAGCTATGTTTATCTATTTGTTGATTTGTCTATGCATTTCAGGCTGTTTAGTTCTTGGTATATATTGGTATATACCAAGTTGTAGTTTTTATCTATTACTAAACCTGCATCTGGTGTTTCCTTAGTGTAAGTTCATGTATGAAAAGTGCTATACAACTAAACTCTGATTGATTGAAATGTTATATGCACCCACATTTAGAGTTGTATTGATAAACTATGACATACCTGTTGAAGCAAGTCAGTCAACCATGCATTGTTTACATCAACAGGCGCTGCTTGAGAGCAAACTGAAGTCTTTCAGCATTGGCAAAATGGCAGTGGCAAAGAGGACCTTAAGCAAGAAGGAACAAGATGAAATAAAGAAAAAAGTAAGTATTGGCTTTCTTTTTAAAGAATATTGTCTATTTTATCTGTGGTAACACGGTACACATTGTGTAAAGGTGCTTCTCTGTAAGTTGATATATGTATTTATTTACATTGACACTGGGTCCTTTTTTCAGGAGGATGAGCGGGCAGCAGCAGAGATTTATGAGGAATTTCTTGCTGCTTTTGAAGGAGGAGGTGATGGCAAAGTCAAAGCCTTTGTTCGTGGTGGTATTGCAAATGCAACAAAAGGTACATTTCTTGTATTTCCCAAATTAATTGAATAATATGTTTGGGCACAAGCACAGTTCGCAACGTCCTCCATCCACGACTTGAAAAAGTGAAATGCTAATGTAAATGTAGCGGAATTAAGAACAAACACATTCTTTCACCTTTCAGAGGAGGCAGCTGCTGATGAGAAGAAAGGAAAATTGTACAAGCCCAAGTCACGTTTTGAGACCCAAACCCCGAAAAGCTTCTTGCCTTTGGAAACCCCAGCTCAGTTTTTACCAATAGACAAAAGACATGTAAGTATTGTCAGTCAGCAAGTAGCCTTTCTCGTTACTGTTGTAGTAAATTATGCTTTAAATCTTTGACTGTGTTGATATTATTTCCAAATGTGTATTTCAGTCTGTGAAGAAAAGTACTGAAAAGGAAAAGAAGAAGAGCAACTTGGAGCTCTTCAAAGAAGAACTTAAACAGTAAGCTTCAACACAAATCTGTGAAACTAGTGTTTCTCAGGTGTTATGGTGTGGAATGGTGCGTTTCCAAAAGTACAAACATTGTAATGATATGAACATATGTTGTGTGTAATTGTACTTCATGGTGTTTCCTGCAGAATACAAGAGGAAAGGGATGAAAGACACAAGCTGAAAGGACGTGTTAGTCGTTTTGAACCTCTCGCGGGCACAGATGGAAGACGCTCATGTAAGTGTCTTTTAGCTGCCTGACTATGTTCCATGTACTAACTTGGCCTGAAATGGCGCCGTCCTTCATGCCTTGCTCCACTCACCCCCCCCCTTTGTCCACTTTTGCCCTGAAACAAAATTTATACTGCGTTTCTGCTTCTTTTAGCGGATGGTTCTTCAAGAAGAAACCGTCCGTCCAGTGGTAATTTTGACTTAATATGGTGGCCGTGAATATCTTCATCTTGCTAAGAAAATATGTTGTCTTGTCAGACAGCGGTAGGAAATCCTTCTCTCTTTTTTGTCTCTGCAGTTTTGGATGATTGTGCGCCAGGTTCCCATGATGTTGGAGACCCATCCACCACTAACTTGTATCTTGGAAACATCAATCCACAGGTGAATTTCTATCCAAACGTTTCTAAAGTAGAGAAGAGACGGGATGACATAGCTTTGCTGTGAACAGGAGGGCTTGATTTGAGTGTGTTGCTTTATTATAAGCTGAGTCGGACTCTAAATACGAAAAATAAATGTTACTTATGCCCTTAATTTCAAGTGGTTATGTTGGGCAGATATTTACCTAATGTGTTTATGAAGTAATACTATTATCCATGTATATATATTTGTTATCTTTTAGATGAATGAGGAAATGCTGTGTCAGGAGTTTGGCCGCTATGGCCCGCTGGCCAGTGTGAAGATCATGTGGCCGAGGACAGACGAAGAGAGGGCTCGGGAGAGGAACTGTGGCTTTGTGGCTTTCATGAACAGGAGGGATGCTGAGCGAGCGCTCAAGAACCTAAATGGTACAAAGAAGGATTTTTTTTTATATTAATTAAATAATCACATACTTTCTTTCCAGGCATTGTAAATATATTTTTACCTCTGTTACAGGGAAGATGATAATGAAATTTGAGATGAAATTAGGATGGGGCAAAGGCGTGCCCATTCCACCCCATCCCATCTACATCCCTCCTTCCATGATGGAGCACACACTCCCACCGCCTCCCTCTGGCCTACCCTTCAACGCACAGCCCCGGGAGAGGCTAAAGAACCCCAATGCTCCCTTGCTTCCGCCACCTAAAAACAAAGAGGAGTTTGAGAAGGTAACTCAACATGTCAGCCTAGGGTTTTCTCATGGGTTATGGCACTGTTTTGTACGATGTTAGCCTTTATTATGAGCAATCAGTACAAGCTTTAATCCAGTTTTGTGATAGCTTTTGTCTTGCTGAATTAAACTAGTCTTGCACTGTATATCAAAGTGTGGGTATAATAAAATGTTAACGTGTGGAAATGAAAGTGTTATTAAGTTAATGAAGACAGTGTCAGGGGTGTTTGGCCTTTTAGTAAAACTGACAGCAGTAAAGGAAAGTTGTTGTCTTTAAAATGCATTTTTTATATTTTTCACCTGTTGCCTTTTTAACAATACTCACATTCTATGTTTATTATCTGATGTGACTTCATATACAGACTCTGTCGCAAGCCATAGTCAAAGTGGTTATCCCAACAGAAAGGTACATGTTTTTCTTTTTTTAAATTGGTGTACAAACATAGAAAAAACATCCCATAAATGAAGCTAAAGTTTGATCGGTTGATCACTGCATGCTACAGGGGGCTGGTCAGTATGGGTGAGCAATGGTTGAGGCTATTGTACAATGTCTTCATATTAGTAGATAGAATAATACTGAGTTTGTTTTGGAACTTGCTCTTTCACACTCCATCATCACTCATATTTCTTTTAAAATATGTAGCAAACCCACATTATAGTGCTTATTTAATATGCTGTTTAGAACCAAACATCATGACTTTAGTCCATCACAGTTCCACTCCATACATCATTTAATTGTGTTTTTAAACTTTGGTGACATGTCACTCTTGCCGCATACATAGTCTGCTAATTCTAGTTCTGTAGTTGTGAAATCCTGCTCTCTGACCATTGCTCACTCAGACCGTCTACCCCTTTTGGCCTCTGTCACTCTATCGGGAGCTCACTAAATCTGACCCCTGCCAATAAATCCAAACCTGCCAGTATTAGTCTATAAATGACCTTTGACATTGGCCTTGGTGAGCAGCACAAGTTGAACTGTCTGCAGCAGCGAGGGACCTGAAAAGCATCATGGGATGGATTGGGAAAGTATACTGAATTTTACCCCGCCATTGGTACGATCGGCTCCAATACAAGTAAATGTGATCTGTGTTGTCAAATGAAAGACATCCTTTGTCTTGTTGGCCACTTTAGGCTAATTGTATGCAGCCTGCACCATGTATCTCCCCAAAATTGTCACAGAAGAACTTAAGTGATCCCATTTGCACTGTATTCAGTCATTACCAACTCCACCAGCAGATAACATATTTAGCCTATTTAGGCCAACAATCCTGTACTGCTTTGGTTCTTCCTCAATTTACATTAGTCAGGACATGAGTGGGAAATGAAAGGCACTGTATTGACAGACTTTTCAGTTAATACAGTGTCTTGTCAATGACTCTCTTCTACTTTCCCAAGTTCTTTAGCTTCACTTTGTGCCCATTTTTTTTCCTCAAAAATTGAATCGAAAAAGATTTACAAAGAAAGGGTCCAGGCAGTGCAATGTAATGTAAAACCTGTTGCACTGTAGCCTTAAAGAAAACCGGCATGAACTTGATGACTTAAAAAGAGAAGAATTGTATTGTGTTTTTTAAAAGTAATTTCTTGATTTGAAACTGTAAATGTTTTGATTTTTGCCAACATTTATGCAGTGATGTTAAACATAGGCTCAGAGGCATAATCACAGTTACATTTAATTTATGCCTGGTCGCGTAACGCTACTTGACAGTTGTCTCTCTTTTAAGATGCTTTTCACTTGATTATTCCGTGTAAATTAATAATAAATAGAAATTATTGTATATTACTGTGTATCTTCTGCCAGGTGCATTAAAGCAATCATGAACATGGCAGTGCACTATTTAGTTGCAGCCTATTGCATGTGACATCTGCAGTTATGCCCTGCAACATTTGTTTTGTCAATAGTGCATCATGTCTGTCAAGAGACAACTGTTCTGAGTGTCAAACCACCAAGCATAAATTACAACAGACAGGCTTATTGTAGTGGTCAAGAGTCAGGCCTGTCTGAATCCGTTTGTTTTAACTGTGTTTTTCTTGTAGGAATTTGCTCTCTCTCATCCACCGAATGATCGAGTTTGTGGTGCGTGAAGGCCCAATGTTTGAAGCCATGATCATGAACCGAGAAATCAACAATCCCATGTACAGGTCAGTGCAACTGCGCATCAGAAATTTATCCCGTTTCATCATCTTAGTAGTTTTTGCAAAGTTATGATGCAAATGCTCATGTTTATGATTTTTCTTCCAGGTTTCTATTTGAGAACCAAAGCCCAGCACATGTATACTACAGGTGGAAGCTGTACTCCATACTACAGGTTTGATTTCTATGTTTAACAAATTGCTTGAGTTCAGCACAAAATTTCATTGGTATTCATCTGACATTAAGGAAAAATATATAATGTTTTGGGATCACAGTTCAGCAGTTTTGATATTAACTGTAATCACTTGCTCAGGGTGAAGCACCAGTCAAATGGAAAACCGAGGACTTTCGGATGTTTAAGAATGGCTCCTTGTGGCGTCCACCTCCTCTTAATCCATACCTCCATGGGCCTTATGATGATGGCGAGGAAGAGGAGGAAGAAGAGGAGGGCAGCAAGAAAGGCTGTTTGAAAGAAGAGTAAGACCATTTCCTTTTAATAATCTTGGCATATATTCAGTTTAAAATGCAGTCTAAAACTGTATCATCTCATGATCTACAAATGTATTAAATTGCCCTGCTGTAGGTGAACGTGCAGTTAGTTTGATTAACGCTTAATTGCTCTTTATTCCTGCAGAGAGCGGGACAAACTAGAGGAAATGCTGCGTGCTTTGACTCCCAGGAGGGGAGACGTAGCAGAAGCCATGTTGTTTTGTCTCAGCCATGCCGAAGCAGCTGAAGAGATTGTGGAGTGTGTCACCGAGTCTCTGTCCATCCTTAAAACCCCACTACCCAAAAAGGCAAGCTATAGCACTGAAAAGGACCAATGAATGATCCTCATTCTGGTGAAAAATGTAAAAAAAGAATCAACATTTTGTCTTTAACATTTCAGATTGCACGGTTATATCTAGTTTCGGATGTGCTGTACAACTCTTCTGCCAAAGTATCCAATGCATCTTACTACAGAAAATAGTGAGTTGTGTACTTTACCTTCCTCGACTACCATTACACAGAACTGTCAATTTAAAATCGGAAAACCTAAGTCACCTACTTTTGTTTCAAATTCACATTATTGCTCTTTCCCTCCTTTCAACAGTTTTGAAACAAAGCTCTGCCAGATTTTCGCAGACCTCAACGCGACATACAAAACGATTCAGGGCCACCTTCAGAGTGAGAACTTTAAGGTACCAAATGTCCAAACCCAGCTAAGTAAATTAATAATGTACACAAATCAGTTTGTCTCCTACAGCATGTCACTCAACCATCCCTGTCTTCTTTTCTTTATGGCAGCAACGAGTCATGGCATGCTTCCGGGCATGGGAGGACTGGGCTGTGTACCCAGACCCATTTCTTATTAAGCTGCAGAACATCTTTCTGGGTCTAGTTAATCTCTCTGCAGAGAAGGAACCCCCTGTCATCATTGTTGAGGTAAATGATATAACAATACTTTTGTAATATCCTCCTTTTTCTTCTACTTTAATTCTACTAGATTACATTTCTGGCTTTCCAAAACTATCCCATGAGTTACTAGTGTCAAAGTCCTAGCTTGATTTTATTTTGGTGCTGTCTTTGGCCCAGGCTGAGCCAGCAGAGGACATTGATGGGGCTCCAATAGTGGAATATGTAGATAGCACTCTACTGGAGGATGTGGATGGGGTGCCGATTGACGCAGGGACCATTGATGGGGCTCATATTGACGGAGCGCCCCTGGATGACCTAGATGGTGTTCCTATCAAGCCCATAGAAGAAGACATAGATGGAATACCCTGTAAGTTGTCCAGCGACTAACATAGGATGTTGTATGAAGTGGTTATTGATGATCTCACTCCAAATACTCTTTAGTATGCAGCTTTTTTTACTGTTTAAATTTCTTGCTGTTTTTATAGTGGATCCGTCCAAGGAATCGGCCTTCAAGGTAGCACCCTCAAAATGGGAAGCGGTGGATGAGTCCGAGTTGGAAGCTCAAGGTGAGACCCTTTTTTAAGTAGCGTCAAACGTCTAACTTTTAACATGTCAACTGTTTTTTGACTTCAGTACATACATTATCTTTTTCACCAGTTTGGTTGTGTGCATTCTTAGTTGCAGTTATGTTGTCTTTTGTTTGCTCCTTAGCTGTGACAACTTCAAAATGGGAGATATTTGAACCGCCAGAAGAAACAAAAAAGTGAGTATTGTGTGTGTGCTATATTTTCAGGATAATGGACTGTTCTGTGAATACATTGGTGCACTATTAACCTTTCTTCAATGAACTGTTTCCAACTCTGAAGGAATGAGGAGGACAGCGATGATGACAGGAGCCCTCGCTCAGACGATAATCAGAGTTACTCCAACCCCATCAGAGATGAGTCTGATATAAAGGCCAAAATGTCTGAAATGAATGAGGAGAAACGCACAAAGCTCAGAGAGATAGAGGTACTTCATCAGAAATCCCCATACTACAAAATAGAGCTGGGCGATATTGGAAAAAATCAAATGATTGTTTTTAATTACCAAATTCATCGATGTTGATATTGATGCTTTCACAAAATCTTAATACAATGAGTTTTGATAAATAATGTAGATACTTCTAGATGTTAGTGTTATCGTGTCATATCACAATATCTAGCTTCATATATAAATATATATTGCCCAGACCGACTACATGACCAGCATATTAGGTTTTTAGTGTTTTGTTTGCAAATGAAATCCATTCCTTTAATTGTATTGTTCACCCAGGTTAAAGTCATGAAGTTCCAGGATGAGCTAGAGTCTGGGAAAAGGCCCAAGAAGCCTGGGCAGAGTATTCAGGAGCAAGTGGAGCACTACAGGGACAAACTACTACAAAAGGTACAGAGTTAGACTGCACATTTTACTATAGATGATATCAAATACAGGAATTAAAATTTATTGTTCCCTTATTGTAGGAAAAAGAAAAGGAGAAACTTGAACGGGAGAGAGAGAAGGAGAAGAAAGAAAAGGAGAAAGCTGAAGCACGGTTGAAAGACTTGAAGAAGGAAAAAGAGAAGGAGGACACACCAACCAGGAAAGAGAGGTGAGATAACCAGTTGGCAGGCTGCTGTCATGTTAAGGTGTAGTTTGTTTAATTTCTGACAGATATTTGTCCTCTCTGGTTGATAGGAAACGGCGTCACAGTGGGTCACCCAGCCCAACGCGGACTAGCAGCAGACGGGGCCGGTCAACCTCACCCCGCTCAGAGCGGTCAGAACGTTCCGACCGCTCCTACTCTAAAGACACATCTTCCCGCTCCATCCATAAAGACTCCCCGCGATCCAGCAACAAAAAGTCCTCCAAGAGGTAAGACTTGTCCAGTACTTCTCCTGATGTCATTAAACTATAGGTTTTACCTGCAATCACCATTTTAT
Source organism: Percina caprodes (assembly GCA_013375575.1). Taxonomy (NCBI): domain Eukaryota; kingdom Metazoa; phylum Chordata; class Actinopteri; order Perciformes; family Percidae; genus Percina; species Percina caprodes. The sequence continues at coordinate 645,362 of JABXJD010000167.1, forward strand.
CAATTGCAGTGTGGTTAGAATAGTTGAAACTTGTAGCTGTAATTGAAAAAAAGATCCTGTTTGTTCCTCTAGATCACCCTCACCTAAAACACCCAAACGATCCAGAAGGTCGCGGTCCAAGACGCCCAAGAAATCAGCCAAGAAGTCCCGCTCCAAATCAAGGTCACCCCATCGGTCTCACAAAAAATCAAAGAAGAGCAAACACTGACACACATTTTCTTTCAACCTCCAAACCAGCCTATCCTCCTCCCCTGTTGTATAAAAGATTGACTGAATGATTTGGCAGCCGAAGATCTCGGCTCAGATGTTAATGTATAGACGATGAAGAGTGGAGGGTGTTGCATGGGTTGTCATCTGGTGTATCAAAATGGATGGGGCCATTGCTGTTTTATATTGTACAAAAAATAATGTGCTTGTGTTTTGATTCCCCATCACCTCCCAATGGAATTCATCCATGTGGTAGACCACACCCGTACCGAGTGTGATGACAAGTCATATTCATGCTGTCATTTTCTGTTTTTGTAGTTCACATTAAAAGAATTCCTAATAAATTGTCTTTTTTTGATGTTGCAATTTTTCCTTTGACAGGGACAGTGTATAAATAAAAGGGTGTGATATGCCATAAAGGTCACAAGGCTGGAATTGAACCCCAAAGGTGAAGTGTGTGTATATAACCCCTCAAGATACCAAAAACTTATTTTTTTAATCAAACAATGTTATGGAATAATTTTACCAAAAGGTTAACACAAATGTATTCATTTACTTTTAGGTTAACAATTTTCATAAAAAGCTTATCAAAATAAGTTTTCTTTCCAGCATATAGTAAATGGAAACGTGGTACAGCTGTGGCCAAGTGCTGTCAGTTTACAGCTTGGCCTGTGCCTTCTTTAGTTGATCCCTCAGTTCGAAATGAGCAATGGAGGAGAGGTGCACCTCATCTGGTCCATCAGCAATGCGTAGAGTCCGTACATATGAATATCTGGTGAAGAATATGTTAATGTTAGCATCAGGAAGAAAATTAGTTTAATTTTATTTGTGGGAGAATAAAAATAAACTTACAATTGTGCTAGTGGAAAATCTCCAGACACACCTGCACCTCCATAAACCTGTATAGCACAGTCTACCACCTTACACGCCATTCTGGCTGCTGCCACCTTAATCATAGCAATCTACAAACAAACAAAAAAACGGTAAAATATACCTTAAGACCTCAGTCACTTTTAACCAGTAGTTTAAGATAGCATGATCGTGGCAAAAGTGATAAAATAGTCATTGTATAACATGTTGAAGAAAAAAAAAAGTCATGTTATAGTATGTTGAAATAAGTGCTGAAAATGTCAGTATTATGTTGAAAAAGGTGATAAAAACATAGTATCGCTTGTCAAAAGTATTAAAGTGATACAAAAAAGGCATAGTATAGTATGTCAAAAAGTTATGAAAAAGTCAGTTTGGTATGTGAAAAAAAGTGCTAAAAAAAAGAAAAATCACTGGTATAGTATGTTGAAAAAATACATAGTATAGTTAGTCATGAAAATTGTTTCAGTAGATCATAAAAAAGTCATAAGCCATAAAAAAGTGTCATGGAAATAGGAATAGTATAGCATGTTGAAAAAAGTGCTAAATCATAGTATGTCAAAAATTAGTGATAAAAAAAGTCATAGTATAGCATCTCGATAAAAGTGATATGAAAAGTCATAGTATGTTGTAAAAAAGTGATTAAAAAAAATCTTAGTATTGCATGTCAATAAAAGTGCAAAAAAAAAAAAATCACTGGTATAGTATGTCGAAAAAAACAGTATAGTTAGTCATGAAAAATGTTTCAGTAAATCATAAAAATTTCAAAAAATTCATTGTATAGTCCTTCATAAAAAATGTTGTATAAATAGTCATAGTATAGTATGTCAAAAATTAGTGATAAAAAGTCATAGTATAATATGTTGAAAATAGTCATATTATAGAATGTTCAAAAGTGATAAAAAAGTCATAGTATAGCATTTTGAAATAAGTGCTGAAAATGTCAGTATTATGTTGAAAAGGTGATAAAAACGTTATAGTATCGCTTGTCAAAAAAAGTATTAAAAAAGTCATAGTATAGTATGTCGAAAAAAATGATGAAAAAGTCATAGTATAACATCAAAACATAAAAGTGCTAAAAAAATCATAGCATAGTATCTCGATAAAAGTGATATGAAAAGTCATAGTATAGCATGTTGAAATAAGTGATGAAAATGTCATAGTATAATAAGTAAAAAAAACATAAAAAAAGTCATAGTATAGCATGTCATAAAAAGTGCTAAAAAAGTCAGAGTATGTTGGAAAAGGTGATAGTATAACACTATAATAAGAATAATATAACTAATAATAATATAAAAAACATAGTATAGTTAGTCATAAAAAATGTCAAAAAAGTCATTGTATAATAAGGCATAAAAAAAATGTCATTAAAATAGTCATATTATAGCATGTTGAAAACTGATAAAAAGTCATAGTTTGGTATGTTGAAAAAAAGTGATTGAAAAATCACTGGTATAGTATGTTGAAAAAAACATAGTATAGTTAGTCATGAAAAAATGTTTCAGTATGTCATAAAAATGTCAAAAAGTCATTGTATAATAAGCCATAAAAATGTGTGTGTATGTATGTATGTATATATATATATATATATATATATATATATATATAAAAATATACTATATATAAATAGTCATAGTATAGTGCGTCATAACAAAGTGTCATGGAAATAGTCATAGTATAGCATGTTGAAAAAGTGCTAAATCATAGTATAGTATGTCAAAAATTTGTGATAAAAAAGTCATAGTATAGTATGTCGAAAATAGTTATAGCATGTTGAAAAGTGATAAAAAAGTCATAGTATAGCATGTCAAAAAAACTATTAAAAAAGTAATAGTATAGTATGTAAAAAAAGTGATAGAAAAGTCCTAGTATATTGAAAAAAAGTGATAAAAAAAGTCACAGTATACTATGTGGAAAAAATGATGAAAAAGTTATAGTATAACACATCAAAACATAAAAGTGCTAAAAAAAAGAAAAATCACTGGTATAGTATGTTGAAAAAAACATAGTATAGTTAGTCATGAAAATTGTATCGGTAGGTCAAAAAAAATGTCATTAAAATAGTCATGGTATAGTCCTTCATAAAAAAATTTATAAATAGTCGCAGCAAAGTACGTCATAAAGTGTCATGGAAATAGTCATAGTATAGCAAGTGAAAAAATTGATTGAAAAAAAAGTGATATTATAGCATGTCGATAAAAGTGATAAAAAAAATCATAGTATAGCATGTTGAAAAAAGTTCTAAATCATAGTATAGTATGTCAAAAATTAGTGATATAATATGTTGAAAATAGTCATAGTGCAGTATGTCGAAAAAAGTGATAAAAGTCATAGCATGTCAAAAAAGTGATGAAAAAGTCGTAGTATAATACGTCAGAAAAGCGCTAAAGTCACAGTATAGCATGTTGATAAAAGTACTAAAATAAGAAACATCACTGGTATAGTATGTTGAAAAAAGCCATAGTATAATTAGTCATAAAAATGTTTTAGTACGTCATAAAAATGTCAAAGAAGTCATAGTATAGTCCTTGATAAAAATGTTGTATAAATAGTCATAGTATAGTATATCATAACACAGTGTCATGGAAATAGTCACAGTACAGTACTTCATAAAAAGTCATAGTATAATATGTCATAACAAATACCAAATAAATGTCACAGATGCCATAAAAAAAGTCATAAAAAGACATAAATAAAAAAGTCACAGTATAGTTTGCCATAAAAATGCCATAAATAAGTCAAAGTATGGTATGTCATACAAAATGTTGAGGAGAATGTTAAGCTTAATGTTAACCCATTGGGACAGAGCACTTTACTATGTCCGAAACAGACTATTGACAGTTGACCTGTTTGCGTGCAGCCTGGCTGCCCAACGTGTCCAGGGCATGAGCAGCATGTAGGGTCAGCAGGCGGGTCTGCTCTATCATGAGACGGCATTCTGCTATCCAGTGAGCAACAACTTCCTACACACACAACATAGACAACACAGGAAGGAGGAGCATGTTTACTCGAACTGCATCTGTCCACTAGGTGTCACCAGCAGGAAAGAATTCAATACACGTAGTATCACAGCCATGAAATTAAAGTTAGAGGAATCTCTGGGGTCAGTGTTCACTTACATGTTGGTACAGTTTCTTTCCAAATGTCTGCCTGGAGGTAGCCCGCTGGCAGAGCAGCTCCAGTGCCAACTCTGCCACACCAACAGCCCTCATACAGTGGTGCAGTCTGCCTGGCCCCAGACGACCCTGGGCAATCTCAAATCCCCGGCCCTCCCCTGGAAACAAATATACGCATATACACAATGGGACATAGCCCAGAGGAATAACAGAAAGAGATACTATGAACCGTCACAGCCTAGTGACCTCATACACATACTTGTCAAGGCAGAATCAATTTATTGTCCAAACACAATAAAGGAATGATAAGGAATAATATTGGCTTTTTATGTGTATTGTGCTTCTTAAAAATTTAATGTGAGTAAATAAGTGGAAACACAAACAAACAAACAGTGATAATGTCTCTTACCCAGAATAATGTTTGAGGCAGGGACTCGCACGTTTTCAAAATGCACTTCAAAGTGGCCACCATGGATGGCATCTGGGCTCAGAAACAAGGGAAAAGGACGGGTTAATTTGCTCAGGAAAGCTCATTTTTCATGTTGCATGCAAAAATAAAGTTAGTATTGTGGAAAACAGGAAGATATACTGTAGTATATGAGGATGTAATGACAGATATTATCCTGTACCATCCTGTCCAAACACAGTGAGCGGTCTGACGAGCTGTACACCTGGTGTGTCCAAAGGGACAAGGATCATACTGTGTTGGCCATGCCTAAGAAACAAGTTTAAAACCAAAGCTTTAAAAAGACTGACACAGTTTAGTTTGACCACAATGTTCTTATATTATGTCTGATATAATTCCACAATAACCATTTTGACTATATTTTTCACGCTGCTCTAAACATGATACATTTTGAAGTGCCAATTGCTGCTGAGAATTTTACCCTTTCTTTGCAAACAAGGTTGGGTATGTGCCTTGTTACACTGCTAACAAAACAAGGAGAAAGCGCATGCACGTATCTTGGGTGTGGTTGTTTCTTTCTTTTTTTCTCAAAGTACATCTTAAATGTACATCTTTTTTTTTTTAAACTGTTTCTTCTGTGTTTTATCGGTTTTATTTTCTTTTAACTGTTTTTGTGTAAAGCACTTTGAATTGCCCTGTTGCTGAAATGTGCTATATAAATAAAGCTGCCTTGCCTTGCCTTAAATGCTTGTAACTGATGAACACTGGAGCCAAATACATCTGCCACATTGTTAAACTGACAAATGTCAAGTAACCCTAACCAAAGTCAATTTTATTATAATAATGGCACAGTGGGAAGTTAATGGGAGAAATTGCCTCTAAAAGGTGAAGTGCAATGGTGCACTGACAAGGACAGAATCATTTGAATAATGAGTGGTTTAACATATGACATCATAAGCCTAAATGGCTGTACAGATTAGTATTTTTTAGATATTCCCACTCACCAGAAGAGAAAATAAACATGCAAATATTCTTTACCGCATAACTGTTCTACTGACCTGCTGCTAACATCCTGAGAACCGCTACGGCACATCACAATGGCCACTTTGCATTGGGGATTGCCAGCACCTGGGGGAAACAGTCATAAATGCTGTGGTTCATCTGTATTCATGTTGTGTTTCTGTCTGGAGGTATAACAAACAATGGGACAAGCACATTCTTTTTAAAGTTTGACTCCATCCTTAACCATTCCATCACACAATGGGGAACAATGTGTGTTGCTGACTGGGAAGTGCCAGATGTGGATGGAGACAAATAAACACTTTATTAACCCTCAACAGGAAAATTCAGTTTAGTTTTTTCAAACTAGTGACAGACGTGATGGCATGAGAACAGTCAGCTGAGACAGCCACAGGTTGATTTACATTTCCTGAGTTGGATTCTTTCACAATGAGCAACATTTAACTTGCTAATAAGAAAATGTTCGTTGGGGACAAAGTTAACTTTGCTGGATGAAATGCTTCTTTTATGGGTGCAAAAACATAAACAAATACTGTGGAACACACACATTAGAGGGCAACATCATATGGATCTTTTTTTTTTTCTTCTTCAAGATATCACACAAATTAGATACAGTGAAAATGGAGTAATGATGTGAAACGTTTGTTGAAATATTGAAATGCACAGTGTGACGATGAACAAATGCAGAATCTTTAAGAATTTCCCTGGTTGGAAGTCCACTTCCAGACAAACTAAGAGTCTCCAATGTGGCCTTGGGTCACTAAGACAGGGTGACCAATGCTCTGCCTTCCTGTTTATATTTCTGTACAAGTGATGAAATGAAAACATATGGACACCAGACAGCAACAGATGACACATAAATAAATCTTTAGATATTCACAGTATGAGAATAAGTGCATGTGAACACTTTAACAAGCAGACAGATGTTTAGTCTATGAACTTAGTTTCTGATTGCAGAAATTTAAACAAACCGTCAGCGATTACATTTTACTATAACAAAGCACAAAACGTTACACGACTCCACCCAAAAAAACCACATCTAAGAAAGCACTTTAGGCTGAGGGGCAGGTTGGGTTTTCCTGTGAACCCGTATCTAGGTCTAATGGTCTATGGTACAAGGCGAGCCCTGTTGCCATGCAGCCCTGCCCATACATGTTCTGTCACTACTGGAATGAAAATAAACCGTCGCAGCCCCGTAATCAGTCTTCTCCTTAGTATGTCACATCATAACATTTTAAAAAAAAATTTTTAACTGTTTGCATCAATACACATACTTTAAAAATGAATGCCTTTTTTTTTCTTTGCCAGAAATGTATGGAAGCATGCTTTTGTATGGCTATTTTGTGTTCCCAAATCCTTTTGGTTTGTTGATTTTTATAGAATGTGTTTATATACAGACACATCCAACAGAGAAAAATAAAATGTGAGAGAAAGACAGAGATTAGAAGTAAACTGTTTATGAGGGAGATGAAATAATAAACAAAATTCATAAGAAAAAAAAACAAACAGGAAACCTAAAATAGATGCTAATGTAAGCGAGGCTGGTAAACAATATAATACAAAACACAACACAACAATGAAATAATGGATGCATTCCAGTAAACCACAATAAACAATACATTTAGTAAATGGGACAAACCTTTATATTCACATGGTATGCTATTTCATATCCTCCTTTTATCATTTCTTTTCTGTCAGATATAAACAAAGGGCACCAGGACACGCCCTGCGTGACTTCAAGAGTGAGAGATTAAGTTCACAATTTAAAAGTAAAGTAAAGTACTTTTTATTGGTCTCCCTAAGGAGAAATTTGCTTTGGACACTGAGCAACTCACTTATCAGAGTTTGAAAAACAGCTTCTCTTTGTACGGTGATTTGCAAAGTACAGAAAACAAATACAGTAAGAACTAAAGGAATATTTGTTTATCCCTTTATTCTGTATCTTACAGTCTTAAAGAGACAGATGCACACACGTGCCTGCAGAGCTACGTGGTGAAGAGAGGTGATCCTAGGGTGTCAGCAGTGAAGGGAGTGGGGCTGGCTGAGGAAAAGAGATCAGTCACTTCAGTCCTGTTGTGCATACAACTTTTCTCCTCAGGATACTTAACTCTTTGTGTGTGATTAAAAAAAGGATATCCCCAAAAAGGAACATACACAAGGTAAGAACATGTTTTCAACTTTAATTACATATGGAGAACTGTTTGAACACTTTGTTTTTTGAGTGTGAAATGATATTTTAAATGTTAGTATTAGTATGGGTTACTATTGTTTTGATTTGAAGTCAATACACTAGCCAACTACATTTTACATGGGAAAAAAATATTGTATAGTATTGTGCTTTGTTTTCCTCATAGTCAAAGCTTCAATTTAGTGTTAAACTAACAGTCAAAGTCCTTCTACAGATATTTTATGACATTATTGTAACCATAGTGAGGTAATGATAAGCCGAATCTAGCCTTTTGCTTTCCATTTCCTCATTTGTGTTCGTCTCCTTAGTATTTCAACCCCCACTTTGTTTTCTCACTTTTTACATGCAATAACTTACACGTACAGTATGTGTTCCAAATGTAAACACACACAAAATAGATCAAAACTGACTGACAAATTATTAATTTAAAGGTTTCTGATGAAGTTTGTTTATATCAGTAATGCTTGTACAAACAGTAGTACAATAAGAGTATATTTCCATTATGATGGGTTAGAACCAAAATTATTATTTTTCATCACTATATTAAACTATTAAATTATGTATTCAAATAGAATTTAGTTTTTTCTCTGTTTAGCTTTTTGGAGACCAAAAAACACAAAAATGTGTACCTGTTGTGCTTCACTAATGTATGAAGAACAGCTGTTGACAGCACTGAATACTTGAAATATTTCAGAATGGTCCATTGAACATCTGTTTCCTAACTCCTGCTCCTCCCATATGGGAGTTAAGGACTCATTATATAACAAACTTTGACACTTTTCATATATAAAAAAAAACAAACAAAAAAAACTTCTTAGCAGCAAGTGTGATTTGACAAAATGATCCTGGGATGGAAAATATTTCATGCATAATGCCCTGGTCCTTAATCAGGAATTATATAATCTGTCCCATAATGGGCTTTGCAGTTGTATTTCACTTTCCTTAATTTTATTTTGTGAATTGAATAAAATACAAAAATATATTAGATTCATATCTGAGTACTTCCATCTCAGATTGAACGTGATGTTCCTCAACAATTGTTAGATATTTTTCCAAGCAGCAAGAAAGTGTTTGATCAGTGGCAGTAAAGGTCCCCATGTACACCCACATACACACAGTACTTTGTTTACTAGTCCATCTCTGTCCGGAACGAACATCTGGGAAGGGGACTTTAACAACACAATAATTGGGAAGTCCTGTTGAACCAGCACCATATACAGTAAAAGCAACATCCTAGATTTGAATCTGGAAAGAGACCTTAGATGCACTTGTGTGTCATCCTCATCCCTCACTCCACACATTTCCTGTTGTTCTTGACCTCGTCTCCCACAGGCAAAATGACAGTGTACATGTGGATCCAATGTGTTCACAGATCAGATAAGGTTTACAAGCTGTAAATCGATTGTACTACATAATGCTTAGTAGATGTTATCAGTTTGCAGTGCAACTTTTACCGTTTGGAAAAAGATGACAGCTTTATGCGGAATGTTGATCTTTTTCCTTATGGCTGGGGGTTGTGATTAAAGGAATAGTAAACCAAATGCTGCCATTTTCCTAGTCAGTAGAACACTTAGTATCCAACAGAATACAAACTAACTATATTCAAAGGGTAATTATTTACTTTGTGAGTCTCTTGTCCTCTTTGTGTTCACTGGGGTTATTCAAGCCCACACACAGTTCAGACAGACACGGCTTAAGCCATTAGGGAAACCATGCAGGAGAGACTACTTGCAGAACAAAGACAGAATTCCCTTTTCCTGTTTATGAAGAAAAGCAACTCATGGTTTACAAATGAGCTCTGCTCGTGTTAAATAACACAAATTACATGTTTATGCAACAGATTGATTATATAGCCCTTATATAAAAATGTGCAATTAAAAAGGACAAAGTGATTTTTCTCCCCATGTAAAAATAAGACAAATGCTTTTCTAAATTTGTACTCTCTTTTCTGTACAGCAAAAAATGGAAGATTTCTATTATGAAGAGGACTCCATCTTAAATGACAGTTATGATTACAATTATGAACACAGTGTGTGTGACAAGGAAGCAGTGCGCTTTTTTGCCAGTGTCTTCCTCCCTGTCATCTATGCCCTGGCTCTGGTGGTGGGCCTGGCTGGGAATGCCCTGGTAGTGGTAGTGTACACATCAAAGCTCCGACTACGAACCTTGACAGATGTGTGTATTCTGAACCTTGCCATTTCGGACCTGCTGCTTCTATTCACCCTGCCTTTCTGGGCAGCTGATGCCGTCCATGGTTGGAAGCTGGGTTCGGCAGCCTGCAAGCTCACCTCCTTTCTCTACAGTACCAATTTTAGCTGTGGAATGCTGCTGTTGGCGTGTATCAGTGTGGACCGCTACCACGCTGTAGCCCACAATCCATCAAGGAGGACTGGGACAGGTCCCCGGGTAAGGAAACAGTGGATTCTGGTGTGTGTGGTGTTGTGGGCTGTAGCCAGCTTTCTTGGCCTTCCTGAACTTATCTTCTCCACAGTGAAACACTCCCATCACAGGACGGCCTGTACAGCCATCTATCCACACAGCATGGCTCGACCTGCGAAGGCTGCCCTGGAGCTGATGGAGGTGACCCTTAGATTCTTGCTACCTTTCTTGGTCATGGTAATATGCTACTGCTTGGTAGGACGGGCACTGAGCCGGGCAGCTGGGGTGCAGAGAGACCGGAAGTGGCGTGCCCTGCGTGTCCTGCTGGCTGTTGTAGCTGTATTCCTGCTCACCCAGCTGCCCTACAATGTGGTCAAGCTGTGTCGAGCAATGGACATAATCTACATCCTCGTGACTGACTGTGAAGTCAGCAAGGGCCTGGATAAGGCTGTGCAAGTGACAGAGGGGCTGGCCCTGACCCACGCCTGCATTAACCCTGTCCTCTATGCCTTCATTGGCTCCTCCTTCAGGGGACACGTCCTCAAGGCTGCCAAGCACCTTGGAAAGCAACTTGGGAGACACCCGAGACATGTAAACACAGAGCCTGCAGTGGAGATCGCACTCAACACGTGCACTCAAACGCAATCACAGTCTGGTTCAGAAGACCAAGAAACCACCACCTTTACTATTTAAGTCTTAAAACATATATACATACATACATACATACATACATACATACATATATATATATATATATATATATATATATATATATATATATATATATATATATATATATATATATATATATATATATATACATACATATACATACATATATATATACATACATACATATATATATATATATATATACATACATACATATATATATATATATATATATATACATACATACATATATATATATACATACATATATATATATATATATACATACATACATATATATATATACATACATATATATATATATATATATACATACATATATATATATACATACATATATATATATATATATATACATACATACATACATACATACATACATACATATATATATATATACATACATACATATATATATATACATACATATATATATATATATATATATATATATATATATATATATATATATATATATATATATATATAAACCCTATACAAAATGGTCTACAAAAGGCCTATGTATATATTTACACATTGTTACGATCATTAAAGATAGACACATCAATAACCATATATATTAATTCTTTAAGATATATGTACAGTGAGTTTATATGCACTAGTAACGTAGTAAATAGTTTTATATACATGTTGCACTGTATTTTGTTAAATAGAGATTTTCAGTGACACACATCTACAAACGTAGCAATTACATGCAGCTGACACTCAAGATGCTCTGAGTACTTCTCTGGTTCCTCACGACAAATACAATTCAACCTTACATTCTGTGCTGCCTTCCATGAGATCCTCTGCATCTCATTTTATTGCATCCCGTGGTTTGGGTTGGGATGACTTGCACAGCGGGTGACCCATTAACTCGAAAAACATTTGGCAAACAAAGAACAGGAAACGCAGGAAGGACCCCCCCATGTTGTCAAACTGGAAACAAAGCAGCATGTTCCTTGGAGAATCTTTGATGACATTTTTATCCATTCATCTTTATTTTATGTAAATAACATAAGCTTGAGAGTGCCACTGGTTTGCAGTGGAGGGCAATTCATTGTTCTATGTAAAGACTTAACAGTTCTGTTATATAAATGTTCTCCCGAGACTGCTAAAAATGGTGATTGATGGTCTTTTTCTTTTTGAAATGACTCAATGCCATCATACAACATTATGCTCAAGCTAACCCTATTACAGTACATTTAATGCATATGAAGTACAGGCTCAGAGCGTGGGATGGCCACCATCCAAGACTGAACAGTGCTTTACTCAAGCCTGTTTACACTACTGTAGCTAAGAGAGAGGGGTCAGCTTAATTTGGTAAAACCTCCAGTCCAGATCCACCACATATAGCTTATAAATGAGTTAAAATTATTTCACTGTTTACAATTCTTTCCATCTGCAGTACCTGTTAGTCATCCTGCAGAGTAATAGCTTGCAGCTTGGATGTGTGAGAGCTGAACTGTAACAAACTAGACGTGTTTAACCAAGACAAAGGTTTTGGCTACAGTTTCAAAAGCCTTCAAGCAGAGGAATGACTGTGTCCCCAGGAAATACAACACAAGTATTAAGTTGTATGTTACAAAACTAAATAGGTGAACAAGAAACAAAGCCATCATTAAACTCTGTCAGTACAGTCTGCATTTCATTTGAATTCATTATGATCTGACCCAGATGTACATCAGGCTTTCTTAAATAGTAAATGATGAAGTAATTATTGGCAGACATTATATGTCTAAACTTCACTAACTATAACACCAAATTATAGCATTGTTCAACTTTATAATCTAAAACTTTGCCCATTGAAACCAAATTATAATAACTTGTATTACGATTCAATTCCACAAGCAACAACTAATCTTCTGTTCTTGGTTTACTGTGTATGCAAATACAAACGCCTGTGGCTTAAAGATAAAAGATTGCGGGTCTGGGAATAATTTTAGTAAATCATCATGCACAGTCTTATATAGCTTCCACACCAGAGAGCTGCCGTAGCATCATCTACAGTACAGACCCTCCCATCTAGCTAATAGCAAGTTTTCCCAAAAACTTTAGTGAAAAAGGAAAGCAAAAAAGAAAAGGGCAGCGTTCTGTAGCGTATGTGGCAGCATTTTAAAATATAGCTGGATAGGCCCATATTTTACACACACACACACACACACACACACAAACACACACGTAATGAAATAACTGCACAGATCTTTAGCAAAAACACTCTGAAGGCCGCCAAGGGCCTTGGGGAGCGTTTAGGGAAACACCCAATGTCAGTGAGGAGCTGGCAGTCAACACTACATTTGATAGTTGGAAAAAATGACAAACCACCGCATAACATTACCCTTACGTAAATTAAATTAACACATCGTCTAGTTTTACTTTTCTTTTTGTTAAATCGGTTTGAACTGGACATAGTACAGGCACCAAACCTTTCCTTTTCCACTCTATCTATCTATCTATCTATCTATCTATCTATCTATCTATCTATCCACCCCCTAATTCCAAAAAAGTTGGACACTGTACAAATTTTGAGTAAAAAATGAATTAAATAATTTACAAATCTCATAAACTTACATTTTATTCACAATAGAATATAGATAACATATCAAATGTTGAAAGTGAGACATTTTAAAATGTCATGCCAAATATTGGCTCATTTTGGATTTCATGAAAGCTACACATTCCAAAAAAGTTGAGACAGGTAGCAATATGAGGCCAGAAAAGTTATTATAAGGAACAGCTGGAGGACCAATTTGCAACTCATTAGGTCAATTGGCAACATGATCACCAATTCCCCCAATGCTGCGGCGAAAAATAGTGCAGCAATATCAGAAAGGAGTTTCTCAGACAAAAATTGCAAAGAGTTTGAAGTTATCATCATCTACAGTGCACAATATCATCCAATGATTCAGAGAATCTGGAACAATCTCTGTGTGTAAGGGTCAAGGCCGGAAAAACCATACTGGATGCCCGTGATCTTTAGGCCCTTAGACGGCACTGCATCACATACAGAAATGCTATTGTAATAGAAATCACAACATGGGCTCAGGAATACTTCCAGAAAACTTTGTCGGTGAACACAATCAACCGTGCAATTCGGCATTGCCGGCTAAAATTGTATAGGTCAAAAAAGAAGCCATATCTAAACAGGATCCAGAAGCGCAGGCGTTTTCTCTGGGCCAAGGCTAATTTAAAATGGACTGTGGAAAAGTGGAAAACTGTTCTGTGGTCAGACGAATCAAAATTTTAAGTTTGTTTTGGAAAATTGGGACGCCATGTCATCCAGACCAAAGAGGACAAGGACAACCCAAGTTGTTATCAGCACTCAGTTCAGAATCTTGCATCTCTGATGGTATGGGGCTGCATGAGTGTGTGTGGCATGGGCAGCTTACACATCTGGAAAGGCACCATCAATGCTGAAAGGTATGTCTAAGTTCTAGAACAGCATATGCTCCCATCCAGATGTCGTCTCTTTCAGGGAAGACCAAGGCATTTTCCAACATGCCAATGCCAGACCACATGCTGCATCAATTACAACATCATGGCTGAGTAGAAGAAGGATTCGGGTACTGTAATGGCCAGCCTGCAGACCAGATCTTTCACCCATAGAAAACATTTGGCGCATCATAAAGAGGAAGATGTAACCAAGAAGACCTAAGGCAGTTGAGCAACTAGAAGCCTGTATTAGACAAGAATGGGACAACATTTCTATTCCTAAGCTTGAGCAACTTGTCTCCTCAGTCCCCAGACGTTTGCAGACTGTAAAAAGGAGAGGGGATGCCACACAGTGGTGAACATGGCTTTGTCCCAACTTTTTTGAGATGTGTTGATGCCATGAAATTTGAAGTCAACTTATTTTTCCCTTAAAATGATGAAATTTCTCAGCTTCAACATTTGATATGTCATCTATGTTTTTATTCTGAATAAAATATTGAAATTTGAAACTTCCACATCATTGCATTCTGTTTTTATCACAATTTGTACAGTGTCCCAACTTTTTTGGAATTGGGTTAAAAAACAACAGTTTGGAGAGTAAATAGGACATACATAGAACCTTAAAATCACATTGACACCTCTGTCCTCTGAAAATCTCACAATTTGAAACTGCCTCTAAAAGCGTGCAGATCTCAACAAAGCTCATAGTTGATGTGGCTCTTCCTTATTTAGCTCTGGTCTCTAGTCTTTGTCATGCCCCAACATTTACATAGGCTACACCACTGACCTGAGATCAGCTAGTCTTCTGAATCTAGATCGCATAGATCTTAGGAATTTTATACATTGTTTGTCTGCCATTTCATTACTAAATTCATTTTCTGACTTTTTTATGTGAGATATCAACTAAGTAGTGGTCAAATATGTGCCTTTTTACGAAAATGTATGGCTAATTGCAAATTCTGTCCCACTGTGTGTCAAAGTTCAGGCCCGCGTGAGCTAGATGGATCTCCGTCATGGCTGCCAACCCGCGGCGCTCCATACCTGCGCAAAGTCACCATTTCTGGGTTACTGGACTACCAAACGCTGCTTCCCTGACGGAGCTCCAGGGCCTGCAGCTCGCTGTTCTCCTTTCCTCTCCTGCTAAATGGCCGGTGTGCATCAGCGAGCTTGTTACGATCGCAATCTCTTACCACAGGTTCCAGTTAAGCGTATAATGGATAGGTGTGCTGAGTTACAGTGCCTTTGCGAAAGTATTCGGTCCCCTTGAACTTTGACATTTTGCCACATTCCAGGCTCCAAACATAAAGATATAAAACTGTAATTTTTTGTGAAGAATCAACAATTAGTGGGACACAATCATGAAGTGGAACGAAATGTATTGGATATTTCAAACTTTTTTCAAATTGGGCTTGCAAAATTATTCAGCCCCTTTACTTTCAGTGCAGCAAACTCTCTCCAGAAGTTCAGTGAGGACCTCTGAATGATGCAATGTTGACCTAAATGACTAATGATGATAAATAGAATCCACCTGTGTGTAATCAAGTCTCCGTATAAATGCACCTGCTCTGTGATAGTCTCAGAGGTAGACAGGTGTGTAAAGCGCAGAAAGCATCATGAAGAACAAGGATCACACCAGGCAGGACAGAGATACTGTTGTGGAGAAGTTTAAAGCCGGATTTGGATACAAAACGATTTCCCAAGCTTTAAACATCCCAAGGAGCACTGTGCAAGCGATAATATTGAAATGGAAGGAGTATCAAACCACTGCAAATCTACAAAGACCTGGCCGTCCCTCTGAACTTTTGGCTCATATAAGGAGAAGACTGATCAGAGATGCAGCCAAGAGGACCATGATCACTCTGGATGAACTGCAGAGATCTACAGCTGAGGTGGGAGACTCTGTCCATAGGACAACAATCAGTCGTATACTGCACAAATCTCGCCTTTATGGAAGAGTGGCAAGAAGAAAGACATTTCTTAAAGATATCCATAAAAAGTCTTGTTTAAAGTTTGCCACAAGCCACCTGGGAGACACACCAAACATGTGGAAGAAGGTGCTCTGGTCAGATGAAACCAAACTCAAACTTTTTGGCAACAATGCAAAACATTATGTTTGGCATAAAAGCAACACCGCTCATCACCCTGAACACACCATCCCCACTGTCAAACATGGTGGTGGAAGCATCATGGTTTGGGCCTGCTTTTCTTCAGCAGGGACATGGAAGATGGTTAAAATTGATGGGAAGGTGGATGGAGCCAAATACAGGACCATTCTGGAAGAAAACCTGATGGAGTCTGCAAAACACCTGAGACTGGGACGGAGATTTGTCTTCCAACAAGACAATGATCCAAAACATAAAGCAAAATCTACAATGGAATGATTCACAAATAAACATATCCAGGTGTTAGAATGGCCAAGTCAAAGTCCAGACCTGAATCCAATTGAAAATCTGTGGAAAGAAGTGGAAAAAGCTCTCCATCCAACCTCACTCAGCTCAAGCTGTTTTGCAAAGAGGAATGGGCTGGATGTGCAAAACTGATAAGAGACATACCTCAAGCGACTTACAGCTGTAATCGCAGCAAAGGGTGGCGCTACAAAGTATTAACTTAAGGGGGCTGAATAATTTTGCAAGCACAATTTCAGTTTTTAATTTGTTAAAGTTTGAAATATCCAATAAGTTTCATTCCACTTCATGATTGTGTCACACTTGTTGTTGATTCTTCACAAAAAATTAAATTAATTAATTAAATTTTATCTTTATGTTTGAAGCCTGAAATGTGGCAAAAGGTCAAAGTTCAAGGGAGCCAAATACTTCGCAAGGCACTGTATTGAAGCACATGATCGGGGAAATAAACGCCTCTTGTCCACAAGTCTCATTGATAGTGCTCGCAGTAAGCCAGATGGAGCTCTATTAATGAAAGCTACCTTCCCTCCTCCGAACAAAATTCACAAAAATGCATTACATTGAAATCCGACAAAAGTGTTAGCTAAGCTTTGTAAGACCTTAGGGTAGCTGTGATATAAGTGCTGTGACGAAATTCAAACCATAATATACTATAGTTGTGCCAAAGGTGTAGCTAACTAGCTGCAATCTTTTCCCATAGGATTGAATGGAACACTAGCAGCTAAGGAAACCCAAAATGCAAAAATGCATTAAATTGAAACTGGACAAAATTGTTAGCTTTGTAAGACCTTAGGTTAGCTGTGATATAAGTGCAGTGACGATATTTAAACTGTAAATATACTATAGTTATTCTGGCAGCCAGCCAGCTCCGCGCAGTAGTCCAGTAATCCAGAAACTGGTGACTTTGCCCTGGGTATGGATCAAAGCGGGCTGCCGCTGTCTCATCACACTGTTTGGAGCTGCTGAAGTCCGACACGTCTTACCAAATTTGCAATTAGCCATACATTTTCGTGAAACGTCCCATATTTGAGCTTTATATAGTTGATTTCTCACATAAAAAGTATCAAAAACAAATTTAGTAACAAAATAGCAAACAAAGAATGTATAACATTGCAGTGTCTATAAGACCTGCTGTATCATCTCCAGTGTATATGGTTCACTCAACCAATCACTGTGCAGCTCATCTAAATATTCATAAACATACCACATTTTGAAGAAAAGCTCTTGTTCCAAATAAGGCCCAATTCACAGGGTAGTTTCGGGCCTATAAAATAGCAACCGGGCCATTTTCAGCCCAACCAATGTTACATACCATATAAGGAGACCTTAAGGAACAGTCTGAAATACCCTTTATAATCATTTGATCACCCCTTTAAAACACATCAGCATTCTTTCCTAAGAGAGAGAGACATTCGTGCTGGCAAAAGATGTTCTCACAACCCCAGAATATTTTTTTACTGATGGAAATTTCACTCAGCAATGGAAAGAGACTACAGACCTAAATGACAGACATAGACAGTGCACTTCATAAAGTCAATCACTTGAAAGTAAAAAATTCTGCTCATTCTTGGTAAACCATAGCGCTTTTAGTTTTCAACAACAACAAGGAATTCCGTGCAATCAAAAAACACAACAGGCCACTGTTTCCCTTTAAACTGGGAGACAAAACCTCAGACCACAACTGTCAGAGGAAACATCTGGAATATCTTTCAATTCACAGTGATTTAGGAGGTGCATGATAAACATCTAAAAGCACTAATACAAGTTTTGGATATATAAATAATAACCCTCAATTAAATCCTAAATGAACAACAGTGTACCGGACTATCCAGCTACCAGGCTGTTGCTCTGTTGTGTAAGACTCGTGGAGGTGGGCTGTGTTGAGGGTTGCTGTTGCTGCGCTACCAATAGATGGTATGGGGGATTCATTCAAAACTTTTATCTGGTTGCAAAAAGTAACACTTTATTAAATATTTTTAAATTTGACTGAAAGAAACAATTATATTGTTAATCACAATTAATTTGGAATTGTTACAACCTAATCTTGGTTACATATAAAATCATCTCTTTTTTAAGAAAAGCTCTTGAGCACATAATGGACTTCTTTTCAGATGTACACTTTTTAAAACATGAATTGGTTTGAAGTGGACTTGCCTCACATTTTGATTATCAAGCTAGACATAGAAAGAATCCTTGTTTATGAGTCGTAAGCTCTCTAATGGCGTTTTTAGCCCTAAATGAACCAGAAAACTTCAATGTTCATATGTTTTTTAACTTATATAACCAATGGAAATAGAAATGGACCTACCACTGCTCCACCATTTCTTGCCATTTATGACATAGTTGTCTTCATCCCTGCGAATTGAGCACTCCATGTTGGTTGCATCACTGGAGGCCACATCAGGCTCTGGGAAAGGGACAACATGTCAGCATAACATACACATTTTACACCAAAAATATAATAAGCAGTGAGAATTAGACGAACATGGTTTTACATCTCCAGTCCTCGGTTTTTGTTTAATGTTCCATCTTTTCCGATATTCTGGATTCCAACTCAAACCCCCAGACACAGTAGGTAAAATAGAGTGCACTTACACCATTTTCATACCTAACTCTATATTTATGTTATCAGATGACCCTAAACAAGGTCAGAAGTCGCAATTGTTTATAAGCACAGATGGTGGTTCTGGTTCATCGTCATCCAGTGTAATAAATTGACCCTACCGGTGACAAAAAAACATCCATGTTTTGGAGAACCTATTGGGAGGCTCACACCCACTATAATCACCTCTGGCAACAGCATGCTGTGGTTTCCAGGCAGTGTGGAAAGCAAAGGGAAGAAAACAGGGAGATATTACTCATAGTGAGTCAGTGTTTGCCGTTTGCATGTAGTGTCAAACTACAGAGTCAATAGTAACCATGCCTTGTTAGTAATTTAAGACCGGAACAATCACTGGAACGTTTGGCTAAAAAAACAAAATGTTTTAAGAAATGAGCTTGCACAGTACCATGGAACTGGGCAGAAAATTGGTTCTGAAAGGTATTCACAGTAAGTGTTTCAAGATGCTCCTTTAGGCCTACACTTTGACCTTTGAAATGACATACAGTGGTGTGAAAAAGTGTTTGCCCCCTTCCTCATTTCCTGTTCCTTTGCATGTTTGTCACACTTAAGTGTTTCGGAACATCAAACCAATTTAAACAATAGTCAAGGACAACACAAGTAAACACAAAATGCAATTTGTAAATGAAGGTGTTTATTATTAAAGGTGAAAAAAAATCCAAACCATCATGGCCCTGTGTGAAAAAGTGATTGCCCCCCTTGTTAAAACATACTATAACTGTGGTTGTCCACACCTGAGTTCAATTTCTCTAGCCACACCCAGGCCTGATTATTACCACACCTGTTCACAATCAAGGCATCACTTAAATAGGAGCTGCTTGACACAGTAAGGTCCACCAGAAGATCCTTAAAAGCTACACATCATGCCGAGACCCAAAGAAATTCAGGAACAATTGAGAAAGAAAGTAATTGAGATCTATCAGTCTGGAAAGGGTTATAAAGCCATTTCCAAAGCTTTGGGAATCCAGCGAACCACAGTGAGAGCCATTATCCACAAATGGCGAAGACATGGAACAGTGGTGAACCTTCCCAGGAGTGGCCAGCCGCCCAAAATTACCCCAAGAGCGCAGCGACGACTCATCCAAGAGGTCACAAAAGACCCCACAACAACGTCCAAAGAACTGCAGGCCTCACTTGCCTCAGTTAAGGTCAGCGTTCATGCCTCCACCATCAGGAAAAGACTGGGCAAAAATGGCCTGCATGGCAGAGTTCCAAGGAGAAAACCACTGCTGAGCAAAATGAACATCAAAGCTCGTCTCAATTTCTCCACAACACATCTTGATGATCCCCAAGACTTTTGGGACAACATTCTGTGGACCGATGAGACAAAAGTGGAACTCTTTGGAAGGTGTGTGTCCAAGTATATCTGGCGTGGAAGGAACACTGCATTTCATAAAAAGAACATTATACCAACAGTAAAATATGGTGGTGGTAGTGTGATGGTCTGGGGCTGTTTTGCTGCTTCAGGACCTGGAAGACTTGCCGTGATAAAAGACACTATGAATTCTGCTGTCTACCAAGAGATCCTGAAGGAGAATGTCCGACCATCTGTTTGTGTACTCAAGCTGAAACGAACTTGGGTTCTGCAGCAGGACAATGATCCTAAACACACCAGCAAGTCCACCACCGAATGGCTGAAGAAAAACAAAATGAAGACTTTGGAGTGGCCTAGCCAAAGTCCTGACCTGAATCCTATTGAGATGTTGTGGTATGACCTTAAAAAGGCCGTTCATGCTCGAAAACCCTCTAATGTAACTGAATTAGGACAATTCTGCAAAGATGAGTGGGCCAAAACTTCTCCAGGACGCTGTAAAAGACTCATTGCACATTATCGCAAACGCTTGGTTGCAGTTGTTGCTGCTAAGGGTGGCCCAACCAGTTATTAGGTTTAGGGGGCAATCACTTTTTCACACAGGGCCATGATGGTTTGGATTTTTTTTCACCTTTAATAATAAACACCTTCATTTACAAATTGCATTTTGTGTTTACTTGTGTTGTCCTTGACTATTGTTTAAATTGGTTTGATGTTCCGAAACACTTAAGTGTGACAAACATGCAAAGGAACAGGAAATGAGGAAGGGGGCAAACACTTTTTCACACCACTGTACCTTACACTTCCAACACTTGGCTCTGCACTGACTCTGGAGAAAATTGTTTTCTTTGCTCAGCGGTTTGTAAAGCACAGTGACCTGTGACAGTAAGCACATATTTTGAAAGTCTTTAAGTGATCGTGGAAATACCTGTCATACAGAAGCAGGAGCGTATCTCTCCTCTGAGCAGAGGCTCCAGCCATTGTCTCTTCTGCTCCTCACTGCCAAACATGTGGAGCACTTCCATATTTCCTGTGTCTGTGGAGAAACATCATACCACACACTGTCATATTATGAACTACAATTGGAAAATATGCTGTACAGGACTTTAATCATACTGTTTTACCTACCTACCATATGACAAACTAATACCTTAAATAGGGCCAATTTTAGGGATTTTTATGTTTTAACCCCAGTGAAAAAACACAGAAATGAAAGGTTATTATGATAAATACAAGGCTGAAAAAATAATCTGTGTACATACAATGTGCATGGTCATTGTGTAAGCCATGTATTGTCCATTTTACATCATGTAGGATGTGTTACCAGGAGCCTGGCAGTTGAAGACTTCAGGGGCAAAGAGACAGTGTCCAGTTTCCTCTGCAATGTAGGCATAGTCCAATTGACTGAGACCACTGATCGAAGGCAGGAATAGGTTCCACAGCCCTGCCTCCCTGGCTTTCACCTGGACACACAGATACACGTTATTATACAGAGTGTAGAAAAATGTTGTCAACTGTTTGTTTGTAATAAATAAAGCTAAAATCAACATAGCCGTGAAGTTTTTATTTGTGTACACGGAAAGAGCAACCCTTACATGAAGGTTACAGAGCAAATAATTGTCTGTCTCACAACAACTTCCATCTGTCTTTATAATAAGTAACAAAAAAATTCTCCTAAACAAAGAAGTTTAATTAAAAAAAATGTATACTCTTATCGCTGCAAAATTCACATATATTAATCACATATATATTAATATATATATATATTAATATCATTTTTTAAGATAATTTTTGGGCTTTTTGGGCCTTTACTTTTATAGGACAGCTGAAGACATGAAAGAGGAGAGAAAGAGAGAATAAAATGCAGCACAGGGCCGCAGGTCGGAGAAGAACCTGCAGCGTTGAGTAGTGAACTCCTATATATGGGCCCGCTCTATCAGGTGAGCTACCCAGGAGCCCATAAAGGTCTATTTTCAATCCAGCAATATCAGTCAAATATTTACTAAATAAGCCACCATATTGGTAATCGGTAAATCTTTCCCCTCTAAAATCGCTATCTGCTCTTTAAAACAATAATCTTTTAGTACATTATTATTAGCTGTTACATCACAATTTATTCCCCTACAGTGTATATGCATGGACAAACTGAATGCTTCTTTTAAAGTAGATTCTAGTGATGAAAAGCTGATTTGTGTCATTTGTGTCTGTGCAGCACAGACACAAATGAGTGCATTTTTGTTGAATTTAAGATGTAAATGATGGACTGCAGTGTGGGGCTGACTCAGAAAGGAGGTGCACTGTTTAAAACAAGATTAAAATCAAATTGACCTTTGAAATGTTTCTTTTGTTGCTAACCCATGATCACTGTGTTTGGATTTACTGTGTGTTTAACTGTTGTTTGATTGCATTGCTTCTGTTGTATTGGTAGTGGTAACTCCGACAGGTCTCTGTTGAAAAAGGAATGTGGCCACTGAAGTAAATAAAAAAAAAAAAGAAGGTAAAAACAGTTTTAAAAATATCCTTACATACCTTTAGATCTTCTATTATTTTGGGGGAGCGCCACCTCTGTGGAGACTGAGCGTGTTTTGAGTAGTATTCTGCAACATCCTGGAGGAAAACAATTTTTTTTTTAAACAGCATTGCAAATTAATTTATTTCCTTTTGACTTTACTCTCACATTTGTACTCCCTTCATCATAACAGTACTATAAAAAATAAATTCTGAAATACTTCTCAAACTTATTTCAGATGTATTATTTCTGCAGGTGTTTTCACAGGAGAAACAAATCTGTTGCTAAATATGTTTCACAAAAATTAACCACTGTCTACTGCTCCCACAAATAAAACCAACAAGATTTAAAATGCCATCTCTTAGCCTCACACTGCTGCACTGCATTGCCCAGCCAATGGTGCTGACTCTGCATGCAACATAATTCATATTATCAGTAGGCTCTTTGTTCTCTCGCTTGAATGAATACATCCTGATTCCATGAATGAACTGGTGTGCTCTGTCAAATCCTTTCATGTGAAAGTTAAAAGTCCATCTTAGCAAACACATCTCTCTCTTGGCACTGACCTCCTGAGCAGGAAGCACGTATTGTCTCATGAAGTCTTTCACCTGCTGGAGAACAGCCCGACCTTTGGCTGTCTGGAGGAACAAACCATCCATTGTTGGTCCGGTGACAGACCTGGCAAGAAACACATCTCACACTTTAAAAAGTCAACAGGGAATATTGGAAGCAGCAGCTGGATGCTAAATGCCAAATATTTCAATTTAGTCAGCAGGTAGAACTGTTTTTGGCCTACAATAACACAGAATTTAGACAATATTCCATTAATAACAGAAGGTTTGGACTGTCTAATGTTGATTATATCAAAACTATATTAGTGCACATTACTAAAACAAATACCTAATAAACAATCTAGAACTTTTATTAACTTCTATTAAACTCAGTGAGTGTCTGTGACAGCTTACGGATAACATTACACCAGCACATAAGCTATGAGTCAGATTGCCATTCACAGCACACATCCAACACAAACATTAAGCATCTTTTAAAAGTAATTCATAGGTCATTGATGTTGAAATTATCCTATAAGCCTTGGCATGGATGGCATAGTGCTTTCAACGCGTAGCAAAAAGATTTTATATCCAAGCATTGATTCTCTTTGGGTGGTGTTTCCGTTTATTATAAAAGTAGAAAAGGATATTTCACGTAAAATAGTACTTCACCCAGTGCTGATTAACAAAGTGTTGTGGCATGTTCACGGCTACGGTAAGAGCCATGTGTTTCCCCGCCATCCACACCTTATCCTCACTGATTGCCACAACTGTAAATATACCCAATAACCTAGTAACCAACCAACCTGCTCTGTACAAGCTGCAAGGCAATCTTAGCCAAGGGCTCCACACACTGGCCAAACTCAGCTGCATTGGGAGCACTGGCATTACCCAGTAGGTGGCGTGCATAGATCCCCTAACAGATATAAATGGTGAATAAAGGAGAATGATAAATATCATATTAAAAGCTAACCAGATCAGAATCAGAATCAAAAATACTTTATTGATCCCTGAAGGGAAACTCTGCATTGCAGTTGCACAAATAGTAGAAATATAAATAAAGAAATATAAGGAGTGTGGATATTTACATAGTTAAAGGAATATTATGATACATTATTTACATAATTAACATTATAAGGTGTTGCAATGGTGAAACGTAATAATAATAATAATAATAATATAATAATAGTAGCAGTTAAGTATTAAGTATGCACACATTACAGTGTTATTGCACAGATAATATTGTCCAGTTTAAACCTCTAAGTGTGTGTGTGTCAGACACTTAGAGGGAGGAGTTATAAAGCTTGATGGCCACAGGCAGGAATGACTTCCTGTGGCGCTCTGTGGTGCATTTTGGGAGAATGAGTCTATCACTGAATAGACTAGATCCATCTAGGTCTCTCTGTAATTACAGTAAGAATACAGTACCAATCCATTATGAGACATTTCAAGTATTCCAACAATGTAATACCACTGTATGTATATCTAAAAAAATAAAATAAAAATAAGGTAAAGAATTCAGATCCTTTACTTAAGTAAAATGACTAATACCACACTGTAAAAAATACTCTGTTCCCAGCAAAAGTTCTGCATTGAAAATGTTACTTTTGTAAGGAAAATGTACTTTAAATATTAAAAGTAAAAGTACAGTACTCAATGCAGAAAAATCCTCACATTTTAGAAACTGAAAACATTCCAAACAGTTCTGTGTTTAATGGTCTAATCATTTCAGCTTTACTTGTAGGCCGTTATCTTGTTGGGTCATTTAATTTGTGATAAAATCATCATGTAACATTGTATTTTATTAATTACATAATTTTGTGTCCAAAATCTTACTTTGTAAAGTAACTAAAGCTGTCAGATTAATGGAGTGGAGTAAAAAGTTCAATATTTCTCTTTGAAATGTGGTGGAGTAGAAGTAGAAAGTGGCATGAACAGAAAAGCCTCAAGTAAAGTACAAGTAACTCATATTTGTACTTAAGTACAGTAACTGAGTAAATGCATTTAATTACATACCACCACTGCAAATTAGGAGAAAATTGCACTTTGTATTTAAATAGGTACAAACCTGAGCAATTCCTCCCATTTTAAAGATAGCCATGGCCAGGTAGAAATTCAACTGTGGCAAAGCAGACGGGATACCCCGGCACTGGCAGTATATGGAGACCAGGTCAGTCACAGTCGGGATACCTGCTCATTGGTTGGAGAGACAAGGAGACAGATAAGGCACAGCAATTAGTGGAACAGATACTATGTTTAGTTTAGTGTATTAGTTTATAATGTCGTGAACAGTCCCCCTTAATTAACTGTACAGTAAAATGAGCGGCTTTAGCCTCTATGGTTAATTTCCAGCTGTATTCCCTGGCCAGCTGACAATAGGCATCCTAAAATACAATGGGTAAAATATTAAAATGAGTCACATTACATCTATAATGACAGCAGGCAAGCAAAAACGGTAAAAACATACAAAGAAGTGGCAGACAAACAAACAAGCACAGATAATGGCATTAAAGCAGTCCATGCAGTAAAGACAATACGAAGAAAAATCTCAGAGGCCATATTCAAAGTACACAGAAGACATAACGGAGGCAGGCAGAAGTGGAGCGACAGCAACAATGACTATGTCACATCAAACACACATACTATCTGACAGATTAATGTGTGCAGTAATAGTGATCGGACAGACATGTTTTAAGGTGTGTTGTAAAGGTGGTATATATATATATGATAGCAGTGGGCAATGAATTCCAGTTTTGTAATGCCGTAACAGAAAATGATAACTGGCCAAATGTTTTCCTGAATGGAATTAGAAGGTCACCTTGTGGGCGCCCAGATAGATCAACTGGTAGAGCGGGCGCCCATATAAAGAGGTTTACGCCTCGACGCAGCGGGCCGGGGTTCAACTCTGACCTGCGCCCCTTTGCTGCATGTCATGGAGCACAGTTTGTCCATATATTTGAGCAAATGTTCTATATTCATATATTATTCGTTTGTTACCTTCTATTCCTTTCAAGCTGCCCATTGTGCTGATGATGTTCAAGCCTGTAGGCCAGTAGTGAGGCATGAGGAAGTAGGCCAAGTCTGCCAAGGGCTGCCCAGTGGTAGACAGTTCCCAGTCCAACAGTGCCATAACACGTGCCTAATGACATTGAACGCACTTTGTGGAGCATTAACGTCACATGAAGCAGATAATGTACTGCAGGTAATTGTTTGAAAAGTATTACCTCTGTTGGATGGAATATCAAGTTGTCCAATCGGAAATCTCCATGGACAAGCGTGACCTCGTTATCATTGGCTGGCAAATTCTTCATCAACCAATCAGACAGTTCGTTCATGGCTGGAATGTCTCTGTGGGCTGTTGCAGTGTACTGCTTTGTCCAGGTGGACACCTTTAGAGATGGAAAGCCACTTCTGAATGTCAAAACTCTTACTCCCCTTTTCCAGACAAAATGCATAATGTTATTTTAATTTATTGAATAGGCCACAGTGTGTTGTGCTCACTTGTCTCTTGCAGTAACCTGATCCTTTTCCATACCCTTTGAGGTTCAGTGATGCCAGGTCCAGGGAATGTAGCTTTGCCAACGCTTCCATTGCAGCCACATATAGAGCTGTTCTCTCTGCTGGACTCACTCCAGGCAGACGAAGATCCCTGAATATACGCCCCTGCACAATAGGGAAGGATAAGCAAGAGTATCTTTTTCTCACAATAAGTATCTTTTAATCTCATGATATGTGACCATTATGTAACAGTAAAGTACAGATTTAGAAGCAGAAAATCAGCTTGTATCAGCAAGCAAACAAAGTTGAGTCCAAATTCCATCTTTTATCATTAGAATACAGAACAAAGATCAAGCAAAACAGTAATAAATATATGAGATGCAGCTAGGGAAACTGTGAAATTTGAACCTTTGTAGAACTTACCCTCACATGTTCCATTAAGTAGAACTCTGTTCCAATGATCTCTAAATCAGGGCAGTACAAGAGAGGCTGAGGTACAGGAAAGCCAGCAGAGAAAAGGGCCTTCTGCACCCGATACTCCCTGTCCACCTAGAAACAAAGTCATAAAGCTCCACCATTCTATACTGGAACATCACCCAGACTAACTTTTTTTTGTTCCTCGGGTCACACACAACCCTTAAACCCAATCGCTCCAGTGAAGCTGCTCAGTGGCCAGCAGGTCAGACTGGGGTTGTACTGGGCAGCTTCCAGGAGTGAATGTGTATAACTGTGTGAATGTGGTCTTTCCTTCAAAAGAGAGGCTCTCTCTCAGTGAAATTCCCCTGAATAAATAAAGGCTTCTGGGAAAAGACTATACTATTTTGTATTAATCATTCTAACA
Source organism: Percina caprodes (assembly GCA_013375575.1). Classification (NCBI taxonomy): domain Eukaryota; kingdom Metazoa; phylum Chordata; class Actinopteri; order Perciformes; family Percidae; genus Percina; species Percina caprodes. The sequence goes on from JABXJD010000167.1 coordinate 673,406, forward strand.
ATGCAGCCAGTTTTAAGTTGGTACACTTCCATTTAGGTAATTCCAAATAATTGTTAGCCTAAAGAGTGTTGTCAGTGCACAACAGGTCAGCTGACCATCTATAATTAGTACTAAATTATTGTTGTTTCCAAGAAATAAGAAAATCTATTCTTTGCTTAAGTTTTGCAATGTAAGCAGCAAAGATAATGCATTTGTCAAATGTGGCTTTCAAATAAACACGTGGATTTATTTGTGGCTGGCCTTTATCGTTATACAGTTGGGCAAATATGTCAAAACCATCAACCAAAACCAATTAAGTTTCGTTCCCTGCTACACACAACAATGCTGCAAAGTGCAAACAAATTCCAGTACTCAACATTATATTGACCAAAGTTGTTTATTTGTCAAAAACATTATTACCTTGTGAGCTCCTGGCATCAGCTCACCAGGGGGTTTCTTCCTGAGAACGTAGCTGTTTGAGGGTGTTTGGATTAGGAAGGTTGGGTTTGATTGCCCAGCGCTGAAAAGACAATTCTGTTAGTATGTTGTCATTAAGCTAAACATGCGCTGTGGAGTAGAGAAGCTGTCAAAAAACATTTCTACAGTCTATCTTACCTGTACTGTCTGATAGTGAGTGTGTCATTATTTGACACCCGTGCCTTGACAGACAAATATCTTTGAAGCCTTTCGACACTGAATTTATGTTGCTGCCGAACAGGAGTTGTCAACTCCTCCATGTTTGAGTTACCGAGTTGATTAATCAGTTGTTCCCATAGGTTGCTCCAGGGTGCATAATGCTGAGCTAACTTTCGCGGTGTTGATAGTGTTAGTCGGACCGTTTACGGCTGCACACACTGACGTATGTTATGATAGTTATGGTAATGTATCAGAGAAATAAATCAGTTTTAAATACCCGAATGGACCGAATCAATTCAACAGTCAATCCATATCCTATTAAACTGTTGAAATAATCCACAAATAATGTAGGAACAGTTTGAGGTATTTGTAGTCGTTTTCTACACGGACGTATTTACGGCAACACACACTCTGACAGCTGATTTGAGTTATGAAGACGTGTACTTTCCGCACCGATTTCTAGTTAATTTGCACCAGTATTATTACATATATATTATTACTTACATTTCAATTACATTGTTTAGCGGTATTTGTGTTCCTAATGGCGACAGTAGAGGAACTGAAGCTGCGTGTGAGAGAGTTGGAAAATGAATTGATAAAGTGTAAGCAGAAGCAGTATGCAATGGAGGATTCTCAAAGCCAGGAACTCCACAGACCGAAGATTGACAAAATGAGCGCCGAAGTTGTGGATTCCAACCCATACAGGTGACTTTTTATTTTATGATTTTGTCTTTTGACAGAATTTGTCAGGATTACTTATAGCGTTGCGAGGCTACGCCTTATGATTCACTCAACCCATATGGTAGTACTTCATTAAACAAAAGCTAATCTCAGCTGTGTTTTCATTGCAGTCGTCTAATGGCTTTAAAGAGAATGGGCGTCGTGGAAGATTATGAGGTATATGATATTTAAGAGTTGCTCTTTTTGCAATTAAGTACTTGAGTTTGCCTTTGCTGATATCCGTAACAGAAATTATCAACACCGCATATGTAACGTAACATATATACCTACCCATAGCAATTTACAGCTGATATTAATACCAATGTGAAATTTAGCACAAATACAGCTGTATAAAAACTATCCCATGGGTACCCTTCATGTTCCTAACCCTAACCCTAATGTTCTTTTAAGACCATGTGACATTTGTGCTATTCATTATAAAATATGAACCACCATATTTTTTTGATAGTTGTTTAAAAAACTAGATATTGACTAATATATGTACATGTCAGTTATTTAAAAAATATTTAACTCATCAGTGCTCCCCTAATAAATTTAAAGGATGACTTTAGCACTGGGAAGGATGAATAATCATCTTATATTTTGACAGAAAATCCGGACATTCACAGTTGCTGTGGTTGGTGTTGGGGGAGTTGGCAGTGTTACAGCTGAAATGCTCACTAGATGTGGCATTGGTAAGGTAATACAAACATTTTCTTATTTATTCTACATTCGCTTTTACCTGTTAATCTTCCTTAGAAGATTGTCTGCCAGTGCTTACCCTAATTTTGTTTATCCTTGTCCCATCACAGTTGCTTCTTTTTGATTATGATAAAGTAGAGCTGGCCAATATGAACAGACTGTTCTTCCAGCCTCACCAAGCGGGTCTCAGTAAAGTGGAAGCTGCAGAACACACACTCAGGTATAATATTGTTTAAAGTAATTAACCTTTCCCTGAAAATAGAAACATTTGGTTTGTTTTGCTTACACGTTATTAAATTTACCCAACAGGAACATTAATCCAGATGTGTCATTTGAGACCCACAACTACAATATCACCACATTGGAAAATTTTACACATTTTATGGAGCGCATCAGGTGAGCATTCCTACTATGCAGTTTCTAGTTTTACCATTTTCACTCCTCAGTGGTAAAGGCCTTCACAACAAATGATTCTGTGTCTTCTCAGTTATGGAGGGCTAGAAGAAGGGAAGCCGGTGGATTTGATCCTGAGCTGTGTGGACAACTTTGAGGCTAGAATGGCCATTAATACAGTAAGTGCACCGCTGTCACAGAAAAACAGCTTTGTACATGGTACTCTTGCAGATTGTATTCATATCATGTTTTTTCACAGGCCTGTAATGAACTAGGTCAGATCTGGATGGAGTCTGGTGTCAGTGAGAACGCTGTGTCAGGGCACATCCAGCTCATCATTCCTGGAGAGACAGCATGCTTCGCTGTATGTCCACACACAAACATATTTTCCGTACCTTTAACATTGTTGCACTTTTCACTGCACAAATACTATATTCACCTCCTAGGACCCTTGGACAACATTGCCCTTAGAGAAAGACAATTGTAGTAGATTGTAATACAGTATTATATCATTTGTTAGTGTGCTCCTCCACTGGTGGTGGCAGCTAACATTGATGAGAAGACTCTGAAAAGGGAGGGTGTGTGTGCTGCCAGCTTACCAACAACAATGGGCGTGGTCGCAGGCCTCCTGGTGCAAAATGTCCTCAAGTAAGTTATCCTTATCAGTGGGAAGCCTAAAAGTGTATTTGTCTGTAAATGTTAAGTTAAATATTGTTGATTCAATTTTTTTGTCTTTCAGGTATCTGTTGAAGTTTGGCACGGTCAGTTATTATCTTGGCTACAATGCCATGCAGGACTTCTTCCCCAGCATGGCCATGAAAGCCAACCCCCATTGTAATGACCGTTACTGCAGGATACAACAGGAAGAGTACAAGGTGTGTACTTGCAGTTTTGTTTTCAAGTATTACAATGTAGGACCTACCAAAAGCCCTGTTTGTGGCAATACAGATGCTGCAAGTTGGGAAAGCTAACCATGTCTGCGTGAATCCTTCCCTTCAGAAAAAAGAAGCAGAGCGGCCAAAGGTTGAAGTTGTAAAGGAAGAGGAGGAAGTGGTCATACACGAGGATAATGAATGGGGTAAGCAACTGACTTTTTTCCCAGCTAATAGTGTCAAATCTGTAACAGTTTTACCTTTTTATGTATTAATACACACAATTGTGCTGTGCAGGTATTGAACTAGTATCAGAGGTGACTGACGCAGAGTTACAGGCTGCATCAGGCGAAGTGCCTGACCTACCAGAAGGCATTACTGTAGCTTACACCATTCCAGCTGAGGTTAGTATTCTCTAACACAACATAGGCTTAACTGGTAGTTTTACATGTTTGTGCATATTAACATAAAATACCTTTTCTTAAGAATGCAGCATCACAAGTTTTGAAATTGTAACAGTAAAGTCAATTAAAGATAAGCTCCACTAAATTCCTTGATATTGTTTTCTCTTGTTTGAACCAGGAAACGGCAATTGGGGAGACCGTAGGGGAGACTGAACAGAGCCTGGAAGAACTGATGGCTCAGATGAGAAAGTTGTAGGCAACAATCTGAAGATGCTATTCAGATAAGATTCCATTGCTTCTTCGATAAAAAGCATCCTCATGAACAAGCCAATTAATGTCAAATAAACAGTTACAGAATGAATTCTACAGCTAAAGAACGACAATGCATGACATGTGCTTCTATGACATTTCACACATAACAAAAAATACAATTTCTAAGGAAATGTCTAAACCTAGGATAATATCACTGTTAGTGCATTAACATGTGTTACAATGTGTATTTTCTACGGTTTCGATTGGTAAATGAAAGTCCTTACCTTTTTAATGTGTCATTCACTCAGCTTTAAGAAAACCTCTGCTGCAACACATTTAAACATGTTTAAGTTGTCTCAATAAAGTATTTATTAGATGGAATACAATCTTCTTGATATATTGGATGTGATTTTTGTTGTCCTGTACAGATTTTAATTACATTATATTAATACATTATTATATAAACACGTAAGGTACACAGTATGTGCTATAATAAGGCAATGAGAAGTTTGGCGAATCCCTTAAAATTCTTGTTTGTTAAAGCTGCAGTGGGTAGAAGAACAATATGCTAAAAGATTATTTTGGAATTTTTGCCAACAAAGCCCAAAATAACCATAACCACAACTTTAATGAATAAATGCACAGTCATTTAGTTTTTCATAAACAAAGCATGAAATCAGTATTGGCAATGTCTTCGCCGACATAGTTAATGGTTGATTTGACAATTGTCTTTGTTCTGCATTTTTTTCTTCTTTTTGGATTAAATACTTAATACTGGTAGGCAAACGTTACGTAATGTAAACAAATGGTATCTGAACAGCATTTAAATATACCAATTTTTTTTACAATATGCACATTGATGATTTTTGAGACTTTCTACAGTCCTTCAGTTAGGACGCCAGAAATGTTGACATAGCAACAAAAACTGTTTAAGGTCTGAACATTTGCTAAGAGATAAACAACATTATTATATTGAGATGTGGAAATGTTTGATGGTTCATTTCCTTAAAATAAGCTTGAGAGGCCTTTTTTTTGGTTTGGTTCTTAGTTTACAAAAAAGGGAAAGTTTATAAAAAAGTGCATATAGTAATACTTGCTGTACATTGTAAAGCACAGAATGTGTCTGGTTATTAATCATGGTTTATGGGTTATGATATGCCAAGCCCTCATGGCATTCCATACCAGATAATTAATCTGTGCTGCTATTTTGCTGATTTATACTGAGGCATGTAAAGAAGAACAAAGTGTCTTAATTAACAATTCATGTAAACCTGAGTTCCAATAAAAGGACTGCTATAACAGAGGTTCCTTACACATGATTATTAGAAATATTAATAAATACTAAAACCTCCATCTAGAAAATAATTGCAGTGTGATGACCAGAATGGTTTCTATTTTGATTAAACTATGGGGTCTGATGTTTTCGTTTGACGGTAGTTAGAGCTGTCAACAGCCTGTGAGGTTCTGTGGCAATAAGTGGCTGAACAGAGTCACCTCGGAGCATGTGGGAGGGGAGCAGGTCCCCTCAGACTGAATGTGTCCCCACTGGAAGAGTGGCGGGACGGGGCGTTCCCACACACCAACGATGGCTCTGCCTCCTTTATCTCCATTGCACGTTTGTAAAGCTCTGCTGCCTTCTCAAAGTCACCCTCTTCATAGCTATTTACAAATGGCATGCAAAAAGAAAAAAATTTTAGATGTAATACAACATTCACGTTTAAGATGATTAGCCATATGTTAAATGCAATCTCAAACTTCTGTACCTTAGCACAGCCAAGTTTTTTAGAGTCTCTCCGACCCGTGGGTGTGAGCGCCCCAAACTATCCTCATACACTTTCAGCGCTCGTTCATAAAGCGGCAAGGCATCACTGTGCTTCTTCTGCCAAAAACAAAGAAATTGACAGTGAGCTATGCTCTATGCAACCTAAAACACAGCTGCTCATGCTCATAGTCTCTAAAATAAAAACAAAACTGTGCAAAGAATTCTTAAGAAATATGCAAGTCGGGAATAAGTGGTACAGTCTTAATAAACATTCTCACTAGTTGGCAGTAGATCACAGCCAGGTTGACCAGTGCTGTGGCCACACTGGGGTGTTTGGGCCCAAAACTTTTTTCCCTGATTTCCAGAGACAGCTCATACAGTGGCACAGCCTTTTCCAGCTTTCCCTGTACAACACACACATCTTCAAATTATATTCTCAGCGAATGACGAACACAGCACGAGCTGTTCAACAGACAGAATATTGAATTTTCAGTGGCAACAGGTGCGTGTCTCACTCTGCGTTTATAGAGCATGGCCAGGTGTTTGAGTGTGTATGCCAGTGAGGGGTGGTCTGGGGACAAGGCCCTCTTGCGAATATCTAGCGCCCTCTCATACATGTCTTCAGACGTCTCATACTCCCTTCTCTCTGTGTGCAGTGCAGCCAGGTTGTTGAGGGACTGAGCACAGTCTGGGTGATCTGGACCAAGGACACGTTGACGCATCTCCAGAGAGCGTGTCAAGAACATCTTGGCTGCACTGGTGAGGGCAAAGAGATGGATTTTAGATATGTTAGACACATAAATTAAGACCTAAAGAAACAAAACAGGTATCAACAATCAGGTAGAAGGGTTAGTTTGAAGGAGACACAATTACACAATAAATGTCTACAATGCAGAGTTACATATCTTTGTTTTTTTTTCTATTTTTATTAGATAGAACAGATAGAGAGGAAAGGGGGGGGTGGCACGCAATAAAGGGCCGCAGGTCCGATTCAAACCCAGGCTGCTGCCAGTAACTCCTACATGGGGCGCGCATTCTACTTGCCCCAAGTGTTACCTATCTTTGTGTGTGTGCATGCCAGCTATAACATGTATGCCTTACTCCAGGTTGTTTTGGAGGTAGTACAAGACACCCAGTTCATTAAGTGTCTTGGCAGAGTCTGCAGAGTCTTTTCCCAGGGTCAGCTCTTCCAGCTGTAGGGCTCTGCGCCTCAACAAAGTAAAGCCATACTGAAAGGAGGAGTTGACAAAAGGCATGTATGTTATGGCTGATTAAGTGAGTATGACTGAGCATGTGGGTATCTGTGAAACATGCTTACCATATGACCTTTCTGGCGAGCAGTCTTCTGACGGATCTTCACTGACCTCTTCCTGAGTTTTTCTGCTTGTTCATATCTGATTGTAAAAATGCCAGGTGTAGGCCATTAAACGAGTGTCACTGATTGTTATAAGCTCATCAGGTGGGATGCGTCTTTGTAAACACAATGCCTGGCAGGAACAACCGACAAACTGAACTACATGAACAACACTTATAAATAACATCATGCATACCAACGCCAAGAGAGAACCATTTACTTGTTTTGTTTCTGATAGAGCATGGCGAGTGACTCCAGCTCTCGTGCTACGCTGGCATGCTCTGCTCCGTATGCATTCTCACTTATCTCCAGGGCCTGCTTGTACAGCTGCTCAGCGTTACCATACTTCTTCCACTGAACATAAACCCCAGCCAGCTGGTGCAGAGAGCGAGCAACGCTGGGATGGTCCGGGTCCAAGGCTGTCTCCCTAATCTCAAGGGACCTCTGTAAAGGTGCTACAGCCTAGAAAAACAGTCAGATCAAATACATGTGCAATTGTCAATATGTGCACTTTCCTAAAATAAGGTATATAAGGACACTTAGTTAGGCTATGTAAGCAAATTAAACAAGAAAACTGCTATGTAATATGAGGGAGAAAAATTATCTATGGTAGTTATTTCAAAGCTAATACTAATACTTATAATTAAAAAAAAAGCAAACATTAATACTACCTGACTAGGGAGGCCCAGGTCTTTGAGGAAACGTCCCAAGGTCTCATACAGGTTTGCCAGCTTGGTCATGGTGTCTTCGCTCTCACAGCTCTTCTCATAGTGTTTTAGGGAGTCAAAGTACTCAGTGGCCATGGAGCTTTTGTCTTTGCCCACATATTGCCAATAGGCTAGCAGCTCAGAAAAATGACCCCTAGAAAAAATAAAATATAAACTTAACATCTGTAAGACTATACCTAAATAAATGTGGCAGGCCTTGCTATGTCCACTTGTGTGTATGCTTTGTACCTCTTGTAGAGGTTTTGTGAGACAAACAGGTTCAGGAGGCTAAACTGTAGTTTAGTCCTATCCTCCTGCTGTTGGAGCAGCCATGGCAATTCATCTGCAACACGCCATGTCACACGATCCTGGCTACACACACACACACACACACACACACACACACACACACACACACACACACACACACACACACACACATGAGTAACAGAAAAATGTGAGTTGTGCTGTATGAGAAAATGACTACTCTTATGCACCTGAGTTGCTGACTGAAGTACTGTATGAGTTTCTCTCTGTAAGAAGGTAAGCTACTTCCTCCCCCCAGGAACTCCAACCTCACAGCTTCCCAAGCCTGAAAGACAAACAGACAAAAACTTCAAAACTGTCTATTCATACATTTTCTGTCCCATGAAGCTCAAAGTTTTTTTATGCATTTTGTATTTTAATGACTTTGTTCTATGATATTCTACTGGCCAAAGCACAGTTACCTGCAGGTGTTGAAACCTGATGAGCCCACAACGGAGGGTTACAATGCAGAGTCTGTTCAGATGGTAAAGCACAGAGGACAGGACAGGCAACTCCAGTTCCGGGAAAAGGTCAAGTACCTCTGATTCACTAACTCCATTATGGCTGGCACATACAAGGCACAGTATCTAAGGAGAGACAAAGAAAACAAGCACATATCGCTTAGCTACGTAGAGAAAGAAAATAAATCACATCAAGGACAACATACATCTAGAGTGTTTATTTGTGTTCCTGTTAGGCCAAAGTAAACCAGACAGACAATTTGCAAACAATCTGATATTTCTAACTAATATAGTACTGTATAATGAGAACACAAAGTAATATGGTGAAAAGGTTAGGTTTGCAGCAAACACTTGCTATTAAACCCAATAATGGTGACAAAACCCTGTGTGGAAAGATGTTATTGTTATTTTGTCTGGATGTAGGTCACCTCTCTCATAATGTGTTGCTCTCTGTCTGTGTTAAGGGAGTTCAGCGTCATCTTCAGTGCCAGACGGTAGAGTGACATGGTGTCCTGGCACTGTAGACACTGCTCCAGGCACTTCTCCAGTGACCAACCTGCTATACTGTTGGGCAGTATCAAAACACGGCATATAATCCAATCAACAAAATGTAAAACATGTACAACCACACATTTAGAAACATCAGAACTAAGACTGATAGGCCACATACACCCAGATAATGCATGTTTAAGGCCTTTTATGGAATTCATTAATTTTACCAAAGTTCTTTTTGTTTTGTTTACATACAGTACATACATACATTTAGAATAGTGAAACAAGAGGTAGCTAACCTGATCATCATTCTTGCCAGTAGTGTGACATACAATGCATTGCAGGTTGTTGCAGAGCGACAGTGCCTTTCCAGCTTCTTCTCCTGGTACAAAGATGCAACATTCAAGTGTGGCATTCTCCCAAAAAAACATATTGCTGCCAACAATTACAAATTTCTTTCCAAACTTTCAAATCTCTTTAGAGATTTTAAAAAGAGGGATGATAACTGACCTGGTCCTTGGTCAGTTTGAGATCCATGCTCTGGCACTCTGCATTAACAACGCTCCTGACCTCTCTGGGACTTAGTGGGTCTAAATGGAGTGTGGGCCATAACCTAAACAGAAATGGTCCCTAAATTACAAATTGCAATACTACAGGAGTATATTGGTGATATATAAACTTACCACTGCATGACAAATAAAGAAATACATATATAAATAAATAAATAAATGGCATTTTGAACCAACATAATATATAAAAACTAAATTGGCCGGGATATTTAGAATTTAGAAGTTGTGTCTCACCTCCAAGCTTGAGGACATGTCTCTACATTGACAGACACTACCACTCTGACATTGACAGGTAGAGGGTCAATCAGCCACTTCATGTTTCTTTCTGCTTGCTGAAAAAAGGAGAAAAAAAACTTTTAATACAGCTATTCAGAAAAAATAAAATAAAAAAAACATTAATTCAAAGGCGACCAAACCATATACAGTATACTTCTATACCTGTATTTGGTCAATGGAGTCAATGATGATGATGATGTTTCCTTGATGGCGTGCTGATAGTCTTTCAAGCCAGCGAGGAAACTCTTCTAAGATCTTACTGGGCTCCATGGACAAGCCAGAAATAGACCAGAAGTGCTGCAGCAGCTTTGTGACAACAGACAGAAACAAATCCCCACAGTTATTCAGTAAGACTGAGTGTCTTCACTGGAAGTAAGCCTTTGGATTAAAAGCAACTGCTTACTTTGACTGTGAAGCGTTTGATAATGAGAACCGGCTCTGAGCTTGTGCTAAGTGGGCGACCAACAAAATGATAAAGGAACAAGGTGTTGGGGGACTGCTTCTGCAGCTGCTCGATCCTGAAAAGGAATAAAGAACAAAGATTAGACAAACGGTACTTCATGTCCTGTTCTGTGATGACACATTGCCAGAGATGGGAAGTAACGAAGTACAAATACTTTGTTACTGTACTCAAGTACATTTTTCAGATATTTTTACTTTACTTTGCTATTTATTTTTGCGGCAACTTTTTACTTTTACTCCTTACATTTTAACACGAATATCGGTACTTTCTACTCCTTACATTTTACAAAACTGGCTTGTTACTTTAGTTTTGTACAGAAGGTTGTCTATCAGGTGTGATTGTAAGTGCATGTCGGAGAATAGCGCGGACACGCGCCTCACACAGCGAGCGGGTGCGCATTCCACACGGAAACAAAAGTGAGAGAAAAGAGAGACTCTGTCCGGAGGATAATCTGCTGAGATTGTGTGTGTGAGTCCTTGAGAACTGTAAGTCGTATAACTTACAGTATGTTGTCAGTTCATTTAAACTGTTAAGTTGTTTTATTGGCACATTTAAAGTTAGCTAGTGATGTTGTTGTTTGTGTTCTTCACCTGTTACCTAAGTTACACCTGGCTGTTGATTCATATTGGAGATTGTTGAATGCCCTTGCTCACGGTTGTATTTTAGGTGCATTATTTACATGCTACAGTTAGGCTACACTGAATCTTATTAACCTGAGTCGCTGTCGCAATAAATAGGCTATATGTTTTAGGCCTATTGGCAGACAGTCATTTAAAAAGGTAGCCAATGGCATATAAAGAATAAAGAGCCTTTTTTCCATGTCCACTGAGGTTTCTCAGCGTGCCCTCAAGTAACATGTGTGGTCTAGGTAGCTTTGTCATTCGCAAGGCTACTTTTACTTTTATACTTTAAGTACATTTCCAAGCCTGTACTTTGTTACTTTTACTTGAGTAAAGAAGTTAAATCAGTACTTCTACTGTATTTTTTAACACAGGTATCTGTACTTCTACTTGAGTACGGGAAGTGAGTACTTCTGCACATTGCACTATTTTTTTAAGATTATTTTTGGGCATTTTTAGGCCTTTATTGACAGGACAAAGGGCCGCTTCCCGGAGTCGAACCCTGGCGCCCCACTCTGCACTATTAAAAAGAACTCACACCTCCTCTTAGAGTATGACTGACAGCATAATATAGGAACAAGATTTTTTTTTCAGAAAACAACATCTTTTACAGAGTGAAGTTCTTAGGGAGATACTGAAAGATTAACATGTTGTAGCCTTGTTTTATTTTGCAATAATTAGTTGAAGTGAAAAACAGGTTTAAAAGTGTTAAATTATAAGAACTACTCAACATACCTCAAAAGCATACAAAGTTGCAATGGTCACTTAATAGTTTAAGTTAAGAAGAATCTATCAGTCGGGGGACATATTACACTTAACTGAATGAAAATATTCTCACCATTTGGAGAGCAGGAGAGACTTTCCTGAGCCTGGACCACCAGACACCAGCAGAGGAGGGGTGGGAGGGGGAGCAGCTATCATGTCATTCAAACGATCTATATACTGAGGAGGATATCAGATACAACAGAGATTTAGACAGATTAGAGAAGTATTAAACTGGTTTACAAGATTGAAGGCAGGGTTGGTAATGTTGAAAAGCTAGCAAGATTTGAAAGTAGCATCTTTTTTGGGCCTCTACTAACCCCTCTCCCTGCCCTCTGGGCTCCAACCCACACACACAGACTTGCACGGGCACCGCTGCGTTGCTGCTTCAGAGCAGAGCGGACAAAGGACTGCAATTTTACTTCCTATCTTGTTCGCCGGTAAACAAACACTCAGGATTCACTTCGTTAAAACATAAAAAACTTAAGTAAATTATATTGCAAAGTAAATTACAGCTTATGCATAAGGATCAGATTTCCTTTAAGACAGTTCTTGCTCGAGCTGACATACACAAGTCTTTTCAGGGTCTGACCCCCAACATAACATTTCCCTTTCTCTTTATTCTTCTTGCAAAATCCTTCTCCTTGATACATTGTGTCAGTGCAGGGAGTGACAGTTCTTCTGTTGACGTCCTGTTTCCCACTGCAGATCACGTAAACTCATGACTACACCTTTGTTTTCTCTGTTTCTCTGTTGTCTGGAGATAAAACTACTTCTTCACTAAGTTTGTTACGGTGATAGTTATTTATGGGTGCATTCTGTTCCAGCACACCTTGCACATGTTTTATCACTAACAGGAAACAGAGAAACAAGGTCAACATGGCTTAAGGCCTTTTACTAATATTCTACAATATCCACTCTACCTTCTGGAAGCCTAACTGGGAGGTGGTGCTGCTACGGGCCTGCTGGTAGGACTCAATCTGTTCCTGCTCGTCATGCAGGTCCCACAGAACATCTCCTGAGTCTTCCTCATGTACCTCCTCTATCCCAGAGTCCTTAGAGTCAACATCTTCTCCTTGAATAGCCAGCAACTCCTACACAGAGAGGGTATAAGTGAAAGTTAAAAAGCTGTCAGGGACAGAAGTGATGAACATAAATCACTATACACACAACACACTTGAATTGATAAAAAAGGCTGATGTTGCTGACAGTCTGTACCTGTTTGATGACTTTCTCAAGTTGAGAATAAATCAGTTCAGCCCCCTCCTCTGCAGAACCACTATGATCCACCACCTGGGTTAGTGTTCAAAACATGTAAGCACAAGCACTGTGTGTCATCCAGCAATCATGAAAATACAGAATGTCAATTTTAAGAGGCAATAAACACAACTTCTACCTTTTGCTTACAGTTACTAGTGGAGTCATATAGTGAAAGTAATCTGTATAAAGACTATTAATCAAAAAGCACATACATATTCTCATAAAATAAATGTTATACCCATTGATAGAATGCACTTTATACAACGATCTAACCATGGATGCTTTGTGAAATATCTCCTTCTCTCCTTTATCCTATTTTGCCTTGTTCATTTATTTTTTGGCACATGCAAACCTTGACTTTAGCAGCCTTGTCTGCAGCATTGACCCTTTCTAGCAGTTGCCTGGTGGGTCCAGTCAAATTGTGATCTTCTTCAGTCCTGAGGTAGAGCACTAGTGGATGGCCATCTGGATTCTTCACAAAAGCCTCCTCACAATCCTCCACCACAGAGCTACACACATGCATGAGTATCAGAAGACATTTTCCATATAAATAAACAATATATTGTACAATCTTAACTACATAGAGATATCCTAGAGAGGATAGGTATAGGACTTACTGTACCTGGTGACAGTAGATTTGACAAGAAGCACACACACAGAGCTCCTTTCAATCTCCTGTTTGCGCTCAACAGCATAAGAGGCAGCATTCTCCTCTGGAAAGCAGACATTCAGGTAGAAATGGCCTAGACCCTCACACATTCTCCGTAACAAAGGAGAGTGTTTCTGTAATCAAAACATGAAGCAAACATTTACCAGGCAAGGCTTAATGTCAGTTCTCTACCAGGTTAACTCACAATGGCTTTCTAGGAGTCTGACATTTAGACTAGAACTGACTTGAAACTAATTTCCTGACAGTAGATTCAAGGTAATGTGAGACTAAATGCGGTCCTAAATAAACCTCTATATACATGTTCAACTTCAGTTTTAATGCTGCTTGTCAATAGAGACACAATGGTTATTATTTCAGCAATATTTCAGGGAAGACCAACAAGCACCAAAGAGCAAGCACCTCTGTAATGTTTTTTTGTTTTTTTTAAACGCCCCATGAACATGAAAAAACGTGAGCAACAATATCCCATGAAAACAGAATATTTATAGTTTGTTTATTACATTGCCCATCTAACCAACCTTTATAAAGACATCAAGCTCTGCTTTGGTCTCCTGGGTAAAGATTAGGAAGCACCGCACTGTGTTACTCCATAAGGCCTGGGGTACATGAGGGGAGACCTGAAGCAGACTGGCCACTGCAGCATCCCAATCATCTAACACAAACACACACGAGAAAGGTTACAAGATAAACACATGAAGAGATAAGTAAATGCATACTTCAAAGGCTACATGTCCACAAACATAGATAAACACATATTAAGAAAGTTATAATAGGTAGGTAATATATGCAGAGGTCTATTGTTCTATAAAAAGTATAATTATTTTTTCAGTGCAAACATGTTTGCCTACATATCATGATGCCTCTCTATTTTCTATAGAGTTATTGAGGTTTACTTACCTCTGCTCACATTTGCAAAGGGTCCCTCCACATCTATCAAACTGTGGGCAAACTCCGGTCCCCTGAATGTCTGTTGCAACTGCATCATGCTACCCATAGAGGGCTCACTTCCCAGCACACCACCAGACCAGTACTCACACTGTGTCCCTGCAGCTGTAGGAATACAGTAAATAAACAATACAATGTTTTTGAAGATTTTATCATACAAACACAACCTTAGATTTTGTATTCTAATGGAAACTGGTAGAATAGATGGATAAATAAAACAAAGAAAAGGTCCCAACATAGCCTAAATTTCTGGGTCTTACCAGTAACCGTGGTTTGGTTGTCATCTGAGTCTGAATCATTTAGGTCATAGACCTGAATGCCCTGAGCTTGCAACTGTTGCAGTTTGGCCTCCAAGTCCCTCTTGGCACGCAGGAGATCCTGAATCTCCTTTTCTTTTGTCTCCCGAAAAATCTGGTGGTCATTGAGCTACTTGGTTAGAGTTGCAATCATGATTACTGGAGAGAATTCATCACACTAACACATGTGATGTGCTTTACCTTAAACTGACGTTTTACTTTGTCCCTGTCATGTTCAAAGGTGGCAGCCCTCTCCATAGCTTGATACTTTGCCTCAAGAGCACTCTCTTTTTCTCTAAGGATCTTCTGGTAGGTCTTCTGCAGAGCCTATTGTCAAAATGAAAATAAACATCCATAAACATTAAATGTTGTAGACTTAAGCGTGTGTTTTAATAAGTAGGTAGTCTCTGGATCTCAGTAGTCTCCTGTTAATTCTACTTACCTGTAGCTCAGCCCTCAGCCTCTTGTTCTCCTCATCCAGCTTGGACTCCTTCTTTTGCATGGATGAGATCTCATTATTTTTACTGACGCGAAAATTTCATACTCTTTACGGAGTCTTTCATACTCAGCAGCATACTCTAGATCCACAGAACCTGTGGATTTAAAACTGGCCCCAATCACCCGAGGTCCTCTGCGAAAGGAACTGCGCAGGAGTCGGGCTTTGGGCTTGACCTCAACTGGGATCTCACAGGCTTCCCCTCCTTCACCTCCATATCCATCCTCAATTACCTCTCCTGGGCTGACCAAAGAGGATGCGGTGCCCATGGTGGCAGCATAAGATGTAAAAAAGTGATCAGCCTTTTCGGATGCCCATAGCAGCTCCTATGCGATGACGGACAAGACAGGGATTAGTAACGTTAATGAAACGTTTTCTAGGCTGTAGGAAATGATTGATCGCCATTTCCGTGTCCTTATTTGGTTTCTCCGTGCTGTATCACAAACGCACAACAACCAACGTTAGCCATAGTCAGTGTAACGTTATAGTTAGAGCCACAGAGCTAACTTGTTTTCTACTAAAGCAACATACGACAACTATTTCAGAGTAGCGCCTCAGCAACTGAACGGTAACGTTACGTGTTTTCACTTAAAACGTTAACGTTTTAGATTATCTAGCTATTTAGCCATTCCTATCCGCTAATTAGAATAAAAACAATATTGGTTAGCTAGCTAACGTAAAATTTCCGAAATAGCTGTTCATTGGTCGCGACATTTATTTATTCATGTCTTTTTAAAAACTGAAGGTATAACACAATCACTTTTGTACATATGTTATCTTCTACGGAATACTGACTAAAAACTGAAGTCTTTAGTAAAGCATTAAAACTACGTTGAACAAACAAGAATAAACTCACAGTCCGCTCCTTTCACAGCTTTTCTAGCTTCTTCCTGGCTGCCTTGGTAACAGGTCATAATACGGGTGCTCGCACAAGTCAAACTAGGTAAAGTCAATTTTCTACGGTACCTGCACATGCCACTTGGCAGGTTTAGTATTAAGCCAATCATTATGCCATAGTTATATATTATAATATATATATATATATATATATATATATATGTATAATAATAACAATAGCTACATTGCAGTCGAATATTATAGGTTATATTGAAGTCATTGTGTCATGGACAATGGTTTGTCCTTCAGAACTGTTTTTGAAAGGGCTGGGGCCTGTGTTGAGTTGCCTAGTTGTGAGTTATAATAAATCCTGAACTTAAACTTGTGCCACCATGTCTTGGAGTTGCTGACATGCCTTGATATCTAAGGTGATTTGTTTTAACTTCCTCAAAAAGTTTAGTGATCTAAATGTAGAAATTAAATGATGTCACTGTTTATCACATATTTTAAGGTAACATCTACTGTAGCCTACAGTGAAAGCTAATGTTTTTGTTACCATAACAAATAATCAAGATAAATTTGACATCCAATTACGTAATGTTTTTGCTCTTAAATGATCAGTTAAAGTTACCCAGACCAGAGTATTTGAAATATTAGAAGTTCACCTTCCATGCTGTGCTAAGGAACATAGCATATATATATATATATATATATATATATATATATATATATATATATATATATATATATATATATATATATATATATATATATCAATATATATATATGTTTGAAACAGCACTGACCACCTCAGATAATACCTGGTAGGCTAAATAGGAGGGATATTCTAATTTGTATATGCAGTAGGCCTATTTCATTATTTTGTATCCCTGCATTTTAGAAATCCATGAATATGTTAAGCCAAGGTTGAATGCATGCATCACGTCTAAACACATCTAGACATTATTCAAAAAAGGAATTGCTTGAAAATATTTATTGTCTAAATTTTATTTGTTGCATTGCATTGCTCCATTGATCATCTTTTTCTTTTACAGAACATCTTAAGCAGTTTGTCTCTGTATGCACGGTTCAGGAAAAAATACATCACTGGGTCCAGTACACCATTAACACAAGTCAGTGCAGATGTGATCCGATTGGCTCTTCCTAGTGACACCCAGCTTGACGCAGTTGTATGGCCATGAATGTGACTTGTAATGTATATTACCCTGCTCACATGGTAGGGCACAAAGGCAAACAGGAAGTTCATTACAATAAGGATGATCATTCTTACAGCTTTGTGCTTCAGTGGTTGTCTTCCCTGTTGTTTCACTGCCCTTAGTTTCAGCAGAATCAGTATGTAGGAAACCAATATGATGGTGAATGGAAGAATAAATGCTACAACAGTGGAAACTAAAGCTGTGGGAGATGTCTTCTCTAGATACAGCTTGTTGCAGATGCCAGTTGAATTGTTTGTCATGTTCTTTTTAGAAAAAAGTATAGGACTCATGGACACAATAACTGTCACCCAAAGTATGCCAACAACTACCTTTGCATACATAGCTTTCCTAACTGACCGTGATTTTATGGGTAGAACCACAGCCAAAAATCTGTCCAGGCTGATGAAACTCATTAAGTATAGGCTGCAGTACATGTTAAGGTAAAAGAGGAAGCCTGCTAGTTGACAGAGGACATGTCCAAACGGCCAGTGGCTGTCAGACAGGTGGTAAACTATACGCATGGGTAAAATAAGAATGTAAGAGATGTCTGCTACCGATAGCTGCATCAGGAAGACCTTAAATGGAGACGTGCTGTGCTGATGAAAGAAGGCCCAAAGAGCCAGGGCATTCCCAGGCACAGCAATGATGAAAATCAGCATGTAAAATGTGGAAAATATAATGTTCTCTCGATGGGGATCACTGCCATAGAAGCCCTGTATCCCCTTCTCAGAGATGTTCATTGTTGTCATTGTGGAGAGGATGAGCCTGTTGCAGCATATACACAAATAACCGGTTATGATGATAGCCTAGTCAATTGATTCAGCAAATCATACATCGTTATTTCATAAAGTTAATATTTCAATAATCTAACACCAGAAAATTATTAACAACAGATAAACTACTTTTAAGAGAAACACTCAATAGAAAGTAAAACAATATTTCAGAGTCATACAACACAATTCGCATTACTGCACATTACATTCAGAATGCAAACATGTTTTTATTGAATTTGGATACATTTGTATAAACAAGTGAAAAACATGTTTCCTTTTTTATGGCAAACAATATTTGAAAGTTGTACTTCACCTTGCTGTACATTGATGTGACAAACTGCAAAAAAAACACCCAGTGCAATTAGTTGAAGTATCACCAAGTATACCAATGTAAACATACTGACACTACCCCACAAACACCAGTTTTAAAAATTTGATTTTAAACGAGATTTTCCAAACATAACCAATTGTTCTGTGGCAGTTAATAAAATAAATAAATGTTTTAGGCCATTTAAATGCTAAAACTTACAAAATGGCGTGACGCGCTGTAAAGCACCACCAATCTTTGTCATCTAATCCTGTTATCCAGTGCAAGATTGTAACAGTAAATTTAGGGTATATAGCCCTCACATGTTCCACTGTGCCAATAATCATTAATATAATTAATTTTCCTATTCTTACCTTTAATCAAAGAGATACAGAATGCCAAATTCTTCTATATATGTACCGTCAGTGGGAAATACTAGTGTGAGAAGAGACAGCTGAAGTGGAAGTCAGAACTGAAGAACTTCTCTTATGTGTTGCGTGTCTATTTTCACATTTTCACACACACACACGCACGCACACACACACACACACACACACACACACACACACACACACACACACACAGATAATAAAAAGATTGAAGCTCAATGCATTGCAAGCATGCAAGTCTTTATTTTTGCTACTCAAACACAGTTTTTGTCTTTACCACATTGCTCCTTTATAGTATGATTTAAAGCTTTACAAAAATGAGAGAAAACCAGATATTTACAAAATCTATCTGTGCAAACATAATTCTTCTTTTACCACTCTCCTAAAGTATTTGAAAGGCATGCATACAAATAAACTTTGGTATGTTAACAAAACTACTTATTTTCTTAGTAGAAGCATCTATGTACATGTGGTAGAACTGATTCACTTTTTTAGTACAGTTTACATTTAGACAACAACACATGTTAACAAACCAAGACCAGCAGTGCAAACACTACTTCAGCCATGACACCAAGAGAGTGCATGTAAACTCCCCTAAATCTTGTGACTGAGTTAGGCCTGAAGTGAGTCATTGTACTACAACTTTGGCAAATAGGCACACTAAAATGAAAATGTGTGTTATTTATCATACCAGCTTTACATACAGTATGAATATGAAAAATGAGAAAATTCTCTTGGAAAACAGAAGTTTACAATGAATTAAACTTTAAAATGTCTGTATACATTATGTATACACTCATAAAAGGCATTTACAAGGGCTGTGTTGAATGTGTGGCAACATAAGAAATATAGACGATTAAATATACTATGATTTTTCAATCTCTGGTTTGAAAAATAAAACAACATTTTTACATGGTACTTTGTGATTGTACATCAACTCTATATTCCCTATTCATAGCTACAGCAAGAAAAATAGATTTCCAACACCATGAGAGCCTTCCACTTCCACTACAAAGTGGTAAAAGTAAAAAAAAATTTTAATAAAATATTTTGTCAGAACATCTGGTACACCTCCAAAAAAGAATGAGAATCTAAGTAAGTATTTTTCTAAACTGAAAAATGCAACCTATAGGAAATAAACATTGGTGTGAGAATGTCAGTGTCAAATAAAATATGAAGTGGGGGAGTGCATCACTTAATACTTTTACAAAAACGTTCAAAAACAGAAAGAAAACAGCAAACCGAAACAATATATAACCAAACATGACCAGCTCTACCTGCTATGCGGTAAAGCCAGATGGACGATAATGAGGCTAGGTAGTGTCCTTAGCTGCTGTGGCTGTTGGGATGCAGGATTTGCCGCTGCTGCCGTTGTGGGATCTGTAGCTGGTGAAGCTGGGAGTGTGTATGGTGCGGATGCTCTTTCCACCTGGGCCCAAAGGTGTGGGCGACAGAGGGGAGGGGGAGGAGGATGAGGAGGAGAATGAAGAGGAGGAGTGCACTCGACCATTCTGAGTCTGCGAGGAGAACGAGAGAGCTTTACCTGTGTGCTGTGAGGGTGTGGGGAGTTTGAGGGATCCGTTAGACAGGGAAGGGATGTGGGAGGAGGGTTGGGAACCGGAACGAGGAGTGTGAAAGGACAGGATGGATGACTTTGTCACAGAGGAGGAAGAGGAAGAGGAGGAAGAGTTAATGGGATTAGTAGCATCTGAGTTTGGTGCAGACTGGGAGCTGCCTTTAGTAGAGCTAGGATAAAAAGCAGGGATTTTAGAGGTGGGTATAGTAGGGGAAGTAGTTTTATGATCCCCTCCCACTCTTTTAGCACTTCCGTTAGCCTGCAAACAGAGATGCCAAAACAGATACTGGTTGTCAAAAAAGAAATCTGGTCAAATAATACATATGAAAGGCAAGACGATGTTAAAAAAAAACAAAAAAAACAACAACTACAAGTTATATACATTGAAACACACTAAGCCTACACAAACATTAATATTGCTGAGACACAACTAAAAGACACCAAAACATACACAGGTCTGTTTTTAACTAGGTTATATGAAGATTGAGACACATTGAACCGAGAGACATGTTACCAAGAAACAGAACACTGCAAGGGTTAGACCGTGCGATGGCAGACAGGAGGGGCATCTCTACAGACTGCCTCTGTTAGAGTTAGGCCTTGTTAAGGGGCTGGGGCTGAGGGGGAGGAGGTTTTACAAGGCAAAGATGCATACAAAGGCTGGAGAGAATTAGATAACAGTGGGGTTAGAAGTTTGAAGAGTGGGAGCAGACAGGGAAAAATGTGGGCTGGTTTTCCACTGAAACCGACGGTGTAAGATGGTGAGTTGTGGCATAGTCTTGAGGGTAAGGAAATATATCACCGTGAGGTTAAGAAGCTGTGCAATAATATTGGGTTTGAGCAGAGGTGCATTGTAAGAAGGCAGGAGCATAGCTGAAAAGTCAGTTAGGTTTGTGTTTTAACATAGCCATAAGCATCCTGGGATTTGGCAACACTGTTAATGAACTCAGCTGTGATGGGAACTGGAGATGTGATGACAACTCAGATGATGACAGGGTAGGATTCCACTTTTCTTTGCCATTTATTCCTTCTTTTTTTGTTTAGTCACCAACACAGTGAAAACCATGAGCAGTGTGGACATGCAAAAGCATTCAGTACAGTGATGTTATGGGGTAACAGTCAAGAGTCAAACATGCCTTCTTGTCAGAGCAGACTCAAGAGAAACATTAACAGATCCACAGTCGCCACAGTGGTGACTTTATTATTATTTTTTTCAACACTTGAAATCTCACCGCTTTGGTACTCTTTTTTTTTCCTCAAATAACACATGCCTCATGTTTTTTATCACTATATGTTTTATTCCTTTAGTCTCTGGTAAAACCCTACAGTAAAACTACCTGTCGGAACTGCCTCTGAGCGTCCTGCAGTTTTTGCTGTTTTCCTGCTTTGTCAGTAGTACCCGGCGACTGCCTGGACTTCGCAGACAAAGGGACGGGCATCCGACTAGTAGGGGAAGCGACACTGGTGTTCTGCAATGGGATCCAAACGAAAAACAAAACAAGAAATAAAACAAAAGAAAGGAAAAAAAACACACACCATATAGGAAGCATGAAAAATAAAGGCACTAACAGGTAACACCTCAACGATCAACACCAGTGAAAGACCATGCACCCAGTGGGATCATTAACCTTTAAGTCAATACACAGTAGTACATGCAGTCAAGAATAAGGAAAATATCAGAGCTTAATCATCATAAGAGTGTTTTTGATGATGAGTTTGCCACTTGCTAAAAACCTCAGAGGTTTAGCAATGAACTGAAAAACATGGTAGCCAGGAACCCAAAAAAAAATGCCACCCCCAATCATGTCACCATGATTTAACAGAAGGAGAAAGACACAGGGGACATTTCCAATAATTCCAAGCACCCGTGGAGTGGATTAAATGATTTTGTAATTTCAGTGGTTAGGTTGGAGTGAAGGGAGGTTGTAAACTGAAAAAGAAGGACCCAAAGCCTCCCTAATCAGCAAGAGCTAGAGAGAGACCTGTTGTACGGTGCTGGGGACACTGGGGACGGTGGTGGTGGTAGTAGTAGGGATGACTACAGGGCGAGGAAGGAGCTGAGGTTTTGTCTTCTTTTGCAAAAAGTTTTTGCTGGGTACCTTAGGGCCTGACGCTCTGGAGGTAGGGAGAGAGGAAGACCTCTTTAGCCCCACTCCTTCTGAGCTTTTCCCATTCCCTGCTTTAGCTTCCTCCGTGCAGACTGGCTCCCCAGGGGAGCATGGTCCCATCTCACTGATAGTGGTCTCCAGCTGCTTGATGGTCTGCTCAAGGCTGTCCAGTGTCTTGTAGGTGTTCTTCCGGATCTCATCCGTCCTGTAGAGGGAGTCGGAATTCTGCCTCTTCAGCGCAACTGAGCCGGTTGCCTTGGGAGCGTCTGCCAAGGATTTTGAACGTGTGATCTCATATCTCTTTGTTTCTTTGTACTGCTTGACAGTACCGTCGGGTTCCTCCTCATCTTCATACACAACCACCTGTAAAGTCTTCTTGCCTGATTTGGTGCCTGTGCGAATTGCCTGGGTCAGTGCGGCCAGCTGTTTCTTAGGGAATTTAAACTTGAACTTCTTCTTAACATCCTGCTTGGCGTCACCATTTGACTCAGAGTTTACACCACTATCCGTCAGCTCAGAGATTGAAGACGAAGATGATGGTACTATGTCAAAGTGATCTGCAGTGACCTGTGACGTGATGACATTTATGCCATCAACCACCTCAATCCCTCCCGCTTTAACCTGCGGCCTACCACTCTTCTCCGTGTCCGACTCCTCACTCTCCTCCTCAATGCACTCTGCTGCGAGCATTCTATCCAGTTCCTCCTCACATTCAAAGACGGTGGACAGGCGCTTGTACGCTGAACGGATGTCCATGGGCTCATCAAAAATGATGATGACAGGCTTCTTGTTAAAGCCATTATCCTGTGGCCCATTGGGATCCGCTGTGCTGTTCCCTCGGTTAGTGGCGCTACCCACAGTAACAGTCTGGACACTTCCTTTCTTGGCATTGACCAGTTCTTGGTACTCGCCACAGGACAGGGCCTGGACTTTGGTGTTAGTGATCATAAATGCTATGTTGTCAGGGGGTGGAGGTGCCTCTTCTCCAGGTAAGTCAGGACTAAGACTAGCCTCCTCATTACCCTCCTCACAGTTAGCTTTAGGTGGATCAATGTTCTCACTAAGAGCCTTTTTGGGTGAAGCAACAGAACGTTTTGGCACCTCTCTGGTTGTTGTGATTGCCACAGGCTCAGGTATTATATTCTTACTAGCAGAAACATGTTGCTGGATGACTTTACTTTTCTTTTCACTGTTAATTTTATTGAGTATTTTCCCCTTCTCCATTTCTGCACTGGTCTTCAAGGATTCAGAGCGTTTAACTTGCTTCCTTGGAAGTTTTAATCCTTTCAGTCCCACAGGTTTAGGTGATATAGGTGGGGGTGATTTGGGTGGTGGAGACAGTGGTGGCTGCTGCTGGCTTGGAGAATTGTCGTTAACATTGACATTTGACACCTGTGATGGAGGTTGTGTGGGCTCTCGGCGTTCGGGGGTTTCCTCTGTTCCTGTCGGGGGTGGTTCTTTGGGAATCTGACCAGTCACATAGTATATGACCTAAAAAGGTAAAGAAGTTCTTCTTTAAAATCTCTCAAAATCGAGAACAAACATGAACTATGCATTAATATAATTAATGAAAGAAAGTCATACATACCCCTTGGCTCTGTCGGACAGTAGTATTCCCATTTTCATCTGTGTCTGGGTCTTTGTCCTCTCGAGTGGGCTCTGAGCTCTGCTAGGACAGTGTGCGAGGGAATAATATTACTGTGCAACTGGTGTGTCAGGTTGCTGTCGGTTAAGTGTGAATTCACATACATCGCAGTAATATCCGCAGCACTGCATTGGGCAATTACCTTCTACAAGGCAACAGCAAAATATACTGCATGACATTAAAAGTATATGCTGTTTTGATATAAATGCTGTATATCCAACTGCATGCAGGGAAAATGAATAAATATCACTTTTTAAAGCTAAGACTATGAGCTGCTTTGTTTTTTAACAGCCAAATTAACTTCTTTATGATGGTTAAATCCTGCATGTTCTTTTTTGCACTTCCACTGTTTATAATACTGAAACGGTCTCTCCTTCCTATTCTAGAGAATAAAAGTAACCTTTATACATCCTGTTTTACATCCTGTTCATACAGTACATGCTGCTGGTACTACACAAAGCGCCTCTCACACTACTTCACTTTAGGGAAATAATTTGGTCTGTTACCATCTACTCATTTTAACTTGGTTGTAAACTATTCAAATATGTTGCACATGAACATACTTTTGCTTGTTGTCACATAAATTAACAAAATCGTAATAAATGTGCGTATTGTTTAATCAAAATGTGAAAAAAATATAGGTTTGTTTTGGTTATTTAGGTGTAAAGCTGGGAAAGCAAACTGAAGTCAAGTTGTGCAAAGACAAAGAAAAACAGAAAAATAATCCCTCAGAAAAGTGGGGGAGAGAAGCATGCAAGGGGGTCTGACTGACCTTTAGTGAACCAAGTCTGCAAAAACAGTTTGTGTCTATAAAGTGACTATGTTGTTTCTCTCAATTGTCAATCATTTTTTTAAGAAATGTTTTTTCTGCTGATTTTGTAGGAAGACACGTAATTAAAGAAAGACACAAGACGATTTAATTGTTTGTAGAATACAGTGCCGAGGTCTTTATTGACAAGTGTTAATTAAATCAGTGGCAAAACACATCATTGTCTGGTCCAGGCGCACAAAAGACACAGCATCTATTCAGAGGCTTCATTTTATGCAGACTTAATCCTGAAATATATTCAAGCTGAGATATCCAGCAGAACCAAAAGAGGGAAGGAAACTGTGGCAGCAAGGAAAGGAGCTTTTTGAAGGCAGCTGTTACAGGTTTCTCTCGAGCCAAAGCAAGGGTGCAGAAGTTGGAGAAGGGTTAAGACACAGCCATCCATTGTATCAGACAGTGGGAAGAGGCAGGCAGTTAGGTGGGTAGCTGCACGGCGACAAATATTTTACCTTTTTCTCTTTGAGGGGCAATAAGGCCCCTGGTCTTAATTCTCTGATTTGTGGTTCAATTCGAGAGGTGGGTTCTACCAAATTTTTGACCCCTACATCCTTAACTTTGCACTTCTGGAATACCTGAAGAGTGAAGAAAAGTGAAGGGGAAATGGGAACAAGGATTTTGAAGAGGAAAGAAGTTTGAGTACCTTCACCTTTGTCACAGCTATAGAATCCGACACGTGACAAAGTTACAATCAAAATCAAGGAGTTAACTTCTTTGGCGGCTGTGAGTGCTCATCCTTTTTCCAGAAAGAAAACCACCATGGGAAGAAATGATATACCCACTCCCGCAATGAAGAAATCAACCAAAACCAGCGGACAGTACACTAATTGATTGTTTTTATTCATATGTTTGAGGGAGTGTGTAAGAGTGTGTGAGCGCTTAAGTGTACATGAGCATCTAACCTGGAGCTCTGCCATGATCTTGTCCCCTTCATCCTCCTCCTCTCTGGTAACAGAAGCAGTGATGGGGGGAGGGGTGGCTGGCTTCGGCTTGGTCTCTGGTGGCACCTTGTTGAGCTTGGGTTGGGGACTGGGAAGTGGAGGGTCCTCTTCACCCTCCTATAAGAATTTTTAGAAGAAAACAATGTAGTCATAACTTTCCAACCGGCAAGGCTAGCCATTTCCCACATTCTCCCACTCTTAATGTTAAGCTAAGCCAATGGCCTCTTGGCTCTTGCTCCATACTTGTAGTGTGCTCCATTTACATCACACCCAAGTTGAATGCGTTCCATTTACAAGTCAGATCTTTCATTGTGGGGTTAGCGCTAGCCAATTTAGCCAATGTTACCAATACAAGTTGATAACAACGCATTACGCTGTTTTTATGCATAAAAACAGCATAACAAGATGTCCACCAGGGTTGGAAGTTAGCACCAACCACCACCAACATATGCAAGGGGCTGCTAGATTTGCTTCACTCCCCAGCCAAAAAAACAATGGTAATCTATTGAGTGGCTGGTAGATTTTAGAATCCACCAGCCACAGTGGCAGTTGGACAAAAACGTTAATTTCCAACCTTGATGTCCACAGATAGAAGTTGGACAGGACTGTGTGTTACGACTGATTTAATGAGACACAAATAAGTACAAATATGCTAATAAACTGTATGTTACGACAGGTTACACTACTGTTGATGCACGGGGCAGCCATGTTGGATTTTGAGCTTGGACTACTGCAAAGTTGTACAGTTTCGACTTTGACCTTGGAAATTCCGACCTCCGAGTACAATGGAACGCAATATTGGCGCACAGATATGAGAATGGAATTGATCGACTCATCTAACTCTCAGCAAGAAAACAAAATGCTGAACTGTATAAAATGCATTGTATTTTCCACTGTTATTTCTGTTATTATGTACTAAGGCTAAACAAGCTTCACTGTTACCAATATGTCATTGCAATGTTTGGAGTTTAAACACATAAAAAATATATATAGTGAAAAAAATGATTGGTAGACTGACCTGTGCCGAGATGGACTCCTTCCTGCTGGTGTAGACCACTTCGCCAGAGCGTGTGGTGGTCATACCTGAGCTCGAGCTGGAGTAGGTCTTCCTTGGAGGAGGTGGTGGTGGGGACTTAATGGACTTTTCCGTCCCTTGCTTTGTAAAACTTTCAGTGGGGGCTGGTTTGGTGGCAGTCTTGGAGGGTCTCTCCAGTGCAGGTTTGGCTGGTTTCTCCAACACAGGATTTGGGAGTTTCTGAGGCCCCTTCTTGCCTGGTTCATCAGACTGAGGCTCAGACAGGGGTTCTTCTGTCATAAAAAACAACAGAGATGAAATTATATTAACATACTTTGAAATGTGATCTTATAACAATAAAATGTAAAATGGAGGCGTGGAAGCGTGGAGGTGTTTGTCTTAAAGTTACATTTGTGTTAGATTTGTACCTGTCGGTGACTCCACAGGCTTGTGGACGTCTGCTTGTTCTGCAGTGACAGCAGGGTGAAGTGCTGGGTTCTCTTGCACATCCAGACTGGGAATGCCCTTCATCATGTTGGCTTGGGCCTCCTGGAGGATCTTTTCAAACTCTTTTCCATCATAATGACCCATGTTCTGCCTCCTCTCTTCCCACTCCTTCTCTGCTGCCTACAGGGTGAATACAAGAAAATAGGGAGAAAAAGTTCCTCACAAGTTCTATGAATCTAAGTAGGGGAATTGTATTCCTATGACAAAAACAAAAAATAATGAACTACAGGGGGGTTAAAGGGCAAAGTAACTGTGAGTAACCAAGTTTACATTTACAGGCTGCTAATTAGAGCAATGAAACATCGCCACAGCTTTACTATGTCAGGTAAAAATATATCAAGACCAGTTTACAATTATAAGGTAAATAAACATACCTTGATGCACATGGCTCTGTTTTTGCTCTTGTCCTGACTGTTCTGGAGCTCCTCTATGACAAGACCTGCGCCGTTGCCATTATTCACTGGGTACCCTTGTGTCTTCTTATGATGGGCAGGACTCGGTGGATCCGAGGCTGCCCCGTTGGGAGATTCCCAGCCTTGACTCTTGCTCGGGTTGGGACTGGGGGTGTGAGAGGGGCTGGGAGTGAGCGGTGGGCTCGGCTGAGCTGTCAAGGCTGCAGACTGCTGGGACTGTTGCATGTGGACCCGGGAGCTCTGGACATGATGGATGACCACCGGAGAGGCAGGCATCACCTCTGATTTAATAGTGGAGCTCTGGGGCTCCAGCGGGGCTGATGTGGAGCCAGCTTCTGCAAGGGCTTCTGCTGCTGCTGCGGCTGAAGGGCTGTTGTCCACTTGGACATTAGCAGTGGGATCAGGTCCTTTCTGAGGGCCCTCAGTAGCACATCTGCACAGAGGACGGAAGAGCATGTGATACAAACCATGTAGAAAAAAACTGATGAAAATGTACAATCTTACTTTACTAGGTCACTCCCTTACAAATTGTCAGAAATCCATTTACAACCACGTATTTGATTGAAAATACATCAAACTCTATAATAAAGTTGACAAAATGTTTTGATTGATTCTGACTTGAGGGGTAAAAGCACCACCAAAACTGTGACGCAGTGTCTTTTGGTTTGGTGAGTGTTTCGGGGTAAAGGACGAGAGTCATGGAGGGAGAGGGAGCAAAAAGTCGAGAGTGAACTTGGTATCTGTGACATATTAAAATGGAAATGAGGCGCTGCAGTGTCCACCAAATTAATTCACTTATCGGTTCAGTGAAGGTGATGAAAGTAAATCAAGCTGGACGCTACACTCCTCTGTCCACGCAGACTGACCTCTATGATGGGATGAAGTCAGGTTTGCCAGTATAATCAAAAAGTACAATCTCGCATATCATAGACCCCTGTGAGACGCTCCGCAGAGTGCTTTTTGTTTTCATATTCAATTCCCTCTCTTACTCTCAGCCCCCACACTCCAGCACCTCTTCTACCGATCCCTACTTTATCTCAACTGACATTTTTTCTTCATCATGCCTTTACCTTTTCAGACTGCTGAGTGTATCAGTCAGGCTCTTGACCCTTTTCAGCATGCTATCCAGTTTATGAGGCTCCTCCTTCAAAAACTTGACAGCTTCCACTTCCACCCTGAGCACAGACCGCATTCTCGTTTGTAGGGCTGGGAACTCCCCTGATGAAAACACACAGAGAAACATAGCAAACATCACAGAAAAAAAGGTTTCCAGAAATACCTCTATTGAACAATTAAATAATTACATAGCCTCTGAGAAGATAATACACTTTTATGGTAGGATTTACACATATGTGGAACATCCATCATATCAGCAGTAAATAATTTAATAATATCACTTATCAACATTCAGCAGAAGTCTATCGTGGAGATATGATCTACCTGTGATACTGTTCTTCAATTGTATTGTCCAAATTAATGATTCAGGTCAATCTATAATTAAACATTCAGCAAAAGAAGTTATTCTGAATATCAAGAATTTGGTTTTGTGCATTATGTAATCCATAATTGTGGAACACAGTAATCTATCTAATGTATGTCTTTGCATACATTTAACATCTTATGATATACGTATAGTCCAAAGATTATTTTAATCATATAGCCTATTCCTATTGGCTTACGTCCAATATTTAAGGCCAGATGGCTAGACACAATATTGTGGCAGTAATGGAAATATTATTGTCTTACCTTTGAGCCCTGCCAGAGATTCTCCCACCTTCCTCAGAGTAACCGCTCCCTCCTCCAAGTCTTTCAGGGTCACTACTCGGTGTGTCGCTGCGGAGACTTTCTGCAGAGAGCCTACATACTGCTCCAGCTCGCTGCAGAGGCAAACAAAAAGCACAATGGAAAGGATAAATAATTTAGAGTTGAGAGAGAATGCAATTTTCCTATAACATTGGTCAATAATTTGAATATGGAACTCTACAATGGCAGAAAAGAATAATGAAATAAACTCATTATTAAATTTATTATAATTATAAAATTAAATTATACATTTTTTTAATGTATCTACTCAGGCGCAATTTGATTGAGAGAAAGAAATTACTTTTAAAATTGTATTTACTCTTCACAAACACCAGGGGGCAGGACAATCGTTTATTTAAAACTAAACAGTTATACTGATTGGGCAAAGGTGAGAGCAAACTCTTGGAGATGATCCAAAAAAAGAGAAATAAACTAGATAATGTGTAAAATATGTACAAGGCCTAACACTGACAATAAACATTCCCTCTGTCTAGATAGATTGCTTAGTCTAGATTGGATGTCATCCCAAAACCGCAAATGTTTACACACTGAATGAGGGCTTTTTTGTATGAGAGCACTTCCTCACAATAGAAAACACAGCACGCTGCTTCACAGCCATTCCAGTGCTCGAGAAAAATGGCTACTCCGCGGGGAAATGTGCTAAAAGATAACATTGTGTGCAGTGTTGGATTGCATGAGAGTGACTAAAATTGTGTCATTGTGGCCAGGGTAACCCTGAGAAACACGTTTTTATAAAACTCCCCTAAAGGGAGTGAAAAAGGTAATAAGGAGACAGTGTGTTAAATGCCCTGCTATGCCAAGGTCTGTTGGTAATAGGAATGATGATGGAAAGTTCCAGCTGAGGACAAAAGGAAACTGACTTTACTTTTTTATCAAGCCTCCCACAGACAAAAACAGATACAGTACGCCTCCATAATCTACATCTTTGTGTGTCAGAGTATAAGAGGCAGCCTTCAAAGGTACCCTAATCAAGTACTTGATAAAGCATTTTCTCAAGTAATCAACAATTATCTTTTCACATACTGTAAATTCCTGTTGCCAGATGAAAGATCATATGAACATATAACCTAACCAAGTACTTAGATAAATGCTCTGCCTTTTCGCTTTGTGGAAGCTCTGTTGTCATCATCAATGCCCTCCGCTGACAATTAAACCATTAAAAACTTCTAATTTGTTTCCTTGCTTTGTCCTGGGATTACTGACAAACTATTCCATATAGTACCAGTTTCATTATTTAAAAGTACTGAGCATTTTTTGTTTTGCCACAGAGGTATAAAATGTTACAAAATGTGCCTTTATGGGTCATGATACATTTAGCTCTCCTATTGAGAGGGCTGTGGTTTTAACACCACATTCTCCCACTGGTCTTAAAGCCAAGCAACTCTAATTACCAAGCCGTGTTTGGCTGACTCACGAATGGCTTAATGCCAAGAGTAACAGAGAATGTAATCCACTGACTTCCCGCTGTTCATTTCTCTGTCTCCATGAGCTGCTATCATTGTTTGTTAGAGCATATGTTCTCCACTCTCTAGCAAGACAACACTGTTTGACCTTGCCTTTGAAATTATTTAATTACTGCTCCCTGTTGGCTAAATGAGGCAAGTGAATTAAAATAAGAGCAGGTTAGTTCCTCCACAGTTATTGTTCTAGTATGCTGTCTCAGAGAGGCAGGCCGTGCTTGCCTGTTTAAACATGTGAGCTGTAATTTGGAGGGTGTTGGCTTTTCAAAGAGTAAGGAGGTAGGAGTGAATAGCACAGGTAAGCTGATAAAAATGAAGCCTTTTGGGGATTTCCAAT
This sequence comes from Percina caprodes, assembly GCA_013375575.1. Taxonomy (NCBI): domain Eukaryota; kingdom Metazoa; phylum Chordata; class Actinopteri; order Perciformes; family Percidae; genus Percina; species Percina caprodes. The sequence continues at coordinate 704,978 of JABXJD010000167.1, forward strand.
CAATTGAAACACCTTGACTAGAGCTGCATGGGTGTGTACTAAGTAATCTCTAATACTTACAACAATAAACCTTCAGTAATGAATGCAAAGAACCACATGTATCAATTATAAACTACATAAAACACAGCACCTGTTATGTAAGAGAATCAGTGAATTGTAAGCAGCCTTACCCAAGCTGTACGAGGACACGCTCCTCCAGACCCAAGTACTTGTGCCTGTCCTCTTCAACCAAAGCTCTCTGCCTCTGCACGGGGTCCTCTAGACCCCGCATGGCCTCTGCGAGTCTAACACTGATTTCCTGCTCGGCCCGCTTCAGCTGGACTCGTAAAGCCTCCTGGTTCTGGAGCTGAGGGGATGCACATAGTGGGAACATGATATTAAGACCTAGCAGACCAACCATACCAAACTGTAGTGGAAAATAACATTGTAATTAATGAAAAAAGGGAAAAAGAGGTCTTGCCTGCAGCTGTCTCATCTGATGGAGTTGCATCCTGAGGTCAGAAACATTCTTCCTGAACTGCAGGAGGTTGACTTTAAGAGGAACTGGGCCCTTGTCTGATGGGGCTGTACTGCTCTTGGGAGCCAAGACTGGGGAACCACCTGTATTGGGGGTGGGGAAATGTTATAGCTATATGTCTGCATGCACATTTTCCCTGGCAACACACTTGCCTGACTTAATGTCCCTAATGTTTATGATTTCCTGAACTCTCTGTGGCGACCTTTTCCCCCTGCTCAAGAAGCACACACATACTGGCACTCATATTGGCTGCACCTCTGAAATGTCTGTCAGCAAAATTCGGCATTTCAGTAAGAGATGGTCCGATACCACTTTTTGCTTCCCGATACTGATTCTGATACCTGAAATTGCGTATTGGCCAATACAGAGTACTGATCCTATACCAGTGTGTCATATATTTTATCCTGTTTTAACAACTGTATACTACTATCCATGTATGGATGTGATAGGATTTCTATCTTTTTTGTTGGTCTGGTTCTGGTTAAACTCTTTGTGAAACATGAGCAAACAAACAATGAATGCCACCCAACTTTTTTTTATTATCCAGTTTGACAGTCAGTTATAACTGAATAAGAACATAAATAAACTACTTTAACGTACATTTTATTTAGGGCTATATTACTCTGTATCAGATCGGTGCATAAACTCCAGTACTTACCAATATCAGCATTTTAGGCTGTATCAGAGGCGATACCAATACTGGTATTGGAACATACCTAATTTCAATCACTGCTGAAGAGATGGAGAAAAGGTTGAAACCATGGAAACCTGGGGTGGTAATATTTGTGGTTTGGGTGAGCGTCCCTAAATGGCCAACAACAATAAGAATTTAACTCAATCCTTTACAAACTCCAGTATGAGTTTTGACTGTAATGACCTTTATATATTTTTATTGCACATCTAAAAACGGTCATGGATGGTCATTAAAGGGAGAACTGAGTCAATGTAATCCTCAGTTAACTCAAAGTGGTTTCTTTGAAGACTTCAAGATTTAAAAAAATAATTTGTGAGCACCACAAATTAAATTTCATTCACCTCCATTGTATTGGCTCAAAGACAAATATCTCAAATCGTGAAACCAAAACTATGTGCTTGTCTAGGAAACACTGTAGGCAAGTGATAAAACATTTGCTTTAACATTTCGGAAAACAAATTCTTTAACCTCAGAAACATGAGGTCTATTAAAGAAAGTAAGTTCTCTGCCTGTGAGTTACACAATAGGTCAGGGAATTTTCAGAGTGCACTCTAAGCTCTCTTGATGCAAAACTCACCCTCTGTTGGGGCAGTAAAATAACAATCTTTTGTCTTCATAATCCCAAAACTCTACTCACAACATATTCCTTACATACTACCTGACAGCTGCCTAGACTTGAAGTACAGGTTACAATGCACACTGCTGTTGTGTTCTTTGGCCTTGGGGACACAGAGACCATCGAAAGAAAGTGCAGGCTGTGCGGTAACAATGAAGAAATGTTTGATAAATGGCAAAAAAAAACAGTGCCACTGAATTCTCATGTTTGATGTGGAAGCAGTCTGGCAAGATCAACGCCCACACTAACTTTTCAGATGTTTTGGAGATTTGCTCAAGCACAACATGACAAGTAAATCCCTCCAAAAGCTACCTATGAAATGTGTCAAGAGACCTGAGATTAGCTCTCAAGATACATGAATAGTGTTATGTCTTCGCTCTACCACTGGTAGAGTTGCAGATCTTTTTTGCAGATCTGGCCACAGACCGCTACAAAGCCAAGCTTGAATCGCTGAATCATCTCGGAGAGCTTGAGAAGTAATAGTGTCTTGTTTTAGGTAGTGCTTTGAGGAACTTGGCTTGTCTCTTATCTCCAATTAACTGGATGTACGAGGGAAGTATTGTAAGGAAATATGAACTGACGACAAGCAAAGAAGCCTGTCTTTATTTTCCCTCCCTCCACTACTGCTCATTGCAGACTGTTGACTGACACTGATGTGTGGACTTGTCTGCACAAGACGTGATGGCGCTAAAACTCTTTAGAGAGGAAAAAAAGTAATGAAAAAGAACAAAATAAGAATGATACCAACCTGAGCTATGTGCACTGTGGGCTGGAGATGATGTCTTCGGTGGTCTTTCACTGCAGCCAAAGAAAGATTTATAAGCAGGATAATACAGGATTTTTTCGCAAAAAAAGTATTTGGTGTACTTTATTTTTAGGTTTGTATTAGTAAGCACAAACACAACAAAGTAGGATGGGAAAGGCTGACAAACCCAAGAGGTTAAAGTGATGTTAATGATGTATACAAGCTTAATTGGTGTTTATCATAGCATAAAGACACAAATTCACTGCAGTCATCACCATTTCCATCACCATAATGTCAAGCGAACATTAACCCAAGGTCTTCACAGAAAAGATTGAAATGCAAAGAGCTGAAATGCAGTCAGAAAAAAACATACAAAGTCGCTATTTATCTAGAGAGCAAAGGACTTCAATATCAGATTCACAGTCACCAGACGCTATTTAATCTGAGTTTGATATGGTCATTATAGAGGGGATACTTCTTCTTTCCCGATCTGGATTGATAGCCAGGCTTTTAATTTGAAACTCAGTTCCCCCTGATGCCTAACTCTTTCCTATACTGTGTTTGCTTACCTTAGTAGCTCCTTGGTGCCACTAGTGTTTGGCTCCTTTAAAAGTGCATGCTGAACAAGACCAGTCAAGCTGGCAATCTGTTGCTCCATAGCCTTCATTCGCACTCTGCAGAAACATCAGAAAATTCTACTTTCAACACTGAGGCCTATTGGATATTACAGCAGCCACTAGAGCAAATATCAACTCAGAATGAAAACGGGAGAGCTGTAACAGACTAATCAATTGTTTTTAATTACCCTGACCATGAATCTTTTTTGTGGGATTACACAGTGGAGAATTTTGTTTGCAATTGATTTATTATTTTTTGCAATTATGTCTTGAGTAAATATTGACTCTGGTCAATAATAATAAATAGTCTCTGAATTACAACATGACAACACCACTTGACCCAGTCTTTCCACATTAAAAGGTCCAATGTGTAGGAATTTCTCCCATCTAGTGCTGAGATCATGAATCGCAATCAACTCTCTCGCGCCACGCAGTTCAAAGTACGTATTACAGCTACGGTAGCCTTCACGCTTCAAAAAGCCGGTCTTTTGCTCTTTTCAATATCCTTTTTCTTTTTGGGCGAAGTAGAAGACTCTGTTCCTGAAATTTGGATTTTGTATATGTGTGGTCCTCCATGTTTCCTTCTTCAAACTTGCCGGGAAGCAATGAAACCCATTAGCAGATTAGCAGCACCTGTGAGTTTATCATGTGACAGCGAAAATGCATAAGATGGAGCAGTATATCCTGTATGTTCCTTACCAGCTAACTTATTTCAAGATGGCGCATGAATATAGAGCATCTACCCCAGTTCAGGCAAATGTAAAATTTCAAGTCATGAGGAATATTTGGAATTGCTGGTGGTGGTAAATCTTCATAAAAAAGACAAGTTTGTAAACGGGCAACACCAATTTTGATAATGTTCAACTAAACACATTACACACTGGACCTTTAAGAGCCTGAATAGGGGACCTAACACTGAGATTGCTTAGTAAGCCTAGACTTTGGAAAAGAGAAAAACCTTTGTTTTCAGATGTAATAATCTATCTTGAAAAAGGATATGTGGCCAGCTGAGGACACAGGGTGGTTTTAGCTGTGCTATAGACAATAGACAGACACAAGGTCTATGTGAACACAACAATGGCTAACCTCAGCATCATACAGCATATTTCACATAAATACATTCTATGACAGCTAGAGAGCGCTTAGTGTTGAGACTATGTTTATTTTAAAAGTTAAGTACAGTACTTTACATTCAAATTCCGAAACACTTTTCCCAGTTTCCCAGGGCATTTCTAATGGGGGTTTTAGACTGCCCAGGTGGTCCTGCCTGACCTGTTTGACTGATTGGGCCATTTAAAATACTTAATCAACCTGGTCAATATTTTCTTTGTTTTTTTAGGTACACACATAGCCTCTTTAACCTCCCTTTTAGTGAAACCACATTTGCCTAAGTGGCAAGCATCCCTCTTTGTGTGTTTATGTGCTCTCAGTCAGAGTGAACAAACCTAACCCAGGTACCAAAATGTCTGCTGGATTATCCAAACTGAATAGACTCCAGAGAGGGTTTGTTGTTAGAACAATAGTCACGGAGTAAAAGAAAATTATACATTGGCTTAGTTGGGTCTCCAGATACTGTACTGTTTCAGTGGTAGTAGCTATGTCTGGGTCTACACACTCTGCAATAATCACTCCAAAGTTTGAATAGAGACTGTGAAAACAATGATCAGATAAGCAGAACTGGTTATGTACACAAGACAAACTGATGCATAACAATGTGCATTAGTCTGCTGTTCTTAATGTGCAGCTATTGACACTCAAGACAGTGATGGGGTGGGTTATAGACTTGCCTTTAGTCATGGATGATGAAACAGTCAGAGCCAGGGATTGAAAATCAGCAGCTCATGGTTAGGGTGAAACTGGGATGCAAAGTTAGTCCATGCTCCCATGCAATGTCTTATTATGTCTAAATTTAACAATACCACTAGCCCACTGTATAAGACATCCAGGCCCCTGGTGCTTACCGTGTGTGGTGCTCATTGACAGCTGGGATGGGACCCTGGAGGTGACCCTGGAGGTCTGAAACTATAGGTGATCCCATGTTGCTCCGGGGCTTGTTCCCTGCCATATCCTCCTTCCTGAAGGACTGGCGCACAGGTGAGCTTCTCTCCATGAGAACGCCATGGGGTGGTACACCATGAGGAGGCCCGCCATGAGGAGGCCCGCCATGAGGTGGCACACCAGGAGGTGGCACACCATGAGGAGGCCCGCACTGGATGTCAATTATCCGTACCTCAGCCATCCGGTGAGGGGATGGGGGAGGAGTCTTGGAGCCCAAAGTAGGTAGCTGGCTGTTTCTAGACTTCTGCCTATACAGAGAGGGGTGATCCATAGTGTCTGTGGGGCTGGGCCCACCGTAAGAGCTTGTGGAGCGGATGGAGGCACGGTGAAATCCCCCCATGCCATGATCTGGACCATCAAGACCAGGGCTGGGGTGTGGTCCATGGGCAGTAGCCATGCTAATTCTTCCGTCTTGGAGCAAGTATGGGTCTGCATACAAACCCTCATTTCCCCTGGAAAGACTGTGGCTTTTGCCACCCATGTCCTCATCTGGCTTGACATCCCGTCTCTCCAGAATGGCGCTGGGACAGGGTGAAATAGAGCGAGCTGGAGGGTTGGTATTAGTCAGTCGGTCCCTTGGGATAGTGGCATTGCCAGGTATAGAGCCTTGCCGTGGGCCAAATGGGATTCTGGAGGGGGATGGGGGCATGGACTGGGGAGTTGGGGGAGTGCTCCCTGCATGGGATGGTGTGATGGGGGACCCATGGGGGGCTGTCTCAGAGGTTGCGGGCCATCACGACCGGCATGCACCATCTCACTGTGGATCTGTAAAAGCACAACAGCATATAGACGTGTTATTATACACAAAAAACATTTAAGAAAACAGTTATTATATGTAAGTAATGCATTAAAAATTGAAAAAAAATCTCCCAAATTCAGGATTGGTCAATAAACCAGACTGCATACTTCTGCCTGTCTGAGAGCTTCAGCTACTGTTTATTTTGCATATATCCTGTATTTCTGTACTGAAGGGCCCTTGAAACAAAAACAACCATCTAACTCAGTTTACACTGTTGCTTTTCAAAGAAAACAGACTGTCAGCAATTTTTCAGAAGCAGAATATACACTTGCAAGGCTACTATCCCCAGATACACAGTGTTTCCCCCAAAGTATGTTATACCTGCAGACTTCTATAAAACACTAAATATTACAATACATTCATTAGAAATAATATTATGTTCATAAACACAATATTATTTCTCTGGATGAAAAGTCTGTAGTTCTAAAGTTGAGTGATTTATTTTTTCTTTTTTTTTCTTTAAACAAATCTGTGATTGCGCTCTTGGAGATAAGGGGTTTGCTTTTGTTACGTGTGCACCTCCAGGGCGAAAAGCTAGTTGGTTCATTTTCAACAAGAGCTGTTTATGTTAACAGTCAGCTAATCTGGGCTGCTGTTCTTTAGCCCGACCACCCAGAAAGGACCCTTGAAGGCACATACAATACCCTCATTTAACTAGTGGCTTTCCAGGTTAAGGGAAATATGGGCTGCTAAAACTACCAACACAGCAGGTACAGTAGAAGTAAAGAAAACGTGGTGGTGAGCCACATGCTGTGTGAAGTATAACAAGTTTAAATTGTCATATCACATTTTTTGTCAGTTAGCTTTGTCAGATCTTTGCATTACTTCTTCAATTTCCATATTGAGGGCTCACTTTTAGTTTAATGTTTTAAAGAAAAATAACACATTCTTCCTGTTACAAGTGAAAGTTGAACTCATAAGCAGCAAAACAAACCTTTTGTCAATTTAATACACAGATATTTTGCTGCTACAGAAGCTTGTGGTGGCTAGTGGTAGCTAAAATTAGCTTAGTTAACATTACCTTTAGATAGATAATGTATTGCTGTGTAACTGACATTAGAGCAAGTTTACTAACTCCAGTTGTGCTAATGGTATACTCTATGGTCATACTCTACTACTGTGCTACTGTCCATCATTTACCATTATCCTACTATTGTCACTTGTGGCCACAGTGGCCATTGTTATAAAAAGTTACATTGTCTCGCAATATATCACAGGCATAGACTAGCTTGAGTTAAAACTAGTGGATTCTTGAGCTTGTGGTAGCTAACGTTAGCATAGTTAGTGTTAACTTGATGTATTATTTAGACTATTTTAAGTTCAAACTTGTGAATTCAGGAAGAACCTACAAGAATGACAACAATATACTGAGGTTTATTTCAGGCCTGAAGTAAACATTTCTCTGTGCTTGCTAGCACAATTGAAATATAGCTTGCAAGGAGGGATATAACCCAGGCATATGTATATATGTCCTGTGTATGCTAACACTGTGCTGTGAAGCGCCTCATGCAAGGCTAAATCCAATCCATCTTTCTTCCTGTCTACCTTCTATTGCTGTCAGACAAACAAGCAATTGTTCCTTCAAGGTATGACTCATCATGGGTTACACCTACATACAAAGACATGTTGAAACCTAATGCAAAGTTCTTTCAAAAACTTCAGGTACAGTTTTTGACACTGTGCTTTTTTTAGTGTCTTCTTTATTTATTTTTCACCCAGTGCCAATGCAGATTTTTACAACGAAAGGAACAAACAGTGGGTGTGACGTGTATATGTGTGTGTGTGTGTGTGTCAACTGGAAAAACAACTGCTTAAAGTGTAGGGTAACAAAGAGTTCATGCTTGGCTGTGAAAACAAAGGGAACAAAGAAAGAATCTTGCTGCCAGTGAAAGCACACAGCTACAATAAATATGGCAGCAACAGGTCTGACCAAGCAACAAAACATATAATAAATCTAAGAAGCACAGACCATAATCAAACCATAATGACTTTCACTATCCAAGGTGCCTACATACATAGAAAGAAAAGTTGCCTTCTTGTGCAGAATTTCTTTTGAAGCACATTTTAAGGATATTTTAAGAATTAAAATATCCTTAAAATACACTGGCTTTATAAAGCCAGTCTGTATTTGTCTGCAAAACATGCGTACATTTCTGCTTTGAGACAAAACAGAGGAAAAATAAACACACAAGACCATGTCAGGCAAAGGAGAGGCCGTGTTGAGAAACATTTGGTTTGAGTTGGACTCTCTCTGTTTCCATTGCATTGGCTTCCAATGTTGAGAGTAGCATGTCAGGTAGGAGCGCAGATCTCCTGCCATGTTGGATATGGAGATGCGTCCTTAACTGCTTCACAAACTGCAGAGCCTGCATAAGTTGTGTCAACATTTAAATAGCTGTCTCTATGGTTGCATATGCTTTGCTGCTGTGTACATACTGGTGTTGAAAAGAAAATGGGCGCTAAGTGCTAATTATTATGATTGTGTGTAAAAACAAGACAAACGTTCAATTTTGTTTTTAATTTTAATTAGGTGGATTGCCCTAAGGCGAATGGAGCAGAAGTTAGCCAATAAATAAAATCTGTTTACAAAATATTTCCTTCAGCTATGTGTACATAACATCCTTTCTGACAGTCACTATTGACTATTTTATGAATACAAAGCACTGCTTTGGGCATGATACCTCACAAGTACAGATTAATGTTTCTTTTTTTTTTTTTTTGATGAAACGTGACCAAAGAGATGCTTCAACATGTCCCTATCATTCTAACAGACTGCTGCCTATTCTGTGCATTGCTTTACTTGTCAGTTACTGTGTACATCTGTCCACATTAAATCAATTACTGACAGATAAGACGGTTGTTTTCACAACCAGAGACAGCTCTATTTGGTCTGAAAATTTCCATTACAAACAGAGGTAACTGTAGGTGATACTTTACAGTTTTTTACTATCGCTATGATAATTTTTTTTACTTTTAACAACGTTCCTAAACTTTGCACCAACATACCTACAACACACAATTGACAAAACAATTAATTTCATGCTCAAAATCACACATTGTAAACTAAACTCCAACACTAATTTTCAAGATAAAGTTTTACACTAATACAATACACTATGTCTACCAAAACAAAAACTGTCTCCAAACAGGAACATTTAATCAATCATAGAACAATAAAAACACTAAACACTAACATCAGATGGAATTATAGAAACTGCATTATTTTATGTGTCAGGTCTGCCTTTATACAATAGACAATAATGATTGTATTGATCATAGATTGTGTTTGGCACTGCAGTTTCTCTTGAAACCTTTCTACATTTTTGTTTTGTTGCGTTTAGTAAATGCATGCATTTTGATTCTTTTCTTCTTTTTCATTTTGTATCCATTGTTTTGGTCTTGGTTGAGATTGTGTGTAAGAGAAGTGCAAGCATTTTAAATTTGTGTTAACTGTATGCATTTTGTCTCAAAGAAACAATAATTGTCTTAAATATATAACCTGCACAGACAGAGAGTTTAGGAAAGTTGTTATGTTGTTAAAAAGTATTGAAAAAATTATCATAGCAATAAAGAAACTGTACATCTAATCCCAAGCCTGGCATTCCTGCATGTAAGACAAGAAGACACTCAACAGCCCAAACAGATATGAAGTATACTCCCCACCCCCTTAAAAAGTATTTGAACAGGTGTACAGTTCATTAGGTTGTCGTATTTGCCCTTTTGCTTTGAGTGCCAGGGTTTCTATTTCATTATTAAAAATGTGTTGCCAAAAACTAGAAAGAGTTTTTTGTCTCTTTTGAACACAAAACAAATGAGCTTTACAGCTGCCATGAACAAAGACACTGCTTACAACAGCAGTACACAATGTCTGTGTTTGGGTCAGAGTGTTAAAACTTGCCAATGTGTTTTTCGGCGAAGGGCAGCCATAACATTGCCATAAGAATACATATCTTTGAATTAATACAACAAACCCGGCCTCCGCAACCCACAACCACATTCCAAGCTTTGTAGCTGTGTCAAGTGCTGCTTGGTTAAACAGTGACAGAACTAATCATGACAACAATCTTCTTCAGCATATCTCTACTTCCTGCCTATTTCACAATGTTTGCACAAGAGCCCTTGGAAAGGTGCCTTGCTTCTTTTTACTTAATGCATTTTAATTCATTCAGTATTCAAAAAAATATTTATCAATCCTGCTGATTCAGCAAGTGCTAGAGTTGTGAATTAGGCAATTCTGTAAAAGTAATTGAACAAAAAAGGATTATAACAGCTGATCCACACCATTAATGTTCTTCTGCTGTGACCAGCTAGCAACCTTTCCTGCTCTGAAACAGTTTGCACTATTAAATTCCCATTTCACTTTTTAAGTTGAATCTTTTTTTCCATCTTTTTTCTTAAATGTCGTTTGTTCACTTCTCTTTGAAGGACCCCATCACAGAGAGCCAGCCGAAGCAACTTGTCTGTCAGCAGCAAGATAATGAAAAGAGTTTCTGCAGCACCTCAAAGTCATCAGGCTATCTGAAGCAGGAACTCCTAAACCATCACCATGTTTGCCTCATCATTCCTTTAAATGTACAGAATGTGGTAGTGGCATTATAGCTAGGTTAATGTAATTTTTGCAGTATCACAACGGCGCTGCAACGCCGCCTGAAAATCTGCAGCAAAGAGACAAAGAGGAGCAGCAGGTTAGATAAAGGGTCAGGCAGATTAGAGCAGGAACAGTTAAGGAAAGGGATCTTTGAGGCTTTAGTTTAGAACAAGAGATTAGTGCTGAATTTGGGGGAGAAATGAACAAAGAAAAGAGTCCAGAGATTTGAGTCTAATTGTCCCTTAGGCAAGCTTTACCAGAGCGTACAGGCGAGTCTCAATCGCAGGCTCCTGGGAGAACAATAAGAGACCCCCTCTAAACAGATTAAGAAGAGGCAGGGGGACATTCCTTCCCTTAACTGCAAACAGGATGTGAGAATGAGAAGAATTGGAGGCTGGGCTGCCTATTCCATCTGCAACAAGTCTGGTTGTCCCCTGCAGCAGCACCAGTAACGAGACAATAATTTTCACTTTTGGCATTTGTGTCACTCACCCTGGCATCGCTATTGGCAGGTCTTGGCCCGTGGCTGAACGCCTGTGCTGGGTCTTTGTGGTAGACTTTCAGGCAGGAGTGATCCGTGATGTTCCTGTAGGTGCAAGAGGTGTCCCATGGTAAATAGGCAGTCCAGATATCACTATCAGACAGCGGCCGATCCTGCCTCAGCCTGGATGTCAGTCTCTGACTCAACCCTGCCAAGGGTACGTACCCTGAGAGAGGCTCTGAAAGCCCTTTGTTATATGACATTTCCTCTAAATCTCTAAATTCTATAAAAACATCTAATACTGCGTTAAAACGAGGCTAGACTACATAAACGGAGAACAGATCCGCTCTTTCTTCTGCTGTGCTCACGCTCACTATGGCGTTGCACCCTGGACACAACCTTAAGGAATCATGAGACACCTTTTTTTTTTTTTTACAGCCCTGATAAAGAACTAGTCACAAAGTACATACTGCACTTAAGCAGGAAGTCTTGAGAGAAAAGGGGCAATGTTGCTTATGTCTGCAAGAGTAATGTTTTTTCTGGAAAACAACTACAACAAAGTCTGTACACCATCTCGGCACATAAAATATGCTGTATTATTGATAAGACATGCTGGTGAATACGAAAACAAAATACGAAAAAGCAGGGAGATATGCAGGTGTTTGTGCACTTTTATACACACAAAATGAACACAATACTTGGGAAACTACACTCTGAAAAGCATAAAAGACCTCCAAAAGTTTAAAGAAACACAAGCTCACATTGTTTAAACTTTGTAGAGTCAAACTTTCACTAGAGGAGAGAGGACAACAGGCAGGAAAGTCATCCGAGTCTCAAGAGTGCTCTTCAGTTTGTTTAAGTATATTGGATACATTTTGCCAAAGGGCTCCATCTCCAAATCCCTTTCTGTCTGAAGTTTTAACATGCTAGAAAAAGGAAGCATGAAGCTTTCCTGGCCAGTGACATTTCCTGTGCTTGGGGAGTTCAGGCAGGAAGTTCTCAGTGAGTGGAAAAGGAAAGGACATTATGGAGCATTATGAACCTTGGATGTCCTGTTAAACTTAAGATTGACAAAACACAATACATGCTGTCAAATTTATTATTCTGCATCCCTGTTTATCACACACAAGCCTATATTTACCTGACATCAGTGAGCTCATAGTACATATTTCTCATGTCATCTTTGACGTAGACGGCGACGCTGGGTGACTCCAACATCTTCATGGTCAGCTGCTGCGAGAAGGCACTAACAAACAGAGCTCTGATAGTGTCAATACTGGTGATCTCATTAGGCATGCGGATCTGTTTGGTCTCGTCCCCGTACTGCAGGTACAGCACACCTGCACAAGAAACAACAGGAAAGCAGGATAATTAGTCAAAAGTAAACTCTTTTTAAGGAATGAAAATGTTTCCTATGACGAAGACGGGCATGGGATTTCTGCAACTTGCACTGAGTAGAGATATTTGTGTTGATTCTCTACCAGAATGTACTCCATGAATGTTTTCTTTCTAGCATTTTTTATCTTTTAGGATAAATGTTAAACCAGAAAACAGAGCTGCTCAAACATAGAGGCATGCTTATTGCAGTTTGTGTAAGTCTCAAACAACCTTGAACACATGATCTCAACAAAAATCCCCTTTTGCTGTTCCATTCCTCACATGTGAAAACACAGTTGACACTCACAATACAATGTATGGTCATGGCTACTCAGTGCCTTAGTTTCTGAATATGTGCATGGTAAACTGTCATTTAAAGTCACCGTTTTGTTGTTGCTGTTTTTACTTTTGAATTGGGCCTCACAATCAATGCTTACTCTCAATTGTTGCCCAAGGGACATCAATGCCTTCAAACTAATAAAAAAACCTTTCTGTTGCGTATGGTATCCTGATAGATTTTCAGTAGCATACTAAGACATGTGGTATTGTACTAAACCTGTCACTGATTCAGCTCCTGTTTGTGTTACACTTGTTTGAGAACAGCATGCTGTATATAAATGACTTATATTTAGAAAGTGAGTTGGGCTCGGTAGGGGGTGGGGGAAGGGGAGGAGCAGAAGCAGGGCTGTGTTCAGGGTGGAAGAGAACAAGTTGTGCATCAAAAAGACCAAACCCTAAACCTCTGAACCCTGGGTGTGGCTTCTGTACTGTGCTTTACAAAAACAGATGTTGCCTCCATAAAAGTTATGGACACACCCACACTGCGCTAGTATAAACAATGCCAGGGAAAAAAAAAATATCTATATTTCTATTTTTTGATGAATCGCATTTTTGACAGCATGACACTGATTGGAACAAGAAACAATATAACCTTTAATAAAGAGGACTTAGTGTCATATTTAATACAAATTATCCAAAATATCACATTTCATGAACTGGTAAGACAAAAGACTTGTTGTGATACACATAAATCCATTATTTCAATGTAACTTTTACACATGTGCACTGAAAATAGCTGGTTTTAAAAGAAAGCACAAGTGGTTTTTCTCAGTGTAACTCCATAAAAGGACAGAGTCAGTAAAAGCTACCAGATGTTGGTGAAATATTATACAAGATCCTACATGCTCCACGGGACAGGGTGAGACAGAGACAGGGCAAATCCCGGAAATCAAATCGCTGAGTCTATCATTGCCCTTTCTGGTCTGTCTGGGTTTCTGGGTAGTAATAATGTAACAAAGTACCCATTTGCAGAATAACTTCATCCTTCCCCCGAGAGCTGTTATGTTAACAGTCGGCCAGTTTTCATCCAGATGTTGGCAATTAAAGCAAATGAGTTTGATGACAAAGCGCCATTGATTGAGCATGAATTATAAAGATTTGAATTCTTTAACATCAGAACTTGGTTTGCACAAAGAGTTGTGTTACGTTCCTGAGTGCCTGGTTTCACTCAGGATTAGAAGCAAATGGCCAGTGGGTTTCCTGACCAAATGGGCACAGCACTGCAGACTGTCTGAGCTGTAAACTTTTTTCCACATTTCTCCAGTGGGATACACAAGTTTAAAACTAAGTGCAATCCTGAAAAAACATTCTGTGTCCCTTAATATCATCACAAAGTTTGAAATGCGACAAAAAAAGCAGAAAAATCCTATAGTCAAACCATAGAATAAATGACTTGAAATACAATACACTTGATGCCACACTCAAGATGAAGTCTGATACTCACATTAGGGGTTTTAAGGATTTCCTGTTTTCTGTTAAGTCTTATGATGCTCTGGAAAAGACCACGCGACAACTCCTACAGTACAAGCTAAAGACACTAAGCCCCAAATGTCTGCTGGGACCCAGCAAAGTGTGTGTGCCTGTGTGCTTGTGTGTGTATGTGAGAGGCTGTGGGAGGGACATTGTAGTTAAGTGGTGCCTCTTTTTCTCTCCTCCTTCTTTGTCACACCATAACCCCCCACTGTCATAACGCTTTGTTCTGATGTTTTTGAGAGGGAAAAAGAGAGAGCTGTGGCGTGTGTGTGTGTGTGTGTGTGTGTGTGTGTGTAAAGCATATCCGTTATTAAAGTTAAGTGTTTTTGTACAAGTTTTGCATTTCTGCTCCTGGCGTGCCACTCAGACACTTTGCTATTATCCAGCAGCAGATGCCTCTCTGAGTTGTGGGCTACCTTTGACAACTATCCTCCAGAAACTTTACACTTTGTTTGGGAACTTCTTCTTACACTCTATTCACCACTTTCTCACCCTAATGGAGCAACCTAATTCTGCTCAACTCACAGCGTTTCCACATATGGATGCAAATGAAGCGCCATGAATGTTGATAAGACGACCCATTTTTTAATCCTGTCAATAACACGATGGCATATTGTGGATGGATTCCCTAATCTTTCACTACAGGGGAAATGCATTCTAATTAAACTGGAGCTCTGAGCTGAGGTGGAAGAAGGAAGGAGGGAGGAGAGGAGAAGATAAATAGAGTGAGAGGAAAAGACTTGGACAAGGTGTGAACGGTGAGATCATGGTGTTAGGAGTTATTTTAGAGAGTTTTAAAGTTGGGCCAAGATTATGCTAAAAGAGTTGTGAAATGTAGGTTATCCAAGAGGATTATTGTCAATTTACTTTTACAAAAGTAAATTTAGGATTTAAGATAGAGCCTTTATTCTCAATACATTGTTAATAGACCACATATGAAAATGTCTCTGTGTCAGTTTGGGGATTTTGAGAGAGAAACAGAAGTACAAGACACTTGATTGACACATTATGTGGCCAACAACGAGCAGCAAAGCCTTATCCAGATAAGACATTTTCTCAACTAACTTGACCTGTCATCAACCACAAAGCCTCATACACAGCGTACCTAGCGAGCGGTCCTTCGTCTGGTTGGTTGATCGCACCACGGGCAGGCTAGCACGAATCCGGCTACCGCGGGTAAAGGCTGTAGGTACGTCGGCATCAGACATGGCGTCCAACGACTCCAGGGAGGCCAGGGATAGGTGGTCAACCTGGTCGCCAATGCTGTGCTGGGGGCCGTGCTTTGGGCTTCTGCTCTGAAGGGTGAGGCAAATAGAAATATGATACAGTAAAGGGTTAGACCATGGACACATTGTGCACAAAATGATACAGCGCATGCATTCATTTTCTAATTCTTGAAATGACACAACAAAGCATTCAAATGTTTTCATGAGTGTCAAACAGACTCTTTAAGCTATGATGCATTTGGTGGAGTTAGAAAACAATAATTGCTCTGTCAATGTCAAGTGTTGTGAGTCACACGCATTCCTTTTTTGGCGAGCTGGAATCTTTGATGTGGAGCTTGACCCCAGCACAACAACTAAATAAACCGACTGCAGTCATGCAAAAGTGCAAAGAAGTGTTAATACTGTATGTCACTGATACATGCTCACACATCCAACACTGCTCTGTACTGTCCCACAAGCACATCATAACTAGCAAGTAAACATTATCAAGAATGAAGAAGCTTCTAATCATTCTACAGGAATCTGTACTTATACATTTCATAAGCACCCGTATGAGTCAGGGTCTGATTTAATAATGATACTAACTATAACTATGTATGAAAGACGATGATGATAACACACTGAAAGAGATCAAACATGACTATGAATAATGAATTGTGTTATCAAGATTTATAGATTAGTTGGCTACTCTGTAATCTGATCTGCATGACGTGGCATCCTCAAGTCACAGCTACAATAAGACAATGTGTGACAACACTGCAGAGCCCATTGAGCCATTGTGCGGTGCTGTAAGGTGATCTGTACCGAGGTGGGACTAAAACCAAGGGATCAGTGAACACTGGGCTCTTTATATAATGCTCTTCTTCCCTGAAGACGTGTGGTGCTGTAGAGCTAATGCAGCTGGAGACACAAGGACGGGTCCACCAGGTTATCTTGAACACACCTGTGTGCACACGCTGCTCTTCTCTTGCACTCATAGACGTATGGACAAATACAAAATTTGAGCTTTTCATATAAAATGCAGTTGACTTTTGTGGCCAGAACTGTTTTTTCCAGGCAGCCATATGTGCTTGTCAAGCACAGACAGGTCAGAGGAACGTTGGTCACATAGCAGATGTTAGAGAGGATGAAAACAGCCTGAGACACACACACACACACACACACACACACACACACACACACACACACACACACACACACACACATGCAGATAAGATAAAAGGCTGACTAACTCTGTGGGGCAATTGGATTTTCATCAGGTACCTCTGAATGTCAAGCTCAGAGTGAAGGGAGGAGAGCATGCCCTGTAAAGACTGATGGGGGAAAAAAGGAGAGAAGGAGAAAATAAAAGGAAAATGGCTAAGACATGCCAGTGGGAGGGTGAGATGGAAAAAAGAAATGGGCATCACACAAAACAGAGGAACCATGGAAACAAATCCATGTCAAGAGCAGACCAAAGAAAAGTAGAAAGAGGTTCTTCAACACAATCTAACAGCAGAGAGTATTAGTTGCTTAGCTTATTTGAGCTTAATAAGAAGTGACATAAAACCTGTAGAAACTGCACCACTTGATTATTTCTATTAGTTACATAAATTGCTATCATCAATATTTTACCTAGAGCATTTCCAACCACCACTGTTCTCATCTCCATGTGATATAAGTTATAATGTGCAAGCCTTTACTGTATGTGGTGCACCTTCACAGGGACCTGAGAAACTGTTTTGAAAATGATCTTTTAAAACAGATGGGTTGCATGGAGTTGACATGTCACCTGAAACCAGACATGTTGGGAAATTTAATCTGAGCACTGAATGATTTATGAGCGTATTCAATAGTGGTGGGTCCAAACAGCCCTCACACACTGATGTTCTATCTTCTCATACACTACTGTGTCACCATTGGGAATGTTGACTCATATTGGCTTCCTCCATCACCTATAGTTAGTAATTATGACAGCGTGGTCTGGCAGTGCAATCCAATACTTTATGAAATATCACAGCAGAGGAAGAAAAACCTGCATTCAAAATTGAAACTATATAAATGAACATGTTTTAGGATGATGAGTTTATTGCATGAAAAATACTTGGTGAAGTAGAAATACTTCAGACATCAGATAGGATTGGGCTAAACGGCTGAAAACAATATAACACAAACTTTTGAAAAACAAAGTCTTTAATAACTAATTTTGTTATTGTTGTTAATTAGAACTGGCTGGAATTATTACTTTGGGGAACACAGTTTTGTAAAACAATTGCATGAAATGATCATCAAACGTTTATATAGACACATTGAGGCAGCTGGAGAAGAATAGCACGTAAGAAAATGATAGTTGAAGTGTGGAAAGTGCAGGAAATTGCAAATGAGACCTTCTTTGTCCCTGTGGAAAGAGGTAATTAAGTTAAACCACTACACACCAATCCACATCTGACAAATGAGGTGTCCCCTTCAAAGGTCAACAGTTTAGTTTAGATGAACTCCACTGTCTCACTCCCGGCCTCATTCTCATGCAGGCAGGCAGAGATCATCACTCTGACAACGGCTACGTCTGAAATGCCTCCCATCAAATGCCACGTTCTGTCGCGGCTAACCCCTTCCCGCTTTAGGGTCCAGATGTGAAAACCGCAGGCCAACCACTGATTAGCGCTGTAAAACCTGCTTCAACCCGTTCGTACCTACAGTACATTCCACACCAGTGATTTCCCCCACTTCAGTCAAAACCATACAGCCCATGATTCTGCTTTTTCAGCAGCGGCTCCCTCTGTATGCCACATTTGCTCTGACAGCTATGATAAATGTGAAACTGAGACACCGGCATTAGTTTATACACAGGAAAAGTTATAGAGTCATAAAAAGAGCCCCTTGAGAGGAACGTGTCTAGAAAATAGATCCTGGAAGTGTCAAAGAAATCAGGAGATGATGGGTTGTCTGCAAAGTGCTGTGGCCAATGTCAGTAGGTTGTTACATACCTGTGTCAAATACTCACCATGAGTCAAGTATGTTGTAGCAGGTCTTGAAATCTAATCTAAATGCTCATGTAGCTTTGATGCAAACTGGTGTGTTGCAGCAAACATTTTCCATCAGTTGCAAGCTCACAAAAGTCACTATATTGTGCATCTTAGGGTGCCTAATTGTCTTGAAAACTGCTTGCAGCAGCTTTATATTAAATGGATGTCAAATGTAATGTAATGTGTACAAGCGGTGATTACGCAAAACATCCATGCTTGTAGAAAAAAAAGAGATAAAAAGAAAGTAACTAGTTGAAATGTATGCTGGCTGTGTGTGTGTGTGTGTGTGTGTGTGTGTGTGTTTGTGTTTGTGTTTGAAAGATACAAAGAGAGACTGACTGCATGCACGAGTGAGTCAGGCCATTGTTCCAGAAAATCTGACCCCAACCCAGGACATCCTGAAAACATTTATGCAACAGTGGTCTGACAAACTGCATGCTGTCATTATAAAGAAAACTCACGTCTGTTTTTTTATGTCTGCATTCCCAAAATGAATGTGATATTCACATTGTATATGTCAGTGCTATAACATGTGTTATACATTACATTGTACTCTCTTACGATGCAAACATTTCTTAGTGTATCTGCACCTCCTGAGCTCTGCATGTACAGCATGGGTGCTTTTCATTGCTACCTGTCACCTGTTTTGAATATTATAGAGCTATTTCAAACTGAAGGGACAATGCATGATTTCACTAAGCAGAACAGATTATGTTATATCATGCAACCCTTGTCTTAAATCTTGACAGACAAGCTGACATGCAGAGCCGAGACGGGGCGATTAAAGTAAATCACGATTGTTAAGAATAATGGCAGCTACCACCAGGAGCCTGCTGTGTCACTCATGTAGATTTAAGCTGCTAGAACATCATGCACCACACCTGCTGCCAGCCCACACAAAGTCCACTGATTGGTGCCTACTTTCTTATATAATAAACATAGTTGGGGTTATAATAGCTTTCTTATAACTTAGCTTGGCTTTCATCTTAAAATATATCTGCATCTTGCACTACTTACCTTGACTGATATTTCAATTTGCACTACTGACTGTTTATTTACAGTACCAATTGTTTACATATACATCTGCAATATCATACTTCAACTGTAATATGCAATTACTTTCCACTGCACTTTAATTTGGATAGTTTCTGGCCAAACTTTATTTGTACTACCTTTAAATCCATTGTTATACTGCTCATTTTAGCCTAACTTATTATATATATCTATCTATCTGTATATATATATATATATATATATATATATATATATATATATATATATATATATATATATATATATATATATTCATAGTACATATTCACCTGTAAATCTTGTTCACATACTTGTTATCTATATATTATGTTCATAGGATAATCTAGCTGTAAAATTCTGTTTATAATAGTATTCATTTCTATATTTATTCAGTACATATCCATCCTGCACTTATGAAACCATTGTATATCCTGCACTTACTGCTATTGCACTTCTGGTTAGACCTAAACTGCATTTCGTTGCCTTGTACATGTACATGTGTAATGACAATAAAGTTGAATCTAATCTAATCTAATCTAATCTTAAACAAAAAGAGGGCCTTTTGGCTGCATATTTTTGGAGATCTATGATAAAAGATACACTGCAAGTTTTACAAATAGGGCCAAGAAGTCAAAGACCAGAACTAGAGAGGCAAGTTTAATTCACTCATTTTATAAAGTCTTTCTAGACGGGAAAGAAAGTAAACACAAGAATGGAAGCACAGTGTTGTGAGCACAGCCTTCCAGTTAAGAAATTGTAATTTCCCCTTGTGGGATTAATAAAGTATAGACTATTATTATTATTATTATTATTATTATTAATTTGGCCCTACCTCTGGAGAGCAGAAATAGAACTAACTGTAATTACCTGGCCTGACCTGTATGGCAAACGCATAAACAGAAGGCGATAGTTCTGCAGACTGTAAACACCTTAACACCACTTGTCTCATTCTGACACGTTATTCCACTAAGAGTATTGAGGCAATGTAGTAAGCATCAAATTTGAGTAAGATGCTTTTGTTGTTTGTGTCCTTGACCAACACACTGAATCAGTACTGTCCTCCTTTTTAGCATTGTCTAAAAAATTGAAGTTTTTCAAGTTTTTCAACAGAAATAGTCACAGTTGCTGCTCAACTTTGACTAAATAATAAAGCCCGTGTTAATCAACCAGTCAGCGCTCAGTCCGTATGCTGTCTGTGGTCAGACCATCATCCTTTGTCTACCCTAGCCTTAATGACATTATACCAAAATCCCCTAGTCATCCATTCCCATTCATTGCTACCACATCCCTCTCTCCCTCCCTCCTCTGATGCATTCCTCTTCTAATCCTTCCATCCAAATCCCCAGATGACCTTTCAGAGATGAGCTTGCTTGAAAATTGGTGTGTTAAAAGGAGATGACTTTATAGCATCCACAGTCAAAGTTAAGACAGTGAAGGTGAAGGCAGAAGTTGAGGCAGTTCAAGACCCACTAGCTACACATTTATAATCAAAAGACAATGACAGAAATGATAAAACAATAACCACAACTGTTATCTCATTAATGAAATATTACATTGACAAGTAAAATATAATCAAGTAGATCTGTCATTCAGACAGAAAATGACGTTCACAATCCCAACAGGCACAGTACTGTGCCTGTTGATCCAGGGCACAGAGGAGGCAAGATGACTATCTCTTCCCCCACTGCCATTTCCAACAACTCAGCTACACCGTCTAATTGATTTCATCCACTCATGCATACATGATTTAGTCACGCTTATCACCAGGAGGCATCGCCCACTTGAATGAAAGAGGCTACAGTAATCAACTTTGTGTGGCCATCAGATACAGTATTAGCAATGGGAGTTTGTGGAGTAGGAAACACCATCTTGAGTTGCCACACCAGCTTTAAAAGCAGTTTAATTTTTACAGCATATATAAGTCAAGACCACGTTCTAAATTATCTTAAAAAGCAGAAATGTAGTATTTACCATAATCCCACCTGTGGCGATCTCCTTCCAGCAGTATGAGACTGTAAACAGGGTCACTTCCTCTACTGTTATTTCAGCCCTTGTAGTGCTTGCTCTGTACAACTGCCCTGTCCTGTTCCTTTCTGCTCGAGCTCACAGCGGAAGCCCCCCCATTCAATGCACACACACACACACATCCCCACATCCTTAACTGTGCAACAGCACAATACAAACACACACACAATCCACACCTGGCGGACAGCAGGGGAAAGTCACTGTTTGTATGTCTGGTTATGCAGTCGTGCACTATTGTATAAAACAGAGATTGAATTAGAGAATGACGGCCGTCTGCATTAATCACAATGGTTTTCTATTCTAGCAGCCAATGAGTAGAAAATCTGATAACTGAAACAATTTTACAACTCCCAAAGTTTCCATTCAGGGTTGAAAAATTATATCTTAACATGGCAGCTCTAACACTAATCCTCATGTCCAATCTCAGCTTCCATCTCACTGCCCTGAGGCTGTGGCTGAAGACAGTCTCAAGGAGATAAGACCCTGCTCTACCCTCAGGGATCCTGAGAGCCTATGCAAGATATACCAGGCTCTTGTCCTATAGAGACGCGCGCACACGCACACGCACACATGCACGCACGCACTCACTCACACGCACACACAAATTCATAGTCTGGTTTCTGAGCAAATTGTTCGACAACTGTCATGTTTTCATGAACATATGTTATACCCATTTTGAAGAATTGCGTTAGAAATTTCAAAAGAACTTCCTCAAATTAGCAAAAATGTTTTAAGTTCACTTAAGGAGGTTTTTTACCATTTTTGAAAAGAGTTAATGCGCAAAATGGGAGATGGAAACAGCTTTGCCGAATAACCCCTCAGTTACATTAGCTACAAGAGACAAGGACAAAGCGGCAGACCACCATTCATTTTCAATGGGAGTGATTGGCCAATCCACCTACCACAACCCTGTATTGCCCAATCCAGATGGCCAACTTGTACAATGCTACCTCTCTCCATTTAGCCAAAGAAATTAGCTTCTAAACTCTTTGATTTAGCCACCCGGTTTGCAATCTACAACCATGAGTAACGTCAACTTGTGACAAAACTACGCTTTGCGTAGTCTAGTTTATTTGCTCTGAACCAGTTAATGGAAACGCTTGTAATTCACTTTTCTTTTTCTTGTTTTGCGACATTTTAAGAGTTTGCTTAAAATTTGCTTGACAATTGGATGAAAACATGATTAATACATGTTGGGATCATTACAGGTAGAGAAATTTGTGTTGCTAAGTGTTCACTTCGCTGTGTTGTGGTTTGAGTCACAAATTCAAGTCAAGGTGTTGCATAAGTCCAGAATTAGACCAAGACTGGCAGATCATTTACTAGCATGCAATGATTTGCACACACTTACAAGTGTGCACACATTAAAGTCTCCCCCTTCTCGCTCACTGTCTCTCTTGCCAACCAAATACATACAAGTTATTTGCTGACGGGGCTGCAGGACCGTGATTTGTCAAGACTTGTTCTTTACTATCACTTCATAAAGACCAAAACCCTTACAATGTCCCAGAATAACGCAATTAATGTTTAGATTTTCTCTCATACCCGTAAGCACACGCACACACACACACACACACACAGAAT
Source organism: Percina caprodes (assembly GCA_013375575.1). Taxonomy (NCBI): domain Eukaryota; kingdom Metazoa; phylum Chordata; class Actinopteri; order Perciformes; family Percidae; genus Percina; species Percina caprodes. The sequence continues at coordinate 728,154 of JABXJD010000167.1, forward strand.
CCCTCTATAGGGAAACACAAAGAGCTGCTCATATGCTCATATTTCCAATGGCCCATTTATATGACACGTCCTCACATGAACCTGGACCTTCTCCAGAGAGTGTCTTTCCTGGGGTTAAAAGAAAGGACCTTCCAGGTCTAATTTGAGCCTCTCTGGGTGTATATCTGAGAATGTGTGAATATGTGTGTGGCTCCGAGCCTGTGGTCACCAAAACAAAGAGGGCTTTCTTCTCTCCAGAGAAACCGGAGTCCTGCATCCTCCACAGCATGTTGCACACACATAAACGCACAAATAATCTAATGCAATCAAAGAGGCTTAATTCAACTACCACCAAAGCTAAAGTATATTTTTGCACTTTTTTTTCCCGCTGATAATGTATTGGAAGTTTTGGCTGGTTTTAGATCACAGGATTTTGTCAAGTGTCAGGTTTTCTTTTTCGTCCCATGAAACCAGTCCTGATAATGGCTTTGCTATTCATGCCTAATTAACAAGTCACCGAAACTACGTACAGTGGTGTGAAAAAGTGTTTGCCCCCTTCCTCATTTCCTGTTCCTTTGCATGTTTGTCACACTTAAGTGTTTCGGAACATCAAACCAATTTAAACAATAGTCAAGGACAACACAAGTAAACACAAAATGCAATTTGTAAATGAAGGTGTTTATTATTAAAGGTGAAAAAAAATCCAAACCATCATGGCCCTGTGTGAAAAAGTGATTGCCCCCCTTGTTAAAACATACTATAACTGTGGTTGTCCACACCTGAGTTCAATTTCTCTAGCCACACCCAGGCCTGATTATTGCCACACCTGTTCACAATCAAGGCATCACTTAAATAGGAGCTGCTTGACACAGTAAGGTCCACCAGAAGATCCTTAAAAGCTACACATCATGCCGAGACCCAAAGAAATTCAGGAACAATTGAGAAAGAAAGTAATTGAGATCTATCAGTCTGGAAAGGGTTATAAAGCCATTTCCAAAGCTTTGGGAATCCAGCAAACCACAGTGAGAGCCATTATCCACAAATGGTGAAGACATGGAACAGTGGTGAACCTTCCCAGGAGTGGCCGGCCGCCCAAAATTACCCCAAGAGCGCAGCGACGACTCATCCAAGAGGTCACAAAAGACCCCACAACAACGTCCAAAGAACTGCAGGCCTCACTTGCCTCAGTTAAGGTCAGCGTTCATGCCTCCACCATCAGGAAAAGACTGAGAGACTGACAGAGTTCCAAGGAGAAAACCACTGCTGAGCAAAAAGAACATCAAAGCTCGTCTCAATTTCTCCACAACACATCTTGATGATCCCCAAGTCTTTTGGGACAACATTCTGTGGACCGATGAGACAAAAGTGGAACTCTTTGGAAGGTGTGTGTCCAAGTATATCAGAAGGAACACTGCATTTCATAAAAAGAACATTATACCAACAGTAAAATATGGTGGTGGTAGTGTGATGGTCTGGGGCTGTTTTGCTGCTTCAGGACCTGGAAGACTTGCCGTGATAAAAGGAACTATGAATTCTGCTGTCTACCAAGAGATCCTGAAGGAGAATGTCCGACCATCTGTTCGTACTCAAGCTGAAACGAACTTGGGTTCTGCAGCAGGACAATGGTCCTAAACACACCAGCAAGTCCACCACCGAATGGCTGAAGAAAAACAAAATGAAGACTTTGGAGTGGCCTAGCCAAAGTCCTGACCTGAATCCTATTGAGATGTTGTGGTATGACCTTAAAAAGTCATGCTCGAAAACCCTCTAATGTAACTGAATTAGGACAATTCTGCAAAGATGAGTGGGCCAAAATTCCTCCAGGACGCTGTAAAAGCCTCATTGCACATTATCGCAAACGCTTGGTTGCAGTTGTTGCTGCTAAGGGTGGCCCAACCAGTTATTAGGTTTAGGGGGCAATCACTTTTTCACACAGGGCCATGATGGTTTGGATTTTTTTTCACCTTTAATAATAAACACCTTCATTTACAAATTGCATTTTGTGTTTACTTGTGTTGTCCTTGACTATTGTTTAAATTGGTTTGATGTTCCGAAACACTTAAGTGTGAGAAACATGCAAAGGAACAGGAAATGAGGAAGGGGGCAAACACTTTTTCACACCACTGTATGCTCCTGTCTAAGATTTATTATACCCCTTCTCCTAGAGGAGAGTTTCTCTGTGTGTCTGTGTGTGTATGTGTGTGTGTGTAGAAGAAGAGTCAGATAATCAGTAATAAACTGAAGTTTTTATTTAGCTTGATAGAACTGCATCCAATGTTTTTGCATTTCCTGAAAAAATTATCTGTTACACATCACTGTAATGTAAACACTGTCGGCTAGTTTATTTTATACTTGAAAGTTAAATTCTTTTGTCTGTGCTTATCTGTCATGCTCATTTGTATTACTGTGTATTGTTTTTCTTCCTGTCACTGACTGGTACTTACATGCATTTGACCGGTTTTTGACCTCTGAGACACACTATAAGAAAACCCTGCTCAGACACACGCACGAGCATGCACACACACACACACACACACACACACACACACACACACACACACACACACAGTCCTAAACTCTCAGCTCTAGATGACTCAGTCAACCATTTGTGAGAAGTCACAAAATTCCAACTCTCACTCCAGCACCCACTGATGCTTAAGGTGTTAAGTCACCACCAAGTTCTCTCTCTGTTAGCTCCTATGTTAACACCATCCGCAAAGTAAAAACTTGAAACAAACCCAACGTAGCAAGGGCTAAGCTGAGTAGGTAGGGATACAGTACATGAATACTAGCCAATGTTGAGGTAGAGTATGGTGTCAACTCTGAGGAGGCGATGCTACAATAAACTGCAATACATACTCCACTTCTGTCAAATAATCTAATTTATTACAGATTCCATTAGCTGCTGCTCTCTGAAATATATACTTCCCCACTGTATCTTTGTCATGATGTTTAGTAAAAGAAAACCATGTCTTCTCATTCTTTCTGTTAAAAATGTATTTTAAACATTTAGTGAAGCAAGTCCAACTTGGAGCCAAGTTGCTGCCGTGTTTTTCTCTATCCCACACTCCACTCCTTTATCTCAACTGAAAAGGGCCAACTGGAAATAAAGCACAGGAGATCAAAATGAGGTTTGAGCCAGATGCTTTGAGCTGGTCCCTTCTGTGGTGAAATCATCTTGGTGTGCCTCTGTGTCGGATTTGCCTTTTGAAGTTAGGCTCATACCTTTGCCCAAGGTGGAGTCCAGATGTCGGGCTGCATGCAAAGACTTGCAGAGCAAAGAAGATGATACAGATAGAGAAAACAAGGGACCCCCCCACCCCTTTTGCTTGCTCCCCATTTGGTTTTGGGGCTCATAAAGCTTGGAATCTCTTTGCCATTCCCTCAACCTGACTGGTGTCAACATATTTTGTCCATTACCTTAGCTATTGATCAAAGTCAATCAGTTACTCAATCCATTCTAATGACATGCATCATCTAGTTGACAATGGCAAGATGCCTGTAGCCTCGTGCCTCCTTCATATAGCAAACAAACCTAAAAGACCAACCAAACAGGTAAATACTGTACATCTGGGAAAGATGTGACATTTGAGAGTGGATAGCGTGCAGGTTATTCAGTAACTGACAATGCAACTAATCCCATGTTATTAGTTGGCAGCATGTATAATCTGTACATCATGTAAGGCCAAAACGTTGCTAGATTAAAACCTCAGATGTGTTTTTTCCTCCACTGCACTATGCCGATGTAGTGCTACATAGCTCTGCATTAGCAACAACAGCCAGCAGAAATAACTTATTACAGGGTCACTTTAGTCATTATTTTACACAAAAAAGATTAAATGGATGTGCAAATTTGACCATGTATATATGCAATGCTTACAAAGAAAACCTGGAGATACTGTGCGTGTTGCCTTCAAGCAGTTTTAACCAGCAAAAACACTGACAAAAGAAAATGCTGTTAATACATTGATGCTGTTTCGAGTCCTGTAGATAGGAAACAGTGGGCATTATCATGTAATAATATTTTCATTTGTTAACAAAAATGTCCTTGTTTGCCTTCTTGGTATTGTTACAGTTTAGTTGGGACGTCAGCAAAACTGATAACATAAGTCAAGGAGAATCCTCAGGCTTATTGCACCCAATGGAATGTAAGGGCATAAGGTCAGAGACATTTCACCTCCATTCTCTGCAATTCTGGCAAGAAAAGCTGAACTTTTTAGGATCCTCATAACGACTACCTGCCTATTAAAGCAGAAGCGCAACAAAAGTACCAACACCAACTTCTGTTGTTAACTAAAGCCCGGGCTAATACAGCTCTGTTGTGCTAGTACACTGAAAAGAGCTCAGACCTGATTAGCTGGTCTGATTAACACACTGGCATTGTGTTTGTATGTAAAATTCTGTCTGGCTTGACTCATTATCAGCAGTGATCAGATGCAGGTCCATCAGGGCCTTCTGTCTGTGCAGCTTAACCCTCCGCACGACACTCTGGATTAGACACAGGCTTGGCGCCACTCCACGGACCGCTTGCCCTCTCAGTTGGGGTGCTGCACCCCAAAAACCCAACCCCCGACACACAACCTCTTTTAACTGGTAGGTCAATGAATGCCCGTCATTAACCTTGTGGTTCTTGTTTGTGTTACTCGCGGTAGCTCTTAAAGTGTCAATTCATGAAGAGTTGGCAGATGCCATTAAAAAACAGTCCTGCTACTGATGGTCAGTTGAGGAGGGGGTTGGATGATTAAAAACAGATGTTTTGCTGCAGACCTGCTGCACACAGTGTCTGATTGTGTGATTTCAGACACAAGGTGCAATAACGGCTATGACAAAGAGGTGCTTTGTGAACATATCACATACATGTTTCAGTATGCAGTAATCTGCATGTGTGCTTACCAGATTACCTCTGTCAACTTTTGTGATACTGCATGCATACTGTGCCAGGAGCGGAAGACATTGAGTGATTATTCTTCTTTGTACAGTTTAGTTAAAAACAGAAACAACACCCCCAAAACTCCCTCCTATTCTTTGTTTCTTTGATCATTGTCAGATCACTTGCAGGGAGGCAATGCATGCTCGCAGCCAGTGTTATCTAGCTGACCTTGGTTCTGAGGAGCAAGAGTGTAGCATGGCCAGGAGCCCACAGAGAGAAGTATGTAGGGGGCCGGCCAAATGTTGCAGTTCCTCAGAAAGACTCAGAGGGAGAGTTTACAGTACATTTACTTTGTGTATAATGACAAATGAGCGGTATTTATGTGGCTTTATTTAACATGAATCTTGTGCACCCTGCCATCTTATTGATGTTGTTACCAAATGCAGCATGTTTAATTTATATCACTGATTGGCCTTTTACTTTCTGCCCAACTACTACTTCTGAAAAGGGATCTCTTTTTGTGTGATCCTTTTCCAGCTTATTCACTTTCTTTTGTTCCCAATTCAAAGTTTTCTTTTATAAGACAGTCATGACATGTCTTTTTTGTAAAGCACTTAGTAAAATCTATTGAATGAAAGATTATAACGTAAAAAAGTTTATTATCATCATCATACACCCTTTTACCCATTTTTTATTTTTTGATATTAAAAAGCTATAGGGCTAACAGGGCCTTTTAACATCAAAGAAGCTATATTAGCCTATATGACTTTGATTGATAAAGAAATCATAACTCAACACGATACAATACTGCCAATAATAACCAACACATGACGTATTACAAGACAGTTACCTACGATAAATCATGTGTAAATGAACGTATTAAAAAAAATCTAATCAAATGTTTTGCTTATTCTATGCATTGAATTATTTGCTTTCAATTTCAAGAGTTACACGGAATCTGAGCTTTTTAGGACACACAAACAGCAACATGTTTAACATGGGTGCCATCATTTCAATGACACCCAGCCCAAAACGGGTAAAAAAACAACAACAACAAAAACTAAACTAGAGCACATTTAGCTCAAATGTCTGGAGCAAATTCAAGACACATCCCTGGCTACATACAGAACATAAAGTAATACTGGTGCTAATTTATCAACAATAGATAACAAGAAACTGTATTGTGTATAGTGAAAAATTGTCCCACCCCTTTAAGTCAGAAATCAAACCATCTTTAGTTGTAAATTAATAAATAAAACAATCTCATCTCATCTGCTTATCTTCTTGGCACCAGAGGCAATGTTTCTCATATTGTTCAATTCTGATTGGTGCATAGAAAGACGTGACATCACTTTTCTTTCACACATCCCACTTACACACTAAACCACATACTATAGGTGAACTATAACATGAGCAGCTGTCAAAAAAATTGCACTGGAATACAGTTTTCCCATTTTGACACTCACACATACCATAATCTGTGCTCTCATCAGCCAGTGGTTTATCACAGTTTGGGGGTAACAGACCTGTCTGTCTGTCTGGTGCCCACAGCTGCAGACAGCTTTCCTAACATGGCCGCTAGAGAAACCAGGGGCCTAGCTAGTCACAGCTCATCGCACAAAGACACACAGGCGGAAAGAAGGGAGTTCGGTGAGTGTGTGTATGTGTGTCTGTGATCGGTCAAGCGGTTCAGTTTGTGATTGTCAAAGACCCTGCTGAGCAGAGAGAGGGGTTAGAGGATGGGTGGTGGTCAGGCCTTTGGGATATTATCTCATCTCCCTTGGGTGGGATCCAGGTCTTTGCAAGCCTGATGAGGAGAGGAGGAAATTAAACCACTCACTTTTGTTGCAGGTTTAAGGATCACAGAAGGAGACGAGGAAATAATCAAGGGGTACCATATATAAGAATAAGTCACTCTGTGTGTGTGTGTGTGTGTGTGTGTGTGTGTGTGTGTGTGTGTGTGTGTGCAGTCATGGTGAGCAGAGTGGGGTCATCCACCTTTCAGACTGAAGCGATATCATCTTCCCAGCCTCCGCTCCGACCTTGATGAATCTTCGCCTTTGTAACTCAAACCTCCGGTGACAATTCTTTCTCACCTCTGAAGCATGCATTGTTGTCACTGATGTTGTCTTTCCTGTATGGTCGGCACTTTTGTCTGTATGAGAACCTTCCTCCCGCACGATCAATCAGCCACTTGACTTGTTTTCTTGTTCATTACAGCAGAAGAATTACACCTTCCCAGGACACCAAATGATAACCGCTTCAGTAAACTTGTCATTTTTATATTTGTTTCATTTAATTTCCCACTGTTTATATTAGCAGTGAATGATTGATTTCCTTTTGACATCTTGAATAAGATTACGCCACATACGGTCTTCAATCAACTTTTTTTCCATTTATCAGCACCATGTTGCACTATTTGCCAGAAATTCATGCTTAAACCAGTCTGCTTAGTGACAGCATCTTGTATCTTCTTCCCTGACATGATAAACTCACTCAAACCTCACTCCCAACATCTGAATGACATATGAGGAGTTTCATCCCAAAATCAATTTAAAAGTGCCATGTCTACATGCCTACAAACTGAAAGTCAGCACCAACAGATTGTTGTATCTCTCCATCGTCTCATTTCAGTGTTTCAGCAGCTGAGGGAAGAACTTCAAAGTTTTATAATTACATAAACTGGAATACAACTTGAGATTTTCTTTTAACAGTAACTCCAAGAAAGCACTGTCAGATGAGTAAGCTCCAAAAATAATTATCTATGACCCCGGAATGACCCAAAACATATTTTCCTATAGGCCTACAGTACAAGTTCATACATAAGCAAACAAAAATAGTCTTCCTATTGCTGCTACTTACACATAGTGAACATATCCAGCAATCCTGGACACATTAAAGGCGATATAATTAAATCTAATGACATAAAAAAGCCAAACTCCAAAGTCCATTGAAATTCGTCAATACAATAATGAAGAATGCAAAGGTGAAAATGCAATTTAAAACTGGAAATTCAACTGGAGCCATTAGGTTACATAGAAGTGATGGCCACTACAGGTTCCTTTTGACAGACTGTAGATTGTAAAAGTCATCCTGGATGTTTTTCAAAAATTCAATTGAAACTGAAACACATTTAAAGATAAAATGACCCTTCATTTTAACATGATCGCAAAAACGTGCAATAGCAGTAATAGCGGCAACTAACAGCGTAAAAATCACTTTTAACTGTCAATATTGTCTCCATAATCACACTCACCATCAATATCTTGCAAGATATAGATACAACCTTAACTTCCGTTCGCAATAGATTGTTTTCTTTGCAATTATGGCTACGTAATTGCCATCTCTATATGATTATGGGGTGCTGCAGATTTACCTTATGAATGATTTACTGCTGCTGACAACCACACGCTTCACACTTACTAAACCTTGATAATGAAGTGAAGGAATCAGTTGTGATCGTTTTGTTTTTCTTTCCCGATAAAACTAGTGCGCTAAGTTTTGCAATCGCTTCTTGGAAGTTTTGCAGCACCTGACAGCCCGCTGGTGTGCACCCTGCTGCAGCACACACACTCCCGGGCGTACTACACGTTGTTTAAAAGCGCAATAATCCATGCATTGGTGTAGAAGTAGGCTACTTACAATGGCACGCAATGCTGTTTTGAATGTCTGGGACTGCACTGACTGCCTAAAGAAACAGCAATTTTTCCAACAATGTCCTACCTTTAGTGCCGATCTGCCCGGGCGTTGGATGTGACAAGTTTATTCCCTCTGTATGAAAACTTTATTGCTATTCCTCTGCGGAGCCATGCTTTCAGACAATCTTCATAACCATCGCCCTGTTCTGCAGAGCAGCGTTCCTGCACTCAGCTCTCACACAGCCAGTCAGTTCGCTCCAGCAGGCACCTACACGTAACCTGAGCCCCTCCAGCTGTGACATCACGAGTCACTATGGCAACTCTGACTCCACCCCAGTCCGAAGCTGAATATACCTGTCTGACTACATCAATTTAATAACAAACTCTTTCCTCCATTTCAATGTGTGCACTGGATAACAACAGATAATGTACAGAGAATTTGTTGATGTAGCCTACATACGCACACATGTAGCCCACCGCCAAAACACAAACACACACACACACACGCACGCCCGACCGCACGCGCGCGCGCTTGCACACACACACGCACACACACACACACACACACCATCATCATCATCATCATCATCATCATCACCAGCCCTGCTGACATTACCAATGCAAATTCATTGGGTTCACAATGAGCACCTCATGAAAAGGGTTTGCTTTGCATGTGTGCTGTGTGGGCTGGTCTGAAAACAGCACACAAAATCCCTATTGCACAATGCAAGTACCACTGCCTGGAGCACCACTGTGGCTTGGTGCCAGCTCACCATTACCTCAATTGTTTTGGCCACAAAGCCAGCTTGCCCCTCCCTTTTGTCTCCTCTGACCCAGAGCAAACAAACAGACAATGACCAGGTGAGCCAGGTGAGTCCTTATCGTGACTACGTGTGTAGTAAAAGCACAAAGAGACTTTATAATCCGTGAAAGCACCAAAATAACCCTGAGACATGTATACTTTATACACCATACTGTGATCTACAATACATAAAGCAGTCTCAAGCTGTAAGGAAATCTAATTATGGTGATCAAATCAGGCTTTACAGAGTGTATGGACAATTCAAACAGTCACATGTTTTCTACTCCTTCACACAAACACCACATTACTGTTTCACAGCAGCTGTGGGAGGGACACGTGACAGGCAGATTTATGGGATAGACTTCACATTTAACCTGCGGCAAAAAAAGAGGAGGAAATAGTTTTGCAGTCTGCAGAGAAAAATAGCAATACTTCCAATGTGGCCATATAGGAGGGCAAGAGCACTTAGAAGTTCACATTTGATTTTGGTCAGTCCATAAACATAATTATTTAACTTCTAATTTGTACTGTCATCCCTCTTTTATCTTCGTTGTTTTGTTAAAGAATTAGTTCAACATTTTGGGGAAAATACGCGTAATTGATTTCTGCCAAGAGTTGGGCGAGAAAATTGATACCACTCTTATATCATGTAAATATCCCTGTAGGTACTGTAAAAACTCACTAATTAATATTTTATCTTGTTTGTCTAATCTAGATAAAAAGTGAAGTGTATAAACTAATAACCATTGTATAAGGGGTTACGTGGCCGATTCCAATATTTATACTAAGCAAAGCTAACAAGCTGCTGGTTCCAGCTACATATTTAGCTTATCTACTCGTCTAACTACCTGCAAAAAAGTGAAGAATTATTCCGCATAATGTCAAACTATTCCTTTAAAAAATACATTTGTCAGAAGCAGAATACATTTGTCCGAGAGTAAACTGAAAATAAATATTAAATTATGCTAAATATGCATATGCTAAATATGCTGCTTAAGGGCTAAACAGACATTACAATGTAATAACAGAATTTCTTTGGCTGCTCCGGCAGAAGAATTAACTAAAAACACAACCTTTACCTCTGGCATCATTATATCTTATCCTAAAGGGAGTATAATTGGGTGATACTTTGTAATTCACTCATTGACATAAAAAAACATTTAGATTTATAAATCAGATCATCCTAACAATTTGAGCCAAAACAAACGACAACGTTGCCCTCCCAGGGCCTCTCTTAATCCACTGACCTGCTCTCGCAGCCTTTCTTGATGGCCCATGATCGCTGAGGCATGATGGGGGTATTTCTGCTTCAGATGCTCCAGGAAGGCCTCCCTCTTCTTGTCCATGTCTGATGGCTGCATAGCTAGGATCTCTTGGGAGCTGCGGGCTCCCCCTAATGTGTGTCTTCGAGGGACCGTGCGGCTGCCTTTGGCATCCCCTCTTGAAGGGGCCGTCCCATTTGGGGAGGCCTGTCTGCGGCTTACGTGCTGGGCTTCCTCTGGGAGGTTACCTTCAGGTTGCTTTTGGTTTGTTCTGATGGGACAGAGAGACATGGGGTCAAAACAAATGTGCTGTGCTGTTTTAACATCAACTGTAAGTAACACGTGAATGTTATTATTCTACAGGTCATGAAGCATGTCAGGTCAAATTCAACCATCTGAGACCTACATATTTTTTTAAATGGAAATAACTAGGACTATAGTCTCTTTTCTTTTGCTATCACACACTCAATGTGAGAAAGTAAAGAAAAGAAAAAAATGACTGACTCCATATGCAAAAACAATATTCTCTCTAGAAGCAACGCTGAAATAAACAAATGCAGTTGGCCCAGTTTGTTAAAAATTCATGCTGATTGACTTTAAAGCAATAAATCCACAATTTTATGTGACAGACAGACTACTGGTGATGAAAACACTGAATTGAAACAGCTACGCCGGCTTCTTTCCTCTTTGGATGCTTTTATATAGGTCCCCAATTACCATATCTGGAGTCTGGGGGTGTGGCCTTGACCAACTGCCACTTTGCCATGAAGTCTTTCTCTCATGGGTGGGCCAAATGCTCTGGGTGGACAAAGCAGAGAAAGGGGAGGTAACCTTGCCCCTTATGACCTCATAAGAGGAAAGATTCCAGATCGACCCATCTGAGCTTTCATTTTCTCAAAGGCAGAGCAGGATACCCAGGGCTCGGTTTACACATATCACCATTTCTAGCCACTGGGGGGACCATAGGCAGGCTGGGGGAACTCATAATAATAATGTTAAAAAACCTCATAAAGTGAAATTTTCATGTCATGGGACCTTTACACAAAAGCCAAGGATGTCCATTAATGTAAGGAGGCACAAATGGAGTTACTCGGAAACGATATGCAGAGCATCTGTTCATACATCCAGAGCCTTGCAAAATGTTGAGATTGAGCAGAAACTGCTAGATGCAATATGTTTAATTAAAGGGTGGCATTTTCAATTCAAAAATATTAAAATGAAATGTCTGTCTGTTTCAGAAGACCTTAGCCATACTCATGAATATTTGATTTTAGGACAGAATGGAGATTAAATAAACACAGCCTCCTTAGGCATATAAACATCTTTGCACTGTGTTATCTTGTCCTAAATCAATCATGGCCTCGGGAATACAGAAACAATCCATCAAGCTGAAAGCTCTCCTGTGAGATTCTGTAGAAAAAGAGAAGAGAAAACAAGAGAAAAGAAAAGAAGAGGGTAATAAAGGAGAGAATATGGATGGCAGCAAAATAAAGAAAGAAGAAAAACCTATAAAGAGAGAGAAGAAGCTATAAAGTGAGCTGTTGTGTTGCCTTGTTTTTTTAACAGTAGAGCTATAATGTGTACCTTTCGGTTCTTGGTGAAGATGGATATTTCAAGTTATTTGCCACTATTTTGTGGGTGGTGTAATATGGCTTTATTTTTTTTCTTTGAAAGCTTGAAAGCATTCTGTGAGAAGGAAACAATAAAATACTTTTTTCATCTGTGGCTCAAAGACATGTTGGGAATGAGACAGAGGTAGCTCAATAGATTTAACTAGTGCAACAACTGGAGAAAAACACATGCTTAGTATAGTTGCAATAATTGAACTTGTATTTGTTTTCTTGTGCCATATTTTCTTACCCTAAATTTCTTGTTTCTGTCCATTCAATCTAGTACAGTTTTTGTCTGTTTCATTTTCACCTGCAGATCTTCTGAAGAAAACACAAACACCTTTGATCAGTAAACTCTAAAACCTAAAAAAACCTTAGGTTTTAATTAAAATTTTTAGGCCTAATTTTGAAGAAATATCATGTGGAGGTGCGTCACAATCAAGCGCTGTCACCAGCACCATTAGCACAAACCCCCACCCTGCTCAAGTTCAGAGCCCTGGTAGTCTCATGTATTTCCAATCCTATTTTTAACTCCCAAACACAGTTTCCCCACTGCTAACCAAATAACACTCGGCAGACAGAATAGACTCAAACCTCCAAAGGATCATAATTCATTTGTGAGTGGCTTGTCAGAAAGCTCATTACCTTCCCCAAGTGAACAATCTTTGTCTTCATCTGCTATTTCCTCCTCCATTGCACCTTGGGATCAACAAACACAGTGACGGTCAACGAGTGAGACTGGGAGAATAAGCTAACTGCTTGCTTTGAGATTCCAGACGTAGCACGCATGGAAAAAGTGGGCTTGAGATAGGCCCTGCCCCAAAGCCCCAGGATAGACTGGTGGGGGATTTAGAAAGTCAATTGCATTCCAGGGCACAGAGCGACTAGCCCCTCGCCCTCGGGCTAAAAGCGCTTCTGCTACCATGGAGTGGTCATAGACTGAATTCAATGTGTGTGAGACCAACGGAGAGTTCTGACAAAAAATACATTATCCTGTCTTAAAACTGGACCCTGAGACTAACAGGTGTCAGTCAAACTGTCTGACACACACACACACACACACACACACACACACACACACACACACACACAAGCACGCACACATGCTTGCACACACAGTCTGTTTTTTATCAAGACTTTGTCTGCAAGCTGTCTCTTGTTTAACTCTCCATCCCCGCAGAGGGGCCCTCCAGACACTAGCATGCATCCAAATGTGTCATAACCTACTTCTGAGCCACATCCAAACTGCTCTCAGTGCATGGCAGCCAGCTAATATGTGATCAAGTTATCTTATCAACATGACAGACTTAAGCAAGCGCCTGTCCCGCAGGCAGTGTTGTGTCTAATTACGGAGCCTCACAGGAGACACCAGTCTTTGGGGTTTATTAAAAGCAACTATGTCCTGTTTGCCTGACAGTAAGCAAACATGCTCACAGGCTTCATATATTGTGCAAATATATCTGTGTACACATCTGTAGTCTGTACATATGTGTGTTTATGGAAAGGAAGCTGGGGGAAGGGCTGCGATTCTGCATGAGATCATTTCTTTGCAGCTGCTGATGTAAGTGACCTGATCTCAACGCGCTAGAAGAAGGTGTAAATTGGCATACCTTAACGGGAAAACGTGAGGGGATCAATGGCCTAGTTTGTGGGCCATGTAATTGAAAGTGGTGGGGTGAGTGCATGGATAAACACAATGCAGCAGCTGACAGATGATGTCTAACATATGGAGACTAGTCTGCTTCCACCCACTTTGTCTGCTTTCACCCGTTCACGTGCTTAGGATCCTAGCCACAATAGGCCGACAGTTAGCAGACCAATAGAGAGGGATCATGTGATTATACAGTGGAACTGAGTTTTTAAGACTCTGTACACAGTTATTGTGAAGTTCATTTAATTCCAAGATTTCTTTTTGGTGCTCAAGCTGTCTGATCTAGTCCTGCATAAATTAGTGCTTTCCTATGTTTCCCAGGATTATATACAACAACCCACAGAGAACATGCTGCGTTCAGCAGTGGCTATATGAGCAGATGGTGCAAGCAGCAGCTATGGCATAGTAATATGGTATTTCATCCTTTTCCTAAAAGATTTTTTAGATGGATAGATTTTTTTGTGTAACTGCTAAAAGTGGGAAAAGAACTTACTTGACTTACATCTTTAGCTAAAACTTTTTATAAAACTCTATAACACATTGGAAGTTCTTTGACAATGCCTATATTATGTATTGACTGACATACAAAGCAACCGGTAACAATGTTTTATTGTTGGATTGTTATGCCCCAGTCATTTGGCAAATATACAACTATCATTCAATATTTTATAATCTTTCAGTGGGAAACACACACATAAAAATAAAATGTGATATGCTATCAGGGTTTTTGCTTTTGCTTTAACATTTACATTGAATTGTTGACAATATATAACCCAAAGTAAACTCAAAGAGTGTCAAAGAGGGTCTGACATTCTTTAGTTTTCATTTTAGCCATAGCAGTTTGTGTCAATGTTTCTGTGTAAAAATCCTTCTGACAAGGACACATACACAATCATCACAACCAACCAACCAACCAACGAAGCAACCAACAGGTCAGCCTCCAACCTGCCAGTCCTCAGTCATAAATAAAGCAGCGCTTCCAAACCAACAATTACACACTGTGGCCTCGCTGCACTTTTACTGTCAACATTCCAGGCCAAAAAAATGACCTCCTTCTTGCAGTGTCACAAGGGATCTGCAAGTGAATTGTGTCTCGCTCCAATAGCTTAAGAATGCCGCTGTCTCTTTCACAGCTGCCAGTAGTTGAGTAAATGATGGTCCCCTCAGTTGAAAGACAACATGAAACACTTGCCCATGAGCACCCAGGTCTTATGAAGAACACAGCCTCCTGCTATTTGCAGTTACTGTACTTTCACTTATTTATGGAGGAATGTTTCCTGTTGTGTACAATAAAAGCAAGGCTCACATAGCAATACCCTGAATCCATGAATAGTTATACAGTACACACTGCACTGGTCCACTGTTGGGTATCTGACAGTATTTTTATTATGTAGAAGTTATCGGAGTCAGCATATCAGATGATCCCTTCAAGTGGAACTGAGCCTAGTGTAAAAAAAAAAGGATCTTATTTAAATATGATTAGAATAAATTAGGCTTCTAATACACTAGAATAATATCCAGTTTAACAAGTCTTTTGGATGGAGACTTTTAATCTTGTTTGAAAATAGCTGCCAGCGGACAGAAATAATAATGATCAATTACAAGATTTCTAGCCATGCATGTCGGTCGGTTGGTCCATCACTTTGGTCCAGACTCAAATATCTTCAAACATTGGATTGCCATTAAATTTTGTACATCATACGTTCATGGTTCTTAGACAATAAAGCTTTTATGATCCCCTGACATTTACTTTAGCACCACTTGTGGCTTTGCATAAAATAACTATAACTATTGAATGCATTTTAGTAGTAAAAATTACAAATCACGTTGCTGATTGAAAACCTCAGCATGTAAGCATTGTCATTATAAGTATGCTGACGTTAGCATTTAGCACAAAGCACTCCAGATCCACAGCCAATCTCACTCCTCTTGCCTAAACCTAACCAACCCAACCAATGAAGGCAACAAGTACTAGCCAATCATATGCAAAGTAAGGCGGGTCATGACTTCTGAGGAAACCAAACGCGTGGCTGTAGACTCGTGTGATGTTTTAATTACAATGATCTAAAAAAATAGTGTGTGACATATTTTCCCACTCCTTTGCATCTTGTACCTAAATAACCTTTTGTTTTTTAACCTGTGCCAGACCATGACCACCTGATTCCATGCCCTTTTCTTACCGCTCTATTCCACCCACAGTCAGCGCTGCACACTGACCCTGCCAAGCTACAGTAGAAAGCTAATGTGTGAGAGTCTGTGGAGGTGACCTGCTCAAAGCTGACTGAAAAAAGAAGCTGATTTCTACACCGATCTGTCACTGATTGCTGATCCAACAGATAAGCTCTTTCTGTTCTGGGTAACTGACACCAGAGTTTAAAAATGCCCCCGCAATGCAGCAGGGCCACAATTTACACACAAAATACACACACACACACACACACACACACACACACACACACACACACACACACACACACACACACACACACACACACACACACACACACACACACACACACACACACGCTCTAACACCTACATGCAGGAAATATCTAACTTCCTATATCTGGGTATCTGTTTCACCCTTTGCACGTTCAAGTCATGAAAACTAAATTTTTCACTCATGTCAACACTTTCAAATTTTGCACTCAACGGGAAAAATATTCCATGTGTGAAAGTGATTCCTCACAAAGACAAAGGGAAAATAGAAATGTTTCATTAATAGGACATATTTCATTAAAAGTTTAGCCAAAGGATTACTGCCCAAAAAAAAGTGCATATATGAAATCCACCCAATCAGATCAAACATTGTGAATGAGGTAACCTTTACCCCCAAGTCCCTCCCGCCAATAGGCTGTAGATCAGTGCTGCTTTGTTTTGAGGTGGGGGTTGATAATATGACTTTCAGGTCACAATGTCACAATTCCTGGAGAACGATAGGCTGTTATGTTTTTTCCTCTATGCTTTATTTGAACAGAACTGGGCTTAATGAATTCAATATGGTTTTCAGATAATTCTGAAATGTTTCCTGTTGCCTGTTGTTTTTTTTGACAAAAATACAAATTCCTACATTCTTCCTTATGATTAAACCACTTCCTTCTCCCCTCAGTGCTTATGTGACCTGTTGATTCAGGAAAAAAATCTCACAATGTGCATGTGTATTGTGAGACAATTCACCCTTAGCCGTGTAGCTTATTTGAGACACTGGCACTGTCATACTGTACACTACGGCACAGCCAACAGATACCGTTTCAACTTTCCCCTCACTGGTTGTCCTCCCCATTAAAACACACAACTGTCCACTCCTTCAGGAATAATATACCACAAAAGAAAGCACATCATATGAATTAAACATTTGAAGCTGACAAATAAAATCTCATTAGTGACCTAAAAAAAGGCACTGGGAATTCAGATGGCAGATTCCTCTCGTGAAGTTCTGCAACTCTTAGACCCCTCAGCACATGACCGGATTTTCCTCTTCTATTCTTATTTTTTAATCTCTTCTTAACTATCTTTCTCTCTCTTTCCCTTTTCTCCCCCTCTATCTCTCACTTAATGAGACATATCCCAGCTGCCGTACTACTGTTAATGAAAGTTGGTCCCCACCCTTTTAGCAAGACCACCGCAACATCTGTCTCAGCTCAGAATTGTAGACACCCACAGTTCTGTGGTACATACACTGATTGCAGTGCACCTTTTAATTCAGATGCATGTGTGTATGTGTGGATACTTACAGTGAGAATATGTATGTGTGGTCAGATACACAGGCCTGTCCAGACCTTCCGCTCTGGTTTAGCCTTATAAACAGATAGGGCTGAGCAGATGTGATATTACAACAGCTATGGAACAGCTGAGAATTTGACAACTTCACATAACAAAATAAAGGTTAAATACATAGATACGTATTATCACACAGGAGACTCACAGCATATTTAAGTACTTTTCTGTAGCTGGACGAAATGAAGCATGGCAAATTGATTTTAATGCTGCTTAACCTCCAAGTGGAATTGCTTATTCTGAGGTGGGTGAGACTTGTAGATATTTAACTAAAGTGAAATGTTAATACCCTTCGTACTGAATGGACTACAACTTTGATAAAGTTTGACTCATTCTTTGTAATCCTGAAATTGCTATTCACAAGTCTGAAACTTAATCATTTTGCTTTCTGTCCTCTGTCTCCCTCCTTTTTTCCACTTCTTTCTTTTGCTGTTGTATAAAAACAAGCTAAGGGGAGTTAAGAGAGGAGCTGCTTGCCTCTAAAAGACAGCCAGAGGACTCAAAAAAACAGCTTTGTTTATTGGCCAGCTCCACTCATCAGCACAAACCCCATGTCTGTCTGCTACCCCTCTCTGACACACATCAGCACCGGATCAATCGAAATCAACTAACAAGCTATTGCCTTCTCTATACTAAGCAAGTTGTTGCTACTTCAGAGATGCACTGCAATTTCATCACACCAGGGGGTGCTGTTGAAGATGCACCAGGCATGATGTTCAATGATCAGTGGGAAATTATGTGTAGAGGGTGTGCATCTGTATGTGTGTGAACGAGAAAATAGGACGTGTCTCCGTAATCTTGCTCAAGGAAATAAGTTCTACAATTTTTGCTTTGCTGTTTATTAACTGAGACACTAAGTGCTGCTTAATGAACCGGTGTGTTTGTTAGTGTGTCTCTGTGTGCAATTATGTGTGAGTATGCACACAAGCGCACATGTGTATGCCAGTAAACTTCAGCAGTGTGCACACTTCATTAACTTGTGGCTAGAGTAGGTGTAAGTCAACCTAGCCACCGGCTCAGATATCTGCGGGTCTCCCTTGACAACCGTCTCTGGGCCAACAGTGAGGCCAGTGGCATCCTGAGGGGGAGGGCTGGAGAGATGCTGAGAACAGCTGCAGCTGAGAGGAGGATATCTATCCAGGAGCCTGATAGGAGGAATGCTATGTCTTCTCTAAACTTTTTCTTTGGAATCTAATTCACTCTAGGTCAACCGCTGCAACCTCCCGAGGACCCGAATCTCCTAAGGAGATCCATCCTGAACTCACTTTCTGGAAAAAAGATATGAGTGCACAGGGCTATAAACTGTCTATTGCAGTTGATTTAATCACACAAAATCCCTGCTGTGAGTTTTGAGTGACTCATTTGTTTAACAGGCTTTCTCCTGACAAGAGAGCCATGATCTCTCTGTTGAACTCTGGGCATGTGATGATAACTGGACGGTGGATCTGCCTACAGACTTTCAGTACAGACTGTCCATCAGCCTGCAGAATGTTGCATAGGTATTGCAACAGGAAAGGCATTAAGTAAGAAAAAGTCAAATTCTCAGGCCTTTCTCAAACTGTGTGGTTGTTGATAAAATATCTCTTTTCTGTTTTGACAAGTTTTCTCTATCAATAAATTCAGAACAAGTGCACACAGCAACAAAACTACACACAGGTTACATCAGCATAATCACATAGGCATACAGTAAATAAAGGATATGGCTAAGAACAGGCTTAAAATACCGGTAGGCATCTGCTATTCTTATCTATTGACACATTTTATGATTTAAGATAGATGTATACATGAAGACCTCATCGAGATACTTTGGTCTCCTTTGCAGCAGCAAGTTAACTATGCATTCAGCCTGCACATGGCCTCCATTTAAATATGCCTGCTCTCTCACAAGTTTATTAAAAAGTGATTGCGCTGCAATTGACTCTCTTCATAGCGATAAGCAGCTTAGAGCCCGGACTTTGCCAGCCAGTCAATCATGGCTTCCTCACTTTCCTCCATGCATTGCGTATCTCTTCCTCTTCCATTTTCTCTGCATGCTAGCACAGCGTAACCAGCGTAAATTTAAGCGTATTACTACCCATCAGCCCAGGAAGGCAATGAAAAGTAAATGTCTTAATAAATCAAATAATACCAAATCAGGATTTACCATACTGTAAATTCACCGCATGACATTAGCCAGGAGGATAGAGGTGTATTATTTAACAAATGTACTGTTCAAACACCTCAAAACTACTCTGCCTACATTATATTCTATATAAGTGTCTACAACTGTGTGTCAGAAAACTGATAGAACTGAGTGGCTACATAAGGTCCTGCTTTGGAAAGGTAACTGCTGCAGGAGCTGATAAGTGATGCAGGTGGTGGAGGGATATGAAATAGGCCCTGTTAAGGGGGAGCCACTCTAAGAATCCTGGGAACACTATAGAGCCTCTGTCCTACTCTTTATCTGTAAAAGCTGCTGTGTGCTGTCCATGTGTCTATGGCTGTGTGTCCCAGTATAGATGTCTGTGTGGGTCAAGTGAGTGGACTGCATCCAAGCTTAAGGCTCTGTGGAGCAGGAGAGCTTGGAAGGTTTGTGAATGTGGACCAGCTTGGCCAGGCCTATTCAGAGGGAGGAAAATGCATCCATAAACCGTAACATTGTAGGCTAAGTGCATTTTTCCCCTCAATGTGCTGTGTAAAAATGGGAATGTAAAGATCTGTAGTTCTATTAAAACACAAAAACATGGTATGCATGCAATATATTTTCGAGAACTGTAAGAGGAGCTTTCTATAAGGAATCTCAAGAATGCAGCTGATCAACTTGAGGGGAAGTAAGAAAGGAAACAGCTTTATTATAGTGTAACGGAAATGTTGAAGCTTTCCCATGGGGGAGATGGAGAAAAAGTGAGTGCCTGCAAAGTTTAATAGTTACACCATAGTGGGGCCATAATGCACAGCCAGACAGGGGATCAGGTCATGGGGTGTATGGATGGCAGAGGAGTTTCTGTTTGTGAGCACAATGCAAACTGCAAAGCAGTGCCAGTGATTGATTTTACTCTGTGTACATAGAATAGCTACCTGGCATCATATAACCTTCTATGTTTTTGGCCTCTGTACTGTAATCAACTCCTCCTTGCAGCAAAGCAGGCTAATTTAACAGCTTTACTTAGAGGGAATGCAACAGGCAAGGTAGTAGGGCATTGGGAGATCTTATAACTTGACATCAAAAGTCACACTTTTAAAGCTGCTTTAAACAATATTGTTATATTAATAATGGATCAAATGACTACATGTAATGTAAAAAATGGTCACGCATAGTGGCATATCCACAGAGGATTGGCACCAATTCCCCTCATAGGTTCGGATTAGAGCTTTTCAGTTTATTGTTTAGGTTTTATGACCAAACACTTTACTGTTTTATAATGTCCAACAACTCTCATCAGCGCTCTAGCAGGCAGCTGTTTTCAATGAAAAAGTACAATAACTGCCCAACACCCAATGGCTGACTAAAAAGCCGGTGAATAAAAAGACAAAGAGACAAATATATCTGCCCATTGTAACAGCCCTTAAGGAAGACAGTCAAAATAAATTTACAATGTCCCAGTGCATGTCCTCCCTGGCTTGAAATTGATGCTTAGCACTGCTTGGTTCATAGCAAACATGGCGAAGTAGAAACTGGTCAATTCATGAGGACAGGCAGAAAGCAGTTCCTTCAAGTGCTATTAAGTTAGTTAAATGCTAATTCCCTTCAGGCTATATTAACATGTCTCTCGGTTCTTTGGGAGAGGCAGGAACAGGTTTGAAATATATTTGTTTCAACACAAGTCTAAAAATAACCTCGGGAAAAAGACACAAAGGCTCCGGGATTTGAGAGGGGAAAATACATTTTCAGAGATCCAACTATTTCAACCTCAGGAGAAAGACAGACTCCGTTGGGCTCTGAGTTCTCTGATTGGCTATTAATGACATCATCCCCAGGGCCAGCCCCCTCCCCACCCAGCCCGACAATGTCATCAGTGCTGAAGCATCTCAGTGATGTAATGCAGGGAGGTACTCAAGTAGCACCCCTTCTTTTTTCCCTTGCCTTCCTCTCTTCTCTCCTCCGGTTTCTTCTCTCCATCCCCATCTTTTAATCACACCCTTTCCGCTCATCAGCTGCATACATCCAGATAAAACTCTCTTCCAACCCATTTATTAGTGCTCAAATACTGGGCACAGAGATTTACACTAAAGCCCAGAGCAATTAAAAGCTCTTAAATGGCTCCTAAATAGGAGGAGAAATGACAGGAGGAGAGCATTTACATTTCTTAATCCTGTCTGTGCCCTGCAGCTGTAATTACAATATGGATCAGAGATCATGCTTGTATTTTTCCCACAAGGTGTGACTAAAGACATGGGAATCCAGGTGGGCATGACATCAGTTAGTAATGACTGCTCTGAATAAAGAGCACAATCACTATTCTGTACATTTATATATAGATGTATATATATGACTACAATACATGGTGTAATGGGATAACTTTGACTACAGATACAAAATCTACTCATGAAATGGCTCAGTATACTTAAACACGCAAATGTGTAGTCCAACATCCGAGTGTTATGTCAGTGTGTTCCCATTTGATTTATTTAGACCATTTCATCTTTTTGGCTAGGCCTTCACATCTGTTTTTTAATCACAATTTGTGTGTGTGTGTGTGTGTGTGTGTGTGTGTGTCCTGGGCAAACATCCAGAGCTCAAGCGGATTAGCGAGGGGACTCTACCCTGATCAAAGCAGCGCAGAATCCAGCTTACTGGGACATAACTGTGTAACACATAACCCACATGGAAATGATACTGTAGATGCTGCAAACCCATGTTGTACACCTTCAACTGCAGTGCAGCATAGAACCTTAAAAGTGAATAGTTAACATTTCTTATATGGCTTTCCTATCAAAGAGACAAACTCTGATCTGACGAAAAACACTCTCCTGAAGTTGAAAATCAGAGAACCGACTGTCAAACTAAGTGCTGTCATCAAGTGTGAAGTTTGCAGCTCCTCCATAGAAAGTGTACTAGTTAATGGTCCAAAGAGAAGAAACAGTTGTTTCTTGAAAAGCAGCAAGCAGAGATTCCCCCAGTGACATGGAATCACTTTTGGTTTAGAGTTTACAACAAAATAACAGAATGCAGACCATTGCAGCAGAAACAATATTGCCGCATGCCAGTCATACAGGAACACTGTCTGTAACAAAGTGAATTTACAGAATGAACACAAGAATGTTTGTGGTTGGTATGGCAACTTTCCTTTCATTTTTCAAGACTGCAAAATTTATAATATAATAAATTATTAATTAAATATGTTTAATGAATGTTGAAAGTTAGCAGTTTGAGGAGTCACCTTGGCCTTTAAGTTGCTATTTTATGTGAATAGTTAATGAAATGAATATTAGAAATGTGAAATGAGTTGCTTCTTGAGATAAATCCACAGAGAATTATCACCCAACTCTCCAGTTTCCCCTAAGCTTCACTGTTTGTTTAAGTCTAATTGCTCACTTCAACCATGTTTCCAGCAGCAACACAAAGCTGTTTTCAGATGGGAAAAGCTCTGATAAACCTACCGTTCACCACTTCAACAAATGACAGACAGGCAAAGATAGCGACAAGCTGAAAAACATAGTGGAGAATTTAGCAGCTAAAGACACAGATATTTCACTCAGGAGTTGGCGAAGACCAAAAACAGAGCTAAAAGAGAGTTACTACTGGAATTACATTTGTCAGATTGCCAAAAAACAAATATGTCAACTTTATAAAGTGATGTCATGTCACAGCTTGTTGTGCTGCCCCCATGTGGCAAAAGTATTACGAACAATCCAAAAATAATACACATATTATAATATTATTATTATATTATATTTATATAACGCCTGCTTCCCATTGTTGCACATATTGCTTTGCTGCACATTTGCAATGAAACTCATCTTTAGATCATCTTTAGTTTAGACGATTATTGGTCGACTGATTGGGGCCCAATGAAACAAAGTAAGACATGCATTATGGATGCACTCCCAGTAAGTTCAGCTTGAGATAGTGACTGTAATTAAGTCGTTCTCCAGCTCCACAGAGAGTCCTCCATCAAACTGTCTGAGCTTGACTGAGAGACCAAATGGGATGTGTCTAATAATAAAATGTCTCCTCCCAGATACTGAGGAGCTTTTGGCTACATTAACAGGAAGCTTTAACAGAAGGTAATATGAATTGATATCTTAATATGTGAACAAATCATGTAAAGCACATTCCTCCTTTTGAATGGCTTGTTGAATGATTGGCAGTCCATTAGTCAGACAGGCAACTCGCCACATTTCAACACGGCTGCACATACACACACGCAGTTAGCTGATACAGCGCCCCAACCCTTCCCTTGGCTTCATTATGTACATAGTGAGATGGTTATTTTGCGATGCCTCTGTGGCTAACCACCGTCATCTACCACCTAATGGATTTAGCATGTGCCTAGCAGCCCATTGGCTCCAGTGGTCTCAGGACTTGGGAGCTGAAATGAAGCAAGGCATTGTTGTGTTGCGGCCGGGAGGATACACACTCCTTAGAAAGGAAAACCTGAAGGAAAGGAAACCTCGAAACAAAGTGCTAAGAAAAGGTGATAAAGGGCACAAGGGACGGAACTGTGTGTTGGTGTTTGGGGGAATGTGCGCATTGAGGGGCTGTTTCCCCTCTTCCTGCCATTATAAAAACTAATGGAAAAGTTCAGAACTTGGTGGAATGTTCTGTGGCCTTGAATTTTAAGGTAGAAGCAGAGTTGGATCTTGGAGGAATGGAAACTCTAAGCAAACCAATACTAGCCATAGTTCTCCCCCCATTTATGGAAAATGTAATGATAGTCTGGTAAACCTAATGACAGCCCCATAATATAGATATTATCTGTAAAGATGAGCTTTAAAATATAATGTTGTGAAGGAGCTTTTTACGCTAAAAACTCAAGAACCCTATCACAACTGGGCAGGCTAAAATGGAAAATACCTAAGGCCTAATATTATTTTCAGCTATAAAGACTGCTAAGATGTTTCTTAAATACACTCTTTTATCAACACTGGCACTACCATTGAACCCTAGTCAGAGGACTGAGATGAAGCAGAAAGGTAAAAGACTGCAACATTGAAAATGTCAGGTTTTACAAGATGGCTTTCATTACTCTGAGGGGAGCCTGGGGTGGAATAGCTCATTGGCACAGGAGGGCAGTCTGGAGCAGAAGATCTGGAGCAAAAAGTTAAACAAAAACAATTTATTGAAAAGGGTTTATTCAATGAGACATTCAGTATAGTATCTTGCGTCTAGCGATATTTTATGATTTTCTTATTGTCAAGAAATAAACTGATTTGAAACCAATGATACAATAAATAAATTGGTTTCATTAACAAGTATTACCTATGTAGCGTATTCCTCTATGTTCCTCTGGGTGAAATGTTTTCATTTCATTATAATGAACATGGGGAACTGTAGTTTATTTTCAGTTGATCCATCATGCACTATTCTGGTGCTTATGATACTAGCAATCACACCAAATCTGTGACTAAAAATTGTCCCTAACAAAAACACTACTCACCACGTTTAAAGAAGTGATCAACTAGCCCTGCTGTCACAAAACGTCACTACCACAAAATGCTGCGTCTATCACGTGTCAAAATCTGTTATCAACTGCAGCACGGATTTAAAGTTAAGACGTCTCACACTTGTACAATCCTACTACCACTTGGATAATGTCCTCAGAGTAAACAGACTTGTACCTTCACATATACATACATTGTGCAAAAATAGCAACTCTGTCTATATATCTGCATTACATTTGGCCCTGTAATGGTTTTCTTTGATACTCATTAAACTGCTCCTCTGGGCCTCTTTCCAGTATTTACATGGTCCAGTCTATTTATCAGTCAGAGCAGGAAGGAGTTTTCTAAACAGATCAAAGCAGACCATGTAGAAGTAGAAGACAGGTTTCCTCAAAACTTCCAACTCCAGAGTTAAGGTAGTGCTGCTCCTAGAATATCCTGGCTTAACGAAAACATCCTGTGTGTCACAGGCTTTACAGAATATTTTTAGGAATAGGACTTTTTTAATCTGAACCGTGGCTAAATGAGAGTGTATTAAGTTTGCCAGGCAGACTGGTAATTATGAAATCCTGTCATGATAATGACTCATTAGCAAGTGGCCAATTTGGTCTATAGAGAATATAAACAAGTTAACATCTAAGGAAAAAGGTCAAGACACTGCAGGTTGTACCGCTCAGAACAGTCTCATCCATATTTATTGGGATTATGCAGCTTTAATAATTAAATTCAGACTTTTCTTAATTAACAATGCTTAATGGGGACGGAAAATGTGCTTTATATCCTTTAAAGATTGAGAATGACACGTGCACATACAGTTTTACAGCCCTGACACATAAGGGTTATACGTACGTAGATTTGTAGAGACAAATTATAATTACAGGTGTACGGAATTCAATCTCCCCTCTAACCTGGCCTCGTTCTTCGTCATTCAACTCTCATTTTGCCTCATGATCAATTTGCAGGGCAGAGACGGTTGTAGACGGATGGACAAAAACATACAACTCCTGTTAATGTGTAAACAAAGCATGTCTGTCACTGGACAAAAACAGTCCTGGTACATTCTTGTGTGTTGTGGGAGGCACCACGTCAAACCAAATGCCTAAGGAGTGGACAGATGACGAGAGAGGCAGAGGGATGTTTACACTGGGAGAAAAGAGCTGAGGGAGGGGGGTTAATAGCGACTGAAGAGTGTCAGAACAATGTCTGCTTGAGCCTCTCCTGCCTTTGTCTGTGAGCCTGTGGGTGGGGAACATTTGTCTTACCCCCCTTCTCATCACTGCCAGAGAGAGAGAGGTGATGGTCAAACAAATGACTTCACTAAATTGGTGGAGTCTATGAAGTATGTGAAACTTATGAGCGTCAAGAAAAAAATGAAATTGTGTTTGTCGTCTAATCAAGACAAGAATAAAGACTCATTTCCTGAATTAAAAAAAACAACTTTTTTGAGCAATTGCCAGATGTTTTACAGTTGTCTTACTGTGGATCCACCCATTTGTAGGTTAACCTAAAGTAACTTTTCTAACATTCTCTTTGCAGTGAGAAAATCAAATTTCATGTCTTGGCAAATTTTCGATGAGCTCCACCAGCATCCAACATCACGACAGGAAGAATGATTTCTCTGTGCATAATCCTTGTTACAGAAAAGCCTACAGCATCGACTGCAGCAAATACCGAGGTCTAACATAAGCCTCTACCATTGCCCAACAGCACACAATAAGAGACAACATCAGGGAAACACATTTGCAATAGTCTGCAGGAGAGATCTTTTTTGCATCCCAGGATATTTACTTTTCTGTTCTTTTCTGCATTACATTTCTTCCAGTGGTTGAAACAATCATTCAATTCCATTCAGACCAATGGTGAATATAAAAAAGGCATGAGGAAAGAGAGAAAACTGAGAAGACTAATGAATCAATATTAGTTGAACTACAAATCCTTATTAAATCACTTTTTGCTGGTCTGTCACATTTCTCTGTAGAAGTCATTAAAATGTTGACGTTAGCGGGTGAATGAAAGTCATCTCACTTGCATCCAAGAGGAATACAAAAAGTCTATGTGTGTAATAGAAAAGGCTTATCTTCTGCTCCTTTAAAGGGTGGCAAGATAAGATGGTATATACTGTACTTTCATAGCAGAAATAAAAGATTGCCTGCAACTGTTCCACAAAAAATTATTTAGCTCAAAATGAGGTCAATATTCAACGAGTAGAAGTCAATTAATATGATAGAGATTTAGTTGGATTGCCTTGCAATCATCCCACCTCTATTAGACTCAAGTTGTTTTGGCCATAAGGATAGCTTCTGATCTAAGCTGCTGAAATGATAGAAAATCTTCTGAGGACAAGATGAGTTAATAGCAGCTAATTGAGAAAGTAATTTGCCTCAGGAAAAATCTTTAAAAAAGCTTACTGAACAGAACTGTTCAAATGATACCAGCAGTGGATACTTTACTGTACCAGTTTTTTGTGTAATTTGGGATAGCTGATCCTATAATATTGCTTCAACTCAAAAGTGAAATATGCATTCATAGCATTTTTTGTGTCTTTTTGTATTTGTATCTCTTTCTGTATCTTTACAAACTCAAACAAACAAATGCACTTTCAGGAGCTTCATTCAGTGGGCATTTTTTATCATATCCATAACTCAACACCAATCAGAGCTGAAATGAAAGCCCTGTAATGAGGTTTGATCAAACCCTGGAGCTCAATGAGCCGTGGCGTGAGCTGGCTGGAGGCCCAATGAGGGAGGACAGTGCAGACAGCTCGCAGGAGAAACACCTGGTCAGGCCTCCATCCCCCCCACCCCTTCCTGGCCTCAGCGCTGCTTGGCCACATGCAACACGCCAGGTGTGTTTCCACCGAGCGCAATGTCCCGTGGCAGCCATCAGACTCCTCAGCCACAGATTTGAATTAGCTAATACATATGGCCCAGGATAGTGCTTGATCTCCTGCTCAGATCCAGACATGATCTGTTATGTCTGGATGCTGACGCAAGCGAGCAGTCCAGCAAGGTAATTAAGTGGTCAAGAAGTAACCTTAGAGTACCATAATGATATCAGACAAATGGAGGCATATGTTCAGGAGCTACTGTGTACCTTTGCTTGTAAAAACACTGCCAAAATCACTGTGCCTCATATGCTAGCATTTAGACAAATAGCGTGGCTGAATTAAACTGGCAGCCAAAGCACTGCCTTAGAGGTAATAACAGTTTCCTCTGGTCTGACAACACACTACATCAGCAAAGCAGAGAGAAAACTTGTGAGAGACAGTTAAATGCTGTCAAAGTGCCGAAGCGAGCGATGAAGGATGAGGTCCGGGGGCTCTGGAAAGAGTGCAAGGGTGCAAGCTCATTTGTCTTTCTGACGAGGCACTCCTCTAAGACCTGGGAGCTGTAGTTGATATACTCATTGCTGAAAGAGACACAACAAATCACAACCATCAATGAACACCTGACTGTTAAAAAGTAGACTAATGGGAACTTTACATGTTCGTATTACCCCAGAATTAAATACAAACAGTGCCAAACCCAGAAATTGGCTTATTGTGGGCTGCCTAAGGTTGTTGCGTACAAAATTCTGTGTTTTCTTTTGCTGATTATTTACACTATTAGATTTATCTGGATTTTTTTGATTTGCTTATGCAGGCCAGTCTTTTCCAGACGTAAATCTACTATCCAGTGGAAAATGTTAAAGCGGTATTGGAAAGCTCCAGACAGGAAAATAGGCTTGTTAAACTGCTAAGACATGCTTTTTTATTTGCAGTGGTCACAAACTAGTGACATATTAGTAACTGTTATACTGGTATACTAACTGGCATATAGAACTCCAATAAAAACAGAGATCCCTATTTACAACAGTTTACTGCTCTGCCTATGATACCTATCTATGTGACATGTGAGTAACACCGTGTCTTTGAAGTTGGGAATTGACATTGATGTTCACTTTGAGAGGAGGAAAGCAGCATCTCCTGGTGGGGTGATGAACCAATTCATTTTGATCCAGAGAGCAAACAGCACCATACATCTACAGTAAATCTGATCTAAAGCTACTTTTATCTACAAATGTCACTCCTCTGTGAGCTAGAAAAAAAACATTCAGAAGCAATGAAAAAGACTAAAGACAAGTTCTGTAGAGTGCATAGTAGATAATTCATGTTACAAACAGTTTGGACTATGTTTTGTAAGAGTGACCGTGATGTTTTTAAGTTCAGTCCCTCATGGTCTGACCCTCACCACTTGTCTCCCCCATTAGCTTAATTAGACACAGCCACACACACACATTAGATGGTCCCCTTTTTGCTTCACACACTGAATAGCTGGCTGCAGTTCAAGGCATCACAAAAACAGCTATGCAAAACAAGCAGCTTTCAGTGCCAGGGGAAACCAGTAAAGCGCACACACACATTATGAACACTACGCTGTGTGCCATACAAAAAACCCTCAGGAATTTAAACTGACATTGCGTGCAATAATAACAACAAGCCACTCCTCAAGTGATGCAAGAATATTTGTCTTAGAATCCATCGGTTTGAATCCACAGAGGGACGTGACAGTGAAGAAAATGGGTGTTGTTTGTACTCACATGTAGATGAGTAAGCATCTGTGCGTTTTTCAGTTCACATCTGTGTGAGAGAGTGTGTTCTTGTATGAGATGCAGTTACTCACTTTTCTTTTCTGTCTCTCTGCTCTTCAGTTCGTCCTGATTGAAAAAAGTCTTGAACACAACCCGAGTGACACAACCTAACTAATACACCGTCGCAGTCCCAAACTTTTTGCTCTCTCCCGGCAGATCTGCACACTTCCCCTACTCCCCCTCCCTCTCCCTCTCTCTGTCTCTCTCTTACTTCAGCACTTCCTGGGCTGCTGTTTATGCTCCAATCAGGCCATTCAAGAAACTGCCATGCTTCTCCGCCCCCTCCTCTTTCTCAGCCAAAAGCCATTGTTTAGCGGGGGCTTGTCACATGTAGACGTCTGTGTGTGTGTTCCCTCTTGACCAAGAGGGCACCTCTTGTCACTACCCAAAGTCTGTCTCCTCAATCAGGAGAAGAAGAGTGAGGAAGGAACCAAATACAAGCTGAAAACGGAGGATGGGAACAAAGCTGGTAGCTGAAGAAAACCATATGGAGGGGGCTTCCTGCTCCAATTTCTTACTGGAATACACATTTTCAGATATGAGGAAAAGGGGGATAGCTGTGTTGAGGGTGGGGGTGCGTCTGGAACTTTCTCTCCAAATCCAACAGCTTGATGTTACAAACCGCAACCAGGCTCAGCCCATCGTAGCCCCCAGAGAGCCTCAGAGCTTTTTCTCCAAAATAGGCGCCTTTCCCTTTCCCATAGTCTCGCAAAAGTGTTCACCACGATACCTCAACCCCTTCTCCTCTAATTCACTGTTTCACAAAGCCAGCCAAACACAGCCCGGCCGGCTCTTTCCAGGCTATCGGCTGGCTTAAAAAGGGTGGAGGTGTGAGGGGGTAGCAAGGTGAAAGGTGAAGTGTGGGAGGAGACAGGTTGACAGCAGCACACAGAGCTTTTGTTGGGGTTTCCATCATTTCCATCATCGCATAATGGTAACACCTTATGGGTTGTGGAAGAGTTTAGACCCAACCTAAGACATTCAGGTGCAACTTAAACCATACGTTTTACTTTCAAGATAAAACTTGAACGGAAAGCAAAATATATGTTTGGAATAAGTAAAACTGGATTAAATGTTAACATAGACAGTCAGAGGATAATTTTAAAGGATAATTATGGTTTATTACAACTTGGGCTTTTTTAATTGTTTGGGTATGATAGCATTGCACTCACCAAAGTAATTACTGAGATCTGGGAACATGGTGGAATGTGTTAAAGGGGCACTCCAATGATTTCATATTGCACTTTGATAAAGCTGGGGGACTTAAAAAGTGAAAAAAAGGTTGAAGCAGTGGAGGCAGCGATATCCTGACTATCACTACCTGTATATCCTCGTAAAAGTCGATCTCCAAAAACACATTTTGAAATTGATGGCATCTTTAATCAGACCCCTTTGTGCCTGGCAAACTCCATATCCCCAGTCTGTAATGCAGGCTTCATGTTTTAAATTTGTCTCCAAGCCCAATTTGAGATTGAACGCCAATGACATCATCAGGTTGTTGTTGTTTTTACGGACTTTGGAGAGCCCTCTGTAGAGCCACAGAATACATTTTGCGGTTTTCAAAGGTTGAGTAGTACTCCACTTGATTAATTTACTGAAATTGATGTGTAAAATTGGTGGAGTCCTTTTTATCCTGTATGACAGTCTGACTTTAATGCTGCGTTCCAAGATCTCAACCATGAACTTAGTGAGTACAATGCTATTATTACAGATCAAATTGATGGCAGAAAATATAAAAATGAGATCCATTTTGTAATAAACTGGAGTTATCCTTAAACCGATGCTACTGTGGTGGAATCCAAACTTGAAATGAACAAACTTAACCTTTCTCCTCTGCCTTCCTATCCACTCTACTCATTTTTTCTTCTCTCTCTCCTATAACCGGTCCTTTCTTTCTGCTCTGAATGCAGTATATTCAGTTAGTCCATCAAGCCACATGGGCAGATTGGGGAGCCTCTGTGCCAGGTTAGACTCAGGAAACATTCATCTTGTTGTTTAGTCTGGGCACCATGTGCTGGAGCGGGGAGGCCACTCTCCTCCACAGACCCCTTGTGCACACAAGCACAGAAAACCCCAGACTGACAGACACGATCTGGACATTTACTACTGTGGTTCATTGTGTAGTGGCTCAGATGCACAAAACAATGGAACTTCAAAGCGACAGTTGCTACAAAACACCACCAACATGAAAAGAGAAAATGTGCACCCATATAGTGGCTCAGGTGTGTCAGCATGGAGGCTTTTGTGCATCAACATCTATTTCTCATGCTGCTTAATCACATAATAAAGAATGAGATGTTGACTCAGTGCAAAGAGTCATTTATGGAGCAGATAAACGGAGGCAGGTACAGTACACAGCACAATATTTGTGCAGCTGTGTGTATGTGAAACTGGATGTGCATATGCTTGTGAATGTGAATTGGACTCATGGCACCATGTGAAAGTGAAAATGCCTTGACATCTCTTTCTTCCTGCATAAACAGTATAAACAGTGACTAATCCATTCATGCTAAATCCTGCCATTGCTGAAAAGAGACCCAAACAAATGGAGAGGGGAAACAAAACAAATCAAAACTTTTGGGATTTAACAGTGAGAGAGCAGGTGAGGATTACACCTGAAGCTATTGAGTTTGGAGCCTCAACCAGTGGCAGTCTGCTATGGAGGAACCGTCCCTGCAGTCACCTAGTGAATGCGCCACCTGTGTGTCTTGGAAGACACCAAACTCGACTGCGCTTGTATAATATGACTTGAGTAAAGAGAGTGAAATGACAGGCAGTTTGCTTCCAGTAACCCAAAGCCAATAGACTCAGGAAAAGAGATTCAGTAGCTTCATGGTCTCAAGACAGTGTCAGACACATTTGTGAAATTCAGTAAAGATGGGTCGTATTATATACAGTATATATATATATATATATATATATATATATATATATATATATATATATATATATATATATATATATATATATATATATATACACACACACACACACACACACACACACACACACACACACAACTGGATGAGAATCCAACATGATAGCCTGTCATGTGGCCCCTTTAATCCAGCTGTTGCATTGTTGCTGAGTATGCTGAAAAACGCTGGCATGCTCAAATGTCTATGGGGATATGCTGCTGAAATTTCCATACATGAAAACATTAAGGTTCAGCAGTTATCACTTAGATATCTGAGTCAATGACAGCAGTAAAAAAAGTTTCATATGTCCTGCTATTTTACTGTAGCACTTGATATGCTTAACACCCATGTTTACCATTGTAAAAACACTCTTAACAGCTTTACTCAGCTATTCTAATGCTTTCCTTTGAGCCCCCCCACCCACCCCCATTAGCATGCATTAGCAGCAAATAACATTTGTGATTTTTTTCACCCTGTGTGTTGAGCCCTCTGTTTTAGCTACCGAGTGAGGCATCTCACTTGCGCAGTAGCTAGGTAAAAACTACTAGCCAGTCAGAAGCAGAGTATGAGGGCGTGCCATGCTAGCAGCTAAGCAGCATTATAACATGTGTAACAAAGGTACGCACGTTAAGTAAAGACTGGCCTACAATAGAGCTGTTTGGAGCAGTTTGTGAACAGTGTTTTCTGTTGGAGACGGAAAGTGCCTTTGGGGTGGACTTTGGGCTTTTTCACTTTGTAAAGATATAACGTGCACACACATATGTACAACAAACTACAATATGAGCACTTTAATACTAAAATAAATTATTCACAGATGGGATTAAAACTATTTCACTAATAAAGTGAATATTAGTAGAGTTTGACGGTTCATTCTTGATGTTGGAAATGGTAGCATGACAAATAAGGCAGATATTAGATTCCAGATATTTTCCAGACCTTTCAACCACATCTCATGGACTTCATCAGTTGTCACAGAGACTAAATGAAGCTATATAAATAAAACCTTCACCAAATGTAAGGTATATTAACGGAAATAAATATAATGGCATACATATTAATATAATACATTAAAAAAACATACTTCTTGTCATATTTGATTAAGTTATAGTATTACAACATTGCTATATTCTATTGTTAATCATTAATTAACTATAATTGTAGATAAATGCATTAATAAACATATGAAAAATGTCCCAATGAGCTACATTTTGTTAGCGAGTTTTTTAGGGTGTTATGATACACTATAAAACTACTGTATCATATAGGTTTGACAGTGAAAAGTATTGCTGCAGAGTCATTTTCACTTCAGTACCCAGAACCTCAGAGTTAGTGTCTTGCTGGCTCTCAGCAAGATTCAGTTTGCAGGGCATCTTTCTACCAAAGAGAAGAACAGAGTGCAAAAAAGAGGCACCAAAGGCCTTGGCTGCCGTCCACTCAGATCCCACTTTAGCTTGTGGACCGAGCTGCCTTTTTTCATATATTTAGCCTCACATCATCCAAAGCCCTGCTGATCTTCTGCTCTCTATTTTTCAGCCACTTTCATAATATTCAACAGGGAGGCTGGAGAATTTAACCGATGGCAACAATAGATACTGGTCTAGTATGATCTCTGAGTCAGCGTCAAACACTCCGAAAGTGCATGAAGGGAGATGTTCTGAGTTAATCACTTTACCAGTTTCAGTCTGAAGAGAATGACTAGCAAATAATGCACAACACTGTACGTTGAACCCTATATCTAATCCATCACAAACACATCTTTGTCAAGATACCACAACTCATGTTCATAACTTGCAACTTGGTGAATGTGCCTGCCATTATAGATTTCTGTGTAGGAGAAGTTAAAAAGCTAATGAGAATGTGAAGTGAGAGGTGTGAGATCAGACCCGGGCTGGAGAAGTGAATGTGGCACTATGAGGCCAGTCTGATTGTCCTGTGGCCCGCTGCAACAGAAAGGAACAATGAGACATAACTCACCCAGGGAACATAGCACAGAGAGTCAGAGGGGTCCCATGACTGTTTTTCTGTCTGTCTGCCAGTCTGATTGTTGCTTTCTCTGTCTCTGGGTGGGCGACTCGGCGCACACACACATGCCTGAATGCAAGTGGGAGCATCCACAAAGATGTGGTTAGACAGATTACGTCCTAAAGATAACATGAGTCTATCATTCTGTGGTGAAGACTGGTCAGTGCTGATCAGTCTTCCAGTCACACAATCTCAGAGATGTAAAGCAAAGAACATGACAGGAAGACTGGGACAACAAAGGTATCAGAGGAGAGGAGAAGTGCCAGCTTCAGAGTCAGGTAAGAGCCGCTCCTGGTGATCTGAAAACCACAAGCCAACCTGTTCCCAGATCCTAGATCTGAATAGAATAGAATCAACTGAGCAGAAATACTTAGTAAAGAAATTACTGAAGTAAATCAAAAAGTGCTTTTCTTATTCAGTGAATACTGTCAGGATATGCTCGACTAAAGCTGTCAGTTACTACAAGAATGAAATTACAGAGGAAACAAAAGGACCCACAATGCAGAGAAAATGCTTTCACATTGCATGCCAGCCAACACACACAATGCACAGTTTTCTAGAATTATCTTTAATTTTACAGCCTACAGTTAAACATATTGGATTGGGTTGATCGCATGTTCATGCTAAGCTTTCTTTAATCTTAAATTTAATAATAAAATAATTACTTTGTGTTGCAGGAACAATTCTTTTACAACGTTATAGTTCATTGACAGTGGGCTATGTGCACATCTGGACAGCCATTTGAATGTAACAGTTTGAAATATTTTAAGAAAGACTCTAATTCAAGCTCACACGCAAAGAATATACCTATAACAAAAGGGAATTTTGTGATCGGACAACTCAAGCCGTGATGTAATCCCAGATTTCAAATGCAGAAAATGCTGACTGAATGTCACCATTGTGAACAAACACACACCATTCATGCACACATACTCACTCTTTTGTAATGTGAAGGAGTAGCTAGTACTGCCGATCCCAATCCCAAATGTGAATCAGCTTTTGCAGCTTTCAGCTCATTTTTGGTTCACTGGCCCAAATGGATGAGTCTTCACGGTTCTCATTACTAGACTCATACATAATGTATACTCATCAACGGCTATGTATGATTGTACAAAATTTTTTGCAAGATTCGTGTAATATCTTAGGAAACCATGGCGACCGGGTCACTAATAGGTACCGGTCGTGACAGTTTAATTTATGCACCAAACTGGCTGATTAAGATAAGAGTGTTTGGGGCCGTTGGTAGAGCGGCCATCCATATATAGAGGTTTACTCCGCGATGCAGCGAGCCTGGGTTTGACTCCAACCTTTCAAAATTAAATGCTGAAAATGCCCAAAAATATATTAAAAAAAAAGATTTGAGTGTTTGGGTTAAAACACCGCTCCCCTGGGTGAAAGTCCTGTGCTTTGGGACCCACCCACTATCCCGTCAGTCAATTCTAGAGATAGTACAAGGCGCTGCCTTACAGCAAATGTCAATGTGGGGCAGTAAATATAGTAATAATGTAAATACTTGAAATACATACAAATTACCATGTGTTACTTTTTTTAGCAATATGTACGAACAGCTCATGACGACAGACTGAATATAACAACATGGGCATTCGTACCTGACCAACAAGTTCACAAAAGCCAGAGAAAATTGCAGAGAGCCAAGGTAAATGGGGGACTGCTGAAGAGAAACCCAAGATATATTTATTATTTATATTTCATTACTGCAGGCCTTTATTGGTACCACACTTGATATCTCATAATCTGTGACTGCAGTGTTTTAGAAGCTTTGCTGTAGTGCAATCTTAATTGGGATTACTTGATCTAAAATAGTGCTAGACCAGTCAGGTCAAAGTATTAATAGAATAAGATTCAAAACTGGAACACTGAAGCCTTAAATTCACAGAGAGTCTTACCCCTACCAGCTTGTCCTGATTTTAGTATGAACACAGACATGCCATCTTTGCCCTTTGGCATTCAAGCGTTACATGCTTCTAATGACAACCTGCAAACTCTGTGTTTGAAGACTACAGTGCTTTTTGTAGGATCATTTCAACTGTCAATAACCCCTAGACAGTGAGTGAGTGTGTGTGTATAAAATGGTGGACAATTAAGCCAGGCCACCATCTGGTTTAGGCGGTGAACCTGTCAGGTCAGGCTATTCTCCTCTCCCCACCTGCTCCACATCTGTCCTTACCATCTCTGCCTCCCATACTTCCCCTCTATTATGTAACACCTTAAAATGATTGCAGCAGGCCAGATAATAACTGTAAAGACATGTTTGTTTGTTTTTTGTCATAGAAATGTGATTCCCTATCAGGTTTACAGAGTAATACAAAGCATTTAGCTTAATTGTGTTTGGCTCATAAGTGCACTTTAGTGGCTTCTGGTGCAATATAAGAATTATTGGTCTTAATATAATACATTTATATTGACCAAGAATAATGATACTAAAATATTTATTAGATGTTTTATGTAATGTCAAAAGAAAGATGAACACATCCCCATAAGCAAGGGTTTATAGATAGCTGCAGTGCTGTATCTGCCTGTCAAAATATTTATTATGCAAAACATGTCTGCAAGGAATTTGGAGTTAAAGTGGCCCTAAAGATATAAGTCATTGCCTATCGCCTATTGCCTATATAAAAACATCCTTTATTGCTAAACTGGAAAATGTTTCAAGAATGAATAATTGATGATTTCTGGTTGCACATCAAATTACCTGCCAGCTGTAGCATTATGAACTGTGGGTCTCAATCAGCAACTTAGCATACCCTTCATGACTTTCCATAGATATGAGACGCTCCCTGCCTGTCTGTAAAAGGATTTCAGGGGATCACAAAACAACAAACAAATATGTTATAAAATATGCAGTGCTGAGAAACATTGGGTCCCAATCACAATTAATATTCCGTCTCCAAGGGCATAAAGAGGACAAGAAAGGAAAAATTAGCTTTGCTTTCTTGTTCTACAAAATGTATGTGGCTCCACATAGTCATATTGTGAAGTGATAGACATTGGATGTCCATACATCTATAGGAAAAAATCTGTACTGGTTTTAGCATGCACCATCATTTATACTTCTGTAATTTTATTAAAATGTTTCATGACCCAATTATACTTTATTATTCACTTTCTTTATTTTGGGCAACATTTAGTTAAATCACCTTGCCTTTTTCTGAAGGGAATCTACTAATAAGCAAGAGAGTGTAAATGAAAGTGAGGAAGGCTGTTTTCACAAAACACAAAAAACTGTGAATCTATTATTTGTAAGACAAATGCAGAATTCACCATCGTTGTGTCTCATAACAAAAAATATTTTTTCATTTAAGTTTTTAACTTCATTTTCCAAAACTAGGAGCCTTTTTCTGAGTCAAACTTCAAATTACAGGAGAGGAAGTTAGAAAAAGGGCTGCAATAGCTTTATCTTGCAGCCCTAAGGAGAGAATAAACTTGGCCAGAATGAAAACTTTCAGGATGTTCAAACAGGGTTTAGACTGACAGTAAGAAGGGAGCAGCACTGGTCAGAGGCATCCCAAGAGCTTAGCAACCCCAGCATCTGTTCTCAGGAAACAACAAGCTTGCAGGGACAGATGCACATCCACAGTGTCACCATCACCATCCAACTTTCACGCATCATCTGTCCTGATAGTGTACACCTGTGCATGTGTTAATTATGTATTTGTGGACCTGTGATGTTGCTATGGTGGAACACAGATGAGACTTATTACATTTTCCATGCAAAAAGCACACTATGCCCTGTTTCCAAAAGGAATATATTTGATTTACGTCCTTGTTTCACCGGCTGTTGTATAACGCCAGAATGGGTCCTGTCCGTTCTGCCATACATTATCTTTTTCTCCAGTCTCTCTGGTCATAATACATCAAATATTATATAACAAGGGGTGTTATATAAGAGTTTCTGATGCCTATCACAACCCATCTAAATTCTTCTGCTGGACGTCTTGCAAAAATTCATGGCAAATGGTTATTTGGCTGAGTATTATACAAGAAGACAATTGAAGCAGATAAACAGCCCCTACAAATCATAGATGCAAACAGTTGACTTTTGCACAGCTACAATAGTCTGAAAATGTATTTCCACTCTCAGAGCAGTATTTAAAATATAGCAATAAAAGGGAGTAAATCTTTTCATCCTGTCATTCGGTTGAATGGTCTATTAAATGTGCTCCTATCCAGCTTTTACTGCTTCTAAAGTGATAACTTATTAACCCTTTTTGATTTAATTCTTGTAATGAACTGGAATAAGTGTTTAAGATTGGAGATAAAAGTGAAACAAAAAAAGGGGTAAATTTAGAGGAACTGCTGTCACAAAAATATCATGTGCATCCCAGTTTTCTGTGACATCAGATTAGTGGCAATCCCCTCCATTTGCTCCCCGCAGCTTAGGCTAAAATGCTGCGTCAGTCTCATGATAGCTTTAGCTGCCTAGCTGGAAAGCATGCGTGTCTTACCAATGACTTCATCACACAGTCAAATCATATTATTCCCACTTTAATTTTCTAATCCCCAGATTTAAGAAAGGAAGGACATTTTAGAGAGGCACAGGGCGGCTGTCAAACCCATGTCTTGGTGTTTCATATTTACTGGGAAAGAAACTTTCCAAAAAAGTAAAGTCACAGCCTAATTGAACAAGTTGCGCTAGCAGGGATAAAATGAATAAACGTCAAGTAAAAACCACATGAGAGGCATAAACCTTCACGAGGACAGAAACTCCAGTGTGGGCATAATGAATCAAGTTCAAGATGAAATACTATTAGCTTTACAGCTGGGGGCGCTACATGCCAGGAGCTATTGAATTCTCCAATATGGAGTGAAAGAAAATCACCACACTTTCCATTATGACAAAGAGCTAAGCATTGTGAGGTGTAATTATGTGAAGTGGTAGGAAACCTGCTCACTATCAAAAGCAAAAGATGAGAGATTCCATATGTGGCCAGGAAGTCTGTTTTATTTCTAGTTGCAACAAGTACAAAATGCAGTGCAGCGGGAATAAATCTTACTCTTTTTTGGTATTAAACAGTACATTTTCTCAATGTTTTACAGCTCTGCTCTTCTTCAGAAACAGGTGTAACAATGTTACTAGCTGTTGGATTAGAGGCTAAAGAGAAGTGAAATGGAAAAGTCAGATAAATAATTGAGGATAAATGATAGAAAAAAAGTATCTGTGTTATGGATTTTATTTTCTTACACTGACAGTACAACCAAGAATTCATAATTGAGTGCATGTGGGTCACACTGATCTTAATGGCTTCAGAACAGGCTGAGGTAGTTCTCTGTAATGGCAGTCATTATGTTACCTACAACAGGCCGAGACCCTGCTGAGCACATGACAATTATAGCACAATGTCTGTCTGTTCTGCTGGCAAATAAAGTATACATTTAAAATTGACTGGATTATTTTTGATTAAGCCACAGTTAGGTTGCACACAGTTATTAACCAGTTGGATGTTGCAGCTTCTGATATCAGCACTGTGCCCTTTTAGAACAAGCACTCGGTGCACTGTTGCTTCACTGTTGATTTGGAGCACCGTGATATACACCCTAACTATCCTTTTAATTAATTTATAATGAATGTGATAGCTTTAGGCCCTTATTGGGGCTGAGATAAGCATAAAGCAGGTCTCACTGTAAACAAATGGTTAGTAAAATGTAATACAATACCATTCCGGTTTTACGCTCACAATGAAAAGTCTCTTAGGTTTCTTATTCATGAATATTTAGTTTTTTTCCACACTCACTATAGACAGCCTAAAGCAGCACAGCTCATAAACATTTAAAGCAAACCACAAAAAAACACCCCTGTCTTGACTCATGGCATCCATTTCTGAAAGCAAAACCACAAAAAACTACGGAGTCTGTGGAGAAACTGGCACAGGATGTCTTTGCAAATAAATGTAGATGTTTTTGGTGAGCAAACACTGACATACCTTTCTGACAGAGGGGAAGGCTTGAATTATTGGTTTCATATTTAGACAGAAAGAAGCTAAAAAGCTATGTTGTTGCTGCTAGGAAAGCAATACTGTTAAAAGGATTGATAAAACCATAACCTCCATAAGAACAACACAGGTAACTACTGTGGGTAAACAAGGTGTTATCATATCACATTCCACATGCACCTTTATGAAATACTTGTTGATACATGACCTGTCTGAAGTGCATTTGCGCTCTCAGCAATTGCATGTCCACACACACTGACACAGACACACAGATTAACTATGATGAAAAAAATGCTAATATATATATATATATATATATATATATATATATATATATATATATATATATATAAACATAAAAAGCCAAGTATGTCCAGCTGTGGCTGGCATTTTTTCCTCCTGCAACTTTTTAATTTCTCTTTTTCATCTGTCAGCCTCTCTCTCTTCCTCTCCCAGGACGGAGAGAGAGAAAAAAGAGGCCAATACATCAGTGAGATTTAATGCTGCCTCATCCTGCTCAGCACTCGTATCACATGGTGTACATCATCAATAATCTTTACGAGCCACTGCCTTGGCTTAAACACAAGGGTAATGTGTTGCTCCTGCTGGAACCACAAACTCCCAACCCAGGCATCTTGGAGCTTATTTTCATTCCTTATTTTATGCATGTAATTGCATCACAACATTTATAAAGAGAATTTAGAAAAAGGGATATTCAAACACAGAATGTTGGCTTTGCGATCAATCTCTGATAGACAGAATAAGGGTTAAGCAACACCATTTTTGATACACTTTGATCACAAGATAAGACATGTACAAGATATTAGCTGGTATGCTTGCTGAAAGCAATGTGAGAAATTCAAGTTTTCTTTTTTTTCCTGGTTGTTTGCTGAGCTGTTTGACGGTCACACCAGATACTATGTTCACAGACTGTTATCACTTTGTTTTGGAAACTGGGACAGACACAGGCAGTGTTGAGGCAGTAAAAGCTGCAGTTGCAGTAAAGTGGCACAGAACGCAACAGGGTAAAGTCAAGAGGAAAATCCTAAAATGACCATGGTGCTTCAGATATACATGATGCTTCTATTTTTGAATTTATAACTAGCATTTACTGAGCAGAAACGGAAGATATTCTATTCCATTGTGAATATGACAAGGATCAAGAAGTAAACACTAGGCATGCCATTTGTCCTCAACAATGAATAGAGATTTTTTTGTGCTGCTACCAGTTCCCTTTCCTGACAATAAAACTATGTTTTCAAGAAAGGCCCTTAAAAGCTCAATTTCATGCCCTGTTGGAGAACAGAAAAAAAGGGCATTTAAAGAAAAGAAAAAAATTTTAGTTATATTTTTTAAGGCCCACTGGAAGATCCTACACAACTGAAGAAACAACATGGCTTCACTTAAAATCTCTGGACATATCTTTAGGGTGGTGATTGATTTCTCTTTTTGTTGTTATGTTAGATATGGTTTATATGAGGTCAGCTAAAGGTCAGTAGGTCCTAAACTTTTGTAACTGGGAACTCAGAGTTTCACTTTCAAGCCTGGCATGGATTGAGCTAAGGAAAAAAAACACTCTCTCTGTCTTTATGAAAGTGACAATACAAGGAAGCAGTAAGAAAACAGTAACAGTGTGGTCATTTCAGTAATGTGAAGCTTAGATATTTATGCCAGGAAATTAGAAATTTCTTATTGTAATATAATGTGTGTTTAACCTGCATTCACCCGTCTTTAGCCACATCACATGTCCTGGTCATCTGACAGAGTGTACAGTAGGAGGTAGCTTCCCCATGGTGCATCACATGGTCCACATCTCACACTCACTATTAGTCAGCTATTGTGTTCATTTTCAAGGTTTAGTTTTTATTTAAAGGAATAGTTTAATATTTTGGGACATACAATTGTTGGCTTTCTTGCCAAGAGTTAGCTATAAAGATCAATGTTACTCTCATGCATGGAGCTGCAAGATATGCAGTAATTAGCTGAACTTGGCATAAAGACTTGAAAAAGGGAACAGCTAGACTTGCTCCGTCATTAGTTCAAAATACATCTACCAACACCTCTACATTTTATATTATATCTTGTTTGTTTATTACTTATAAACCAAAAAAGTAAAAAAAAAAGGAAGGTGTGCTTTTCTGGGAAGTTACATGTTACTATTTTAACGAGACTCCAGGAAGTCCAGAAATAGTAATAAGCAAGATAAAAGGTGTTAACAATTGATCATTACAATGCTTGTAGCCTTTTCTGAGGAACACTGGAGAGAACCAGGCTCTTGTTAGCACCGTAATAACTAAGAAATGGTTAAAGCACGGAACTCCAGGTAAAACCATAACATTTTGGTTTCTTATTGTATTTAGTTTGCATGTGTATGCATCAACAAATTAGATAAAATGTGAGCCTTTAGAGGTGCATTTTCCACATGCTTCCAGCCTTAGGTTGAATCCTATTTCTCAATCTTACCCCTTACCCCTAGCCTTTGGCCCTTGAAACACGTGATAAGGGCTAGGGGTGAAAACTTACCCCTATGA
This sequence comes from Percina caprodes, assembly GCA_013375575.1. Lineage (NCBI taxonomy): Eukaryota > Metazoa > Chordata > Actinopteri > Perciformes > Percidae > Percina > Percina caprodes. The sequence continues at coordinate 771,378 of JABXJD010000167.1, forward strand.
AATGGGACACCACTTGGTTACATCACCAGTATTAATCAGTATTGATCACAAACTTCCAAGATGCCGTCTGCAAGTGTTTTGATGTTGAATGCGTGGGTTTGACAACAGTTTCATATGCATTTATATATTTTAGTTATTTTATGACTTAAGAAACTTCTGCTTGTTTTCAGACCAAAAAAAGGATCATCGATCTTCTCGTCCAGCTCACTGCAAGAAAATGAATTAGTATATTTCCCAAAAATGTCAAACTATTCCTTTAATTTAAAGAATCTTGAACTCAGCTCTGGTAGAAAATATCTCCTAATCTGCATGCTACATGGAGACAAAATTCTTTTAATGACCTCAACCAAATAGTCTTCTAGCAAATGATCTCAGATGGGTAGGCTACTGCCAGCAACACAAAATATTAATGTAATATAAATAAAAAAATCCAGTGCCCTGAAACAACATGCCGATGTGAAAGATATAAACACAGCAAGAGTCTTTTTTTAGTCTGAACTACTGAGATAAAAGTGTGTGAATATGTAGCAGTTTGTACATAATCATTTTTACGCACATTTGCTAATACCACACAGACTGAAAACTAGACAGTCAGACATTTACACACATACCACATCATGTTTGCCTGAAGGGCACAAGTGTGTAAGAGAGGAAGTGGAGATGTATTGATTTCTCTGTTGACTCTTTAAAAGGAAACCCTGAGGGAGCCTTGCATCCGCTTACACCCCTTAGTTTGGTGAATTAACTACATTTATGCTTTGGGCTAGAACACACACACGCATTAAATACACAAATTACATTTATTTGAAAAAAAATATATAGTACTAGTAGTGAGATGTCTGGTGTGAAGAACTTTCATGCCACATTTGCAGTATTAGCTTTGCTCTGTAATCTGGCCAAACTAATAGGGCCACACAGGAACGCAAATATGCAAAAGATGTAGACAAGGTAACATTTGACTTCAATAAGTAAAAAACCAGGGGAATTGAAGTTAGGGTGTGCATCACAAACATTAAGGCTTTAGTTTTTATCCTAAATCTGACATGAGATAAAACCAATCCTCTCTACTGTCTCTCTATAAGAGCTGCACAGCCTCAGGATTCAGGAAGAAGCAACATTGCCCCAACCTACAGCCCCAAAGAGAAACACACCAGAGACAACACAGGGATTTACAGTCATGAGTAGTCACATAACCAAAGCTCTTTCTTCTTGCTCAGTGGCCCGAATATTGTCTTTTCTGTTTGAGGGATGAGTCACATCCATTAATTTTTCTGAACAAACACCCCAGGTCCATGAACACACCATTAGGTCACCTACTCTTCTTTCTTCTAATGAATCATTGGACTTCTCTCCAGTCTTCGTGTACTCATTGACAAACCAAAGACAAAGGTGAGTTGTCTCCCACAGCTGAGAAAACATGAAGGAATTGCCACTTCCTCCCTTGTGGCAAAAGTTAGTTAAAAACATGAAGACTTCTTTAACTGACATTAATAGAGGAACAAAATCATTGCAAAAACCTTAACAAAAACAGATATCTGAGCAGGTTAGGGGAACTGACGTAAATGGATAATCAATTTCCCTTGTTCAAAGCAAAACTTTTAATTTCTGCATTTTTTGTTGCTACTTTTCTCAGTGTTTGATCTTCTTTCAGATACTGTTGAGATAAGGTAAATCTTTGTGGCAACAGGTGTGACAGGTGTAACTTTTTTCCAATCATGCGCAAAGGAACAAGAACAGCATAGGCCCTGTTCAGACCCGAATATGCGTTGGATCACAAGTGGATAGCTCTAAGTACGTCAGTTCACACCTGGCAGGTAGGCCATACTTCGATATGGCCCAGAAGGCAATAAAGTACACACTGCAAAAATAATTTGGCCATATGCATCCCAGACCACTTCCTTGTGGTCTGAGCAATTGTTTCTCAATACATCCTTACTGCGTCTTGGCTGCCTCCACACCTGTACTTAGAGCTGTTCACTTGTGATTGGATCACCCAAGATGCATATTCAGACCATATGTCAGATCTGAACAGGGCCATAATAGTGAGTAAATCATATGAAGACATACAGTAAAACTTTGTGATTGCTTGATTCAAAGTGAGAGTGGGGGGGTTGCTTAAAATCAACCCCCTACTTACGGGCATGAATTTGTCAGCTCAATCACAGACAAAAAAATGAAGGTCTGGATATTACAAAAGGAACTCACTCTTTAAAATCCCTTTTGCCGCAAGACATTGCACAGTGTGTTAGAAACTTGTAAACGATCCAATTCTATAACAGATATGTACAAAAAAAAGGTAATTAAAATCGATTTCTGAAGAACTAAAATTACATATCCATTTTAGTGGACAAATTGTTTGAGAGAAAGTATTTTGTAATCTCAATTACTCTGCCTGATAGTTGTCAAAGAAGAAAAACTGAGAGAGAGAACTGGGGGTTTAAGGAGTCATGAGAGGCTGCCATTAATGTAATCCCTACTCTTGGCTTCAGTGTCAAAGAAATGGGTGATCCCATCCCAATCCTCAAACTCATTCCCATTACACTAAGCTGTTATTTAACCTTTCTTTCAAAAGTAAGTAAGGCAGCATCTGCAAAAAACAACTGGCATGGATACTCATCTCTCACACTCTCAAGTGAGTGTTTCAACAAAACGGACACAGTGTACTATACAGTGAGCATGTAGAAACATGTAACACTTCTCTCGCCAATGATTCACATGCATATGCTGTTACCGCTGTCGTCAACAGCAACAGACTGACATCTTAATAACCTCCATCACACATAAACAGACTGAAGAAACTCTAAACATACTGAAGTGGTAACAAATATTGCAAAACCATTTCAGGCAAGAAACAACACAACACAACATAGTGTTGGTGCCCAAGCCTGATGAGATGAGTAAAGACAATGCAGACAAAACATATGAAATGCTCCAGTGTTGTAGTCAAGACCACCTCAACCGAGACCACGTCATTACCAAGACCAGAATGTATCGAGACCGAGACAAACCCATGACTAGACCAAACAACTGAACCAAACAGTATAAACACGACTAGCTCATAGCTAATATTCCCTAAATCCCTTTGGGTGAGGGGTGAAGAGGTTTCCGGAGAGTTTTGGTAAAGAGTTAGGTTGATAACTTTAGCTATCTAGCTTTGCTAGCGTCACTTCCACTTACATTTCTTTATTCTTCCTTACTTAGTGCAAATAAAGAAATGGTCCCAGCTCTTGCTTAACGTTACATTGCAGATTTTACACACTGCTGTGTGTTTTCTTTTAGATGTTGCTTTACTAATAAACTAAGGAGTGTGTGTTACGGGGGGTGGGGAACGGGGGTTAACAGTGGAGTTTTACATCCAATCACAGTGATGATGTGAACAAATTAATCAGACAAAGAACAGGCAATTTAGTGATATCCCTGCAGTCTTGAAACTAACCGGTTTTCATCCAAGACAGAGTAAAAATGTGGTTGATTCCAAGACTAGTCTGAGACCTTTAAAAAGTGACTGGTCTTGAGTATTGACTTGTTGGGTTTCTTTTATTGTCTTACCTTCTCAATCAACAAAAACTGAATCTGAAATGTGACCAGTCACCTTATCTCAGAACATTTGGAAAAAAAATCCTTGCACGATGGGGCATGGGATCAAAGGGTCCATATGGTTACACAAGAGGTGAAACACTTTCAAGTTGATCCAGACACAAAGAGAGAAAAGAGTCTGGGAGACCTGGAGATAACAAAGATTGATAGGAGAGCCAGAGAGAGGCTAAAGTCAAAGTCTTTCCAGACCTTTACCTTTCTAGATATTTAGCCTTTCCAAGATAGTTTTGTACAATAGCTGATGTTTGCATCTGTCTCTTTAATGTTGGAAAATAAAAACACTGAAGGGGCACGATGCAGTTTTGACCATTTCTTTGCTGCTTTTTGCTTGCAGGTTTCTCTATAGAGCTCCTCCTACAGCTCCGGAATAGCTATTTGGCAGCGCCTATGTTTACTTGTGTCTGACAGTCTGCCATATACTCTTTCTCTGTTCCTCTGACAATGCTTTCTGCTTCTATTTTGCCAGCTCAGCCATGACGATAGTGTGAAAAACAGACAAGAGAGGGACGAGAGACAAGACATACACTAATAACCAAAAGTATCCGGACAAACAGGACTTGTGCACAAAGCAAGTTAAATAAAGAAATAGTTTTCAGAGTTTTGTGTGGAAAAACATGTCAGGGCTGCACACAGTGCTGACCCTAACCCCATCCAACACCTTTGGAAAGAATTCCGTGGGCCATGCCTTATCAGCAAACATTGGTGCCCAACCTCAATAATGCTCTTGTTGCTGAGAGCAAACCCTTGTAGCCAGGTTACCAATCTTGTTGAGAAGGGTGGATGTTGTTACGGTTTTGGAATGAGATGTTCATATATGGGTGCAATGTTGGTGGTTTTTACATATAGTGTACATAATAATAAATTAAGGAATACATATAGATGTAAATCCAGGATGCCTAAAGGAGTAAGCAAAAATGTTGCTGAACCGTGGTTTGATGCAATGTCATACAGTATCAAAAGAAAGCAAAACTTGAACCTGTTCTCAAGACACGTATTATATCATCTCTGGACAGAAAATGTCAAACGGATTTCGCTTTTGGTGGGAGCTGCCACTTTAAGGATGAAATTGGACCCCTTGGCACGCAGCAGTCAGCTCTGAAGCTTTCAAACAGTAATGTTGCCTGTCAAACGCACTTATCATCTGCCAGTGCGGTGTGCATCAGTTCTGACTGACCCTGTGGGTCTGTGCTTTAGCTGTCCTCATGCACTGTAACTGGCATTAACTGGACGGATGAGGACCTGGCACGGTCTGAACCCCCCACATCAACCATTCTTGCTTGTATTCAAACCAAAAGTGGATAGGGAACATGATAAGCTTCCCATTAGCCTGCACTGAAAGGGTATTTAATTGTGCTGGGCTTTTTAAAATCCAAATACTTAAGCAGCACACGGCTCCATGTAGCCAACAGCATTTTATATCAAAGGGCTGTGTATGATCTGTCTAGTGTATAGATAGTTTCTAGAGAGACTGGACTTTTTGAGCACTGCCTTTTCAATGAGAAACTTCAAAGTCAATGTCCATAACAAGAACTCTACAGAGTTCTCGCTGTCTCTGAAGACAAACTCACACTCAAAATGCACCCTGTGACAGAGGCAAAATGCAGAGAATACTCACAGTTCATTTAATCTTTTTGATGGTCTGCGTACTGTAAATGTGTGTGGGTGGCTATGGCATCTCTCAATAATCAAATCAAATGCTGTCAAAAGACAACAGGAAGAAAAGGAATGCAGAGGAGAAAGACGCAGAGAGAAACAATAGTGGAGAGGGTGTTAGAGAGAAGAAAGACAAAGAAACACACAAAAAGCAATGAGTGAGGGAGAACATGAGAAAAGAAGACAAAAGAAAAATAGACTGTAAAAAGAGCAGTTGGGTCACTTTCCATGTCCTCAAATTTAGATGTATGTTACTCCATCAGTGTTGTTTCAACGCACATTTAGGACCAAATGAACAAAAGGCAAACTGACCCTAACCCTTGAGAAGTGAATCAGCCCTGCAGAAAGACCCTTTGTTTGTGTACAGAAGAGACTGGAAGCTGCATAGACAAGAACATCTGGTTTCCAGTCCAAACCTGCCCCCTTTTAACCCATAACCTGTCTTTACTGCAGGGAGGGATTCACAAGCAGACACAGCTCAAGACCTGTTGATTTCCCAGCATGCCCTGCTCACATTCCTGACCTCCTTCTGTCACTCTTTCGCTTGACTCACCCCTGTTGCCTACATCTATGTTACCCCCACACTTAAACTCCCATTCCACTTCCCCAACACTGTCTTTGAGTAAAAGCCGAACAGTTAACTGTGATTAAAGAGTGATTGACAGTAAATGTTTTTAACAGATGGGAAATAAGACACAAATTCATCCTCTGATCAATCTTGGTCAAGTTGCCTTTAAGAGTGTGAGACGACTGTGACCTGACAAATCCATGAAAGCTGGCGTCCTGCAGAGTGGGAATCTGGTGAGAAGGCCAGAAGGGAATGATGAGCACTCAACCTCTTGGCCCCCCATTTCTTAATCTGCACCCCACAGAAACCGAGGCATGGGATAGTGACAGAGATCCCATGAGCAGACACTCCTCTCTCTCCATCAAGGTTGTGTTAACTTCAAACTGACAATAGCACTGCGTTGAAACGTTAAGCTCCCTCATTCATTTCAATGACATCAATGCATTGGCATAGTGGGCTTCTGGAGAAATGTAGGATCATCTACCAGAAAATTCAAGGTTGCCCGGCAAATCTTTTGGCAAATCAGTGTAGGTGTGCATTCCTGATAGAATTTACTCCTGATAGTAAAATAAACAATGTAATTGTTTATCTCATGATTTTTAAGATAAAAAAAACAAAATGACTGCCACTGCGATAACTTGTTGTTAAAATCCTGTCACATAGTATAAACTGCTGTGCAATGTTTTTGTGTCTGATAACTGAAACTAATTACTTAATCTGAACTTCCTTGAGTTAACTTCTCATAGATAGATAGCCCTTTATTGTCCGTATACACGGAAATGTTTCTTGCAATACAAGCTCCAACAATTACAACACAACAACCTATAGACAAAAAGCTAAAAGCATATAAGCATCAAGTAACATCAATAGATAATTAATTCATTAATATGAGGGGGGCCCTGGCCTACAAGAGTGGTCTTAAATAGCCATGATTAAAAGTCTAATAAAAAAGTCCAATAAAACAAGGGATATCCACCAATCTTAGTCCAGACTTTAACACCCACATATTAAGAAGGTACTGTTACCTAGTTCAGTGACAGACGAGCATAAAAAAAAAAAACCAATTGTTTGAAGCGAGCTGCAAGTCGCCAGCTGAGCAGCGCCTCCCTCCTTCAAAGATCTTGATCACTTGTATCTGCAACAGCAGGCCCACCCCCCAGCAGAACCTTGCTTTTTTAACACAGTGATATTTTTGGTCCGAATAACTGTTAATTGTGGCTGCAAACTGAGCCTCCCATCCTTTGCCACAGGGTAGGAAGGAGATCACAGATAACCTGAGGACCTAATCAATACTTGATACAATGAACTAGCATTAGAGGGGACACACAACAAGTCCAAAACACCTGTCACCATCTGCATGCACACACCATATCACACCACACATTCGGGGGACAAGTTGGCATTCAGACAATGAAGTCGGTTCATTACTTACTGTGCACAGAGCCTTGATGCTGACTTGCGGCTTTTGTTGTGCTGATCCTGCTCTTGGGAAGGACCGTCTCTATGTTTTGGCCCCTCTCAGCTGGACTGTGGCTCGGGGCCGGAGTCTCAGTCTGGGTCTCACTCTGTACTTTGTGCTGTGGCATAGTGGCCTTTAAAGACTTCTGTCTGCTCAAGATACCGTCACTACCTGCCCTCATTAGCTTTTCCCCCACGCTCAGAACCCGGGCTCGACCGGCCGTTCCAGGGCATTCCTTCCTGGGGGAGGGCAGCTTGGATCTGGACCCTATTGAGGGGGGCCGGGCCAGCCTGGAGGTTTTGGACATCCTGCAGGTCAGCAGATCGGTAAAACCCCTCTGTCTTTCTCAGCCAGGGTGACTGCAGCTGTGTCCCGTGGGCAATCCAGGGATTCTCAGCTCTCAATGAGTGTGACTCTGTGACTCTCCAGCTCCAGCGTGTTCTGACTCATGCAGGTAGGCTGAGAGGGCCAGAGGGAGGGCACTTTTGGGAAGGCAAGCTGAGGGTGAGGGGTGGGGGGTTACCAGGCGTGAGCCTCCTGGGATCATCCTCCAAAGCAAACAGCGTGTGTGTGTGTGTGTGTGTGTGTGTGTGTGTATGTGTGTGTGTGTGTGTGTGTGTGTGTGCTGGCAAATTGGTGTTTGTGTGATAAACCTGTGGAGTGACAGAGTTGCCAAATGCAAACAGAAACTAAGGTCTCCAGTGTCAGCGCATTCCAGCTTTTTAATCCCCTCACTGCTTCTCTTTCTCGTCTTAACTCTCTCACTCTTCACCCCTTTCTTTTTTGGTAAATTTATCACGCTCCCTCTCTCCTTGACTTGCTCTGGTTGTCAACTTCTCTCTCATACCTCATGCCTAATAATTCTTCCCCATGTTACTGTCCTCTTGTGCTTTCTCTCTCCTCTTCTCTTTCGCTTCGGTTCACTCGCTCTTCTTTGCTGATGCTCCGCGGGTAACCATTCCAGTGCTCCAGCAGACGGACACCAGAGAGAGGAAGACTTAAAGACAGCAAGAAAAAAAGAAAAGAAAAAAAAGAGCACAGGAGAAAAAGAAAGTGCCGGCAGAGGCTTTGCGGAGGAGCCCTTCTCTTCAGGTGCAGCTGTACAAGCTGTTCCAGATGTGTGTGCAGTGCTTCACGTCACCAGCCGACCGCTCAGAACCACACTCCGTTACAATGACTTTCTCTGTCCGTCTACTCCAGACAGCCTGTACTCCTCACATGTGATGAGATGTTCAGGCTAACAGAGGCAGGAATGCACACATGCACAACGCAACACACCATGCCCTTCATTCACTGGTTGAATTTACAGAGAATTAAAGAGCGCAAAGGAGAGGAGCATTACAGCATGTGTGTGTATACAAGAGACAAACAGTGGAGCTGTTCTGATCTACCGTGCCAAAGACATCCGCTGTGACAAGAAAAAATACAGCAGAAGTTGGCTGGGAGAGAAAGGATTTCAGATATTTCTCTTCCTCTAATCCTCTATCCAGAAAAAAATCCACCTCTCATCCTCAAAGACACTTAGTTTCTCTCATTAAGCAAAAACATTTCTTCTCTTTTAACAAAGTGCTTGGAACAATTGTCTGACCCACAGAATTGTCCTCAGCACAGTGATCATTGCCAGACAAGCACAATAAAGTATGAATCATTGTTGGTAGGGCAGACATAGAAACAATTAAAGAAAGTTTACAAAAAAAGAGAGAACTAGTCTGTTTCTTGTTGCAAAAGGACATTTTGCTGACACAGGACGACTCTGGAAAGTAAACAACAATCTTATAAATTTACTAATTTATTAACTCCGTTCAGATTACCCTAATTTGAGCGCTGAGCCTGTGGCACGTCTGTAATATGCCGTAGCAAATGGACATGTGATGTCCGTGCTTACTGACTAAAAACCAGAAAATGGATTACAGCAAGCAAAGGATCAACCATAACCAGGCAACACGTTATAAAAGAGCATCAACCCACATGGACCGGACCACAGGCTTAGTTTTACACAGGCACAATTTCTCTGTCTGAATTGGTTCTGTGCCACTCAGATTTCATAAAACGTCCCAGTTAAAAGTCCAAGTACAGAAAAGCCAGTTTAAATATTTCACATGTGCCATTTTATATACTGCTCTGTTGGACGTACATGTTAAAAGTTAACATAGGGATTTAAAAAGGTAAAACGTGCACTAACTGTACAAGAGATTTGATCAATTCCCCCATACCAAGCCTCCCTTCCCCCTCATGATTGCCTTTTAGACTACTAAGCCTTTGAACACAAAGACAACCATCACTGATTGTACAGATATTAAATATTCATCATATTGCCACATATCTGTGTGGCTTTAGATAAAGAGCAAAGCAGATTGACCTACATACTTTCCCAATGAATAGCTCGCTGACAAAATCATGGGAACCGCTGCAAGTCTGATGTATTTTTGAAAGAGAGAAAAAGTAAGGAAGATAAAGACATTTCCATAACATTAAATATTAGAAATGTGCCATGTTATGTTTGTGCCTCACCAGTTTGCCTGAGTATGTTTACAGCACCGTAGTACCAAGGATTAAATCAAACCTAAAAAAAAAAAGGATGAGCATGAAAAAGCAGACTCTATTTCAGTGAATGAGTGATTGGCAACTCTCTCACTCTATGGTTATATGGCTATTTGTGTGTATGTGTGTATCCTACATGCAGGGAGTAAATGAAAGCCCTGTGTGGAGTAGATGCCTCCCAGGCTTTAAGCCAGTTCCTACTGTACAGTGGGCAAACGGGGTGAACTTAGTTCAAAGGCTTTAAATAACATAGCATTTAGGGATGGATATAATTTAAGTTTCCCAATTAAGCCTGTTATTTTGTGCAATGTAATACAGTAGATCATAAAGTATGTCTACCGATCAAATAACAAACCCTGATGTCGACATACTATCCAGGCATGTCATCAATTTGCATTTCAAACTAGAAGTGGAAAACAACCCACCACAAGTATTTCAACTTGAAAAAAAAAAAAAAAAAAACTTGTGAAAGATGCTAATCTGAGGAGTTGAAATAAAGACCGAATGGCAAAAATGCCCACAGCTGTCTAAGCAGATAGCCCTGGCTGGCACCATGCTTCCAAGTGCCAAGGAGCAGTGTGGGATGGGCGGTTATGGAAATACGATGGTGCAGAAAATCCCACAAGCTCTCCTATAGCTACTTATGGCCCACAAGCGTGTAGAGGAGGGGCTGTTGGACATATGCAAAAAGGGTGGTAGGCTCAGCAAGAGTTGTCTGAGTGCCTCTGATGCATTTCTCTCATTAACAGGCTTTTCTGTCTGATGGTTATTATTAACTTGGGCTTGCTGTATGTGTCGCATATACAAAAATCTACCTAAGGTTTTCCAACAAATATATTTTGATGTACACAAGAACGGCTGCAGTCACTGGAGAAAAGTGATGTAGTTTAGAGCAGCTATACAATCAATATTTTATATTAACAGTAAGCCACATTATAAAATGTGGCAGCATGAGTTGTAAACACAACACTGACATTAAATGAACTTTGCGAACACTTGTTATCCAGCATCCAGTTAATACAGAGCAACATTAGCATGCATTTGGAGGGATGTTTCTGGCCATGAATATTCATAGTCCAATATGAATTTTCCTTTTAGCTCTGATTTGATCTTCACCAACTCTAGAAAAATATTTGCCTCTTTAGCAGCTAAAGACTCCACTATGTTCACCAGCTAACCAATTTCTTTGTCTGTGTGCCATTTAGTGATGGTCCGTTGGCATACAGTAGGTTAATCAAAGATTTTTCACTGGAAACATCTGCCTGCTACAGCTGGAAGAGACACGGACGAAAGTGCTGAAAGTGAACCAAACTTGTGGACCATAATACCTTAGTGGTAATTTTCTGTGGATTTATCACTTTGAGCAACCCCTTTCCCATTCTTCTCACATAATTATCTGATCTATTGTTAAAATAAAAATAAAATATATATATATATATATATATATATTATAGCAGCTTTAACTACCCAGTGATTGGCTCTTGATGCAGCAGAATGAACACAAAGGCCAGTTTACACAGGCTGGTGGTGGACTAAAAGGTTAGGGGATTTGGGAAGCAATTGGGGGGAGGGGGAGCTGTGTACCTCTCTGCGGAGGATTAAGGTTGAGTATGTTGTCTAAGCCCTCAGGGGTTGCTTGTTTCTTTTACTACATTCCATCTCAGAGCTCCCTCCCAACCATATCATGAGTCATTACTGACTGTAATATTCACTCAATATCAGCCGCTGAATCAGTTACTGAAGGCACACAAGCTTTATAGAAATGCACACATGCACAGCAGTAACATTGAGCGTGTGGGGACCAGTAGTGCAGCAGTTTGGGTTGCCTACTATGTGCAGAAGACACAGGATTAAACCCAGGTTGCAACACTTTCCTGTCAGTTTCTATTATGCATTATGCAAACTTGCACCGAGGCTACAGTAAAACTTGAATGTTCTTCTGAATATTTTTTTTAACCCTAGCAAACAATCACTATTCACAGAGACCTTTTAGTAGTTCACAGACTCATGGAATGAACATCTGGATCTAAAATCTCTACCTGGAGCACATACTGTACAGCATCTTAAATTGGTCAACAACATCAACAATGAGAAACTGCTTCTTCTTTCCAATATGAATCCCTTTACGCTCCTCTGTTGTTCTAGCTGTCAACCGCTTCCAACTCCCAAGTGAAGAAAAGGTACTCAAAAGCAGAAAAGGTGTCTAAAAGATGATGAGACTTGCTGATAGTTGGGACCAATTAGTCTTAACACTCAGCTGCTCCCTGGAGAAATCCACCCAACATGCCACATTATTTGTTGCATTAAGTCACAGTAAATGCAGCACTGATCATGGCGGAGGGGATGCCACTCAGTCAACAGGTCAGATGAGACGGCAGCCCAGTCAGGAGAAGAGCTGCCATTCTCATCAACTGTTGCTTAAACTAACAAGATTGATCAAGGTGAGTCTACAGTATTGTCACCTGCACTCTAATTAAACAGAACAGCTAGGCTTGATGTTTCAAGTTTGCACCTTTGCATTTTAAGGTGATTTTGAGTATTATACTAAAATTTAAAGAATACCTTACAGAAAACATGTTTTAGATTGAAACTTTCACTACAGACAATTAGGAACTGTTCAAGTTTGATTTCCTACATTGATTTATTTTAATATGCTATGGAAATCAGCTTCTAAAGCCTTGAATGATGCTCCCAAGGCCAAAAATTGAGAATGTACTGCCAAAGAGCATTACAGTGACAAACTATTCAGTGACCCCATGTCTCTGCCAAGGGCGCAAGATCATCTGAATTTGTTATTTTAACAAAGAATGTTTAAAAATGTTGAGTTATTATCTGGTGATAGATAATATTAGGATGCATTTTGTTTAATTGAAGTAAGTAGCACATGAAAGGAGCGCAAATCTCAAAATGTTAACAAATACTTTTAGAAGAATTACACCACACCAAATCCTGATTACTTGTTCCATGGCCCATGATGGCCTAACCTTGGTCAAAATTTCACTGAAATCCATGTTCCAATTTTTTAGATATGCTGACAAAAATATGAACATGACAGAAAACTTAAACTCCTTGGCAGAGGCAAAAAGTCAAGATATATCAACTGACTCCAACATCAATATTGAGATATTGCAAGACTGTGCTTAAGGGCAACTGCAAATTATGACGATTATTCATCTTGAGCAAGTTTGTCTGGAAGTTTTTTTAGGTGAAATGAAAAGGAACAAATGGCTGCCTATAGGTTAGGACATCAAGCTAAACATATGTGGTGTGGTGGAGAAAATAATTCACGGAGATACAGCTTAAAACATCAGAAATTTTTAATTAACAGGCTAAAACTTGCCTAAAACAGACGTTATTGACACTAGATACAGCATCTTCTTAAAGTGGATGAAAACGTCTCTTAAAAAGCCAACTGCTTTTGGGACCGATGTCATGTCATCTTATTTTGGTGAGCTCCTGTCCCTGAAAATAAGTAGAACCCCTTCTTAACATCAACCCATAAGAGGATTATTGTAACAGATGCTGAAATAGAAAAAGGTTTACCTGAAATGTTCTCACGATTTATATGAAGCGAGGCAACAAACAGCACAAATTGTAATGATCAAAGAGTCAGTATTGGGTTGTTTTACAGCTTTCAGTGAGAAGCAGTTCTGCATAAAGTCCCACTGTCCTTGTCATCATGAATTTCTCCTTACGTCCTGTCTCTGGGGCCCCCCTGTGGCCTTTTGAATCACTCCTGCTCTTTACCCTCAATGGGACATGTGAGCATGCACATGCTCAAAACCCAAAACACTCAGTTTGGAAACATCAACCTCTGAACTTATATTTTCATCGTTACCCCAGAGGCAGTGGCTACGCTTTAGGCTCACAGCCTTCGTCCTATCCGTTATGCCTCAGCATTTTAGGAGAATTTAGCATCTTTTCTATACAGCCGGTCAAGTGTGTTATTGTAGGAAAATGGAATGCTTCTACCTGAAGTGTATAAAGAGGATAAGAGGAGAGACAAACCACCACTCTATTCACGCTGATGTAAATAAGAAGCTTCTCCATTCTCTTTATGGCTTATTGATTTTTAGTTTAATGGCTGGCTGCAGACAGAAAGAGAAAACAGGGAGGAGAGATGGGAAGAAAGACGGAAACGAGTAGTTTCCGAATTCTGAAAGTGCAACATTTTTCTGGGAATAAAATCAGAACCACATTTAATGGCATTTATTAGAATAAGTATATGGAAAAAAACATGTACTTTCCCCCACACACACATACATACAAACACAAGCTGCACATTGTGTCATAATGTAATCAGAGCCCCTATAAAAAAACAGTACTGTGAGATAATTATATTGTCATGATTCTTATGGTAATGTAGGGATCTTTGTTGTAATATGATATACTGTTTTTTCTAAAGTTATGTAATAAAACACAGTGAAAGTATGAACAAAAAAGGTTGAAACTTTCCTGTCAGATGTGGTGAAAACACAATGAACTTATTCACATGCTTAGTGAACTATTCTAGTATTACAGCAAAGGCATTAAAGAGGTGACATTTCCAGAGTAATGTTTGGGCTGTTTTGGATTCAGCAGTCAAGAGAAAAGGTTGCCTTTGGCACAAATACAGTACATAGCCAAAACATTTATGACCTAAATATTTGCATCAGCTCAAGAAACAGAAAAAGGTTAATATAATAAAATAAATGCTAAAGTCTGGCCATGTGTGAGAATAAAGGGAATGTCTGTGAGATGACATATCTAAAATTCTGTAATTCTATCTCCCACCTGCTCATCTTCAAAAGAGCTCAATTAAATGTGAATACAAAAACAGATGGGGGCATGCATTCATGCCACACTGTAAAGACTTGTTAGATATTGTTGTTGGCATCATGTAAACAACTTGAAGAGCTAAAGGAGTCTTTTAGTGACTCATATATTATGGACGAGGAGCAATCGTGTTTTCTGTGCTGGAACAGCTACAACTTTGGCTTCCTACTACTTTTGGCTCTTTAAAAAAAAGGGTAAAAGTAGATGTTTAAAACATACATCATGCATGCACTTAATAAATGAACCCTTATCCATGTGCAAAATTCAAGCTTAAATGCTTGTTCACCTGACAGATACAAAAGGTATCATGTATGGGCGCCAGCTCCACCAACTAAGCAATCCAGGCGCCCATCATTGCCACTTTCTTTTCTTATTTATTTTTTTATTCTAAACCATTATTCTTTAGTAATCAGCATGGACATCTGAGATCAGGATGAAAAAGTGTTATCCCTCAACAATTTAAGATTCTTCTACAATCAACATATTTCTCTTTAATGTGAAACATTCCATCCTGTCATGAAACATGCCGCACAACAATCTGCTCGCTGAAGGATATGAAACTTAATGTGGTCAATCATGAATTCCTCCGCAGTTAATCTGGCAGTTTTTCAACCTGAAGTAAGTAATGTTTTTTTTTATACAGATGACTCTCTTTCCACCATAGAAGCTGTAGTGACCAAATTTATTTCAATTTTGACCTTTAACGTAAAAATGACATTTGTTTAAGCGCACTCAGGGGATTGTGAATACTCTGTGTGTGTGTGTGTGTGTGTGTGTGTGTGTCTGTGTCTGTGTGTCTGTCTGTACACATGCTTGCCAAGAAAGTAGATTTTCATTGGATTTTTTCATGGCTCAAGTCTCTAAATCAGCTTTCAAATGACATATTATCGCCCCCATAACTTTGCATACTTTCATCGGTGAATATACTTCCTCTTGACATCACAATGCATTTCATAGGTTGTAAATCAGACTAAGTTGAGCCATGTTGAACACATGGTGAGAATTGTGCAGTGGCAACAATATATCACTCATAATTTACAGGATAAAGGCCCTTATAAAAACTTATATAGGTTTCATCAAAGTATAACCTCATCCCCAATGTATGTTGTGTATTAAAACCAGTAATTCATTTCAAAACTCACTTTAATCTCTAAATATTTAACCTATCTAACCTAGGTCTGCACGAGATAGATTAGGCCAGCCAGATCATGCAATGATCTACAGATCTTCCACATTAATGATCTACAGATCATTAATGTGGAATTTCTTTCATTTCTCGTTAAGCATCTTATGTTATTCCACTGCGGGGCAGGAGGCTTTGCCAAGTGCTTGGATGGGAGATGACATATAAATATGAATCTCTAAGTGGTGGTGGGGATGAGTTCAAAACAAGTGACAGTGACATGTGCTCTGTGGGCGGAAAATGGCCTGGAGTGGGGGGGTTGGAAACAGTTTGAAAAGTAAAAAAGTAAGTAGGAAAAAACATATGACAAACATTTTTATAAGTATTCCTTACAGTCCCTAAAAAACTATTTTTTGTAGAACTTTAAATATTTACGAAATATTAAACAAGCAACAATCAAAGATTTTGAAAAAGTTACACTCATTAAGAGTTGATAGTAGTTTTAGAGATAACAAGAAAACCCCCACAACTGTCATCATATTTTGATTAAAATATTGCTGCATTCTGATTCCACCCACTTCAAACCAGTGAGAAGCAGAACCCAAAAAATAAAAGAAATATCTCAATTGAAACAACAAAGCTATGTGCAGTTCCAAAAGTCTAAGTAGCAAATGAATAATAGCTCAAAGTGAACTGCAGTGACAGCAAAAATCAGCATCCATGTCACAGCACAACAGGAAGTCCTCCAATTGTACACATAAATGCAAGTAGGCAGACACACATACACACATGCACGGCCACTCAAACACACAAGGCTTCTGTCAGCAACAGAGATCTGCTGAACCAACAGAACGGACCAGGGCCTGGACAGAGATAAGAATCTGACACAAAAGGACACACAGTGATGAAGACACAAAGAAGGGCACATGAGGGCACTAAATATGAAGCTTGAAATAGTTCTTGTGTAAAAATAAATCAGTAGTAAAAAGAGTTAATGATAAAGGTATGCTGCAAGACTACATGAATGACAGGCAGAGGGTAGAGGAGCTAGTCTGCAAGATATGAAGCTGTGCTTTATGGGTCGAGCCTCAAGACAAAGATACAGATTCATTAGCTCCACTTCTCCTCATTATGCTATGGCCCAAATGCTACTACACAAATAATGAGCTCCACTCTTTATGGCTTTCCTCTATGGCAATAATATGAATTAACAGTCCAGTTCCTCAGCTAGAAATAGCATTGACTTGAGGCTAATTGTAATATATTGAACAATAAATAGCTGCAGTTGACAGCCCAGCCTATGGGAAACAGAGAGTTATGTCTAATTTTACTGTAGGACGAGTGTATTCTCATGCCACAACATCTGTTGTTTATCTACTCAATCTCAGGCCCACTTTGGGAAAACAATAGGGTTTCTGTAAGTGTCATTTAGAAGTGGAAGTTTCCACAACTACTTACTGACAAAAGTAAAAAGGTATCGATTGACAAGAGTCAATCCCATCCACAAACAGACAATAACAGAGTGGGTCCATGTTCCCCAGAGTTAATTTGTCAAATATGTCTTTTCAACAGGAAAGGCAAACTAACTAGAGCACTGGCACACATGTTTTTGATTGACCTTTAATTCCAGAACTTAGAACAGGGTTTCGTTTGGTCAATTACATGTCTGAAATCTACCCTGACCCTTTGCCATGTCACAGATTTGTGTACACACTGTTCAGTGTTATGTCCAGTTGAGACGAAGCTGGAACCCCTTTGGTGTGTTTCCTGTCCTTTTTCACGCTCTCTGTCTCCCACTTACCCAACGTGCTGATGAAAAGACTTCAGAGGCCCTCAATCAGGGCTTAGGCATCCTTAATGAACTGATGAACTTACTCCCAGACGCAGAGACGCTCTGGGTGCTGGACAGACTGATTAAAGAAAGAAGGGGAGGGAGAGGAAGAAGAGTGGCGGGAGGGAAAAATGAATAGAAAGAAAGAGAAGGGGGGGGGAATCCTCCTCTCTCAAGGTAGAAGTGGTCTTTCAATCTTGACTAACCCTCTGCTCCAACTGGAGGGAGGAGGGAGGGATTTGGCCAAAAACCCTGGAGTCTGATCCTCATTAAGAAGCACAACGAACATCAAAGACCAACCCCATACCTCTATCAGTCCGGAGCACCCACAATCCCCATGATATTAAAACTCCCGGGCGCCATTCAGTGTCAAGTTCTCAGGCAGGCGCAGGAGCTCGGGTGACTCAAGGTTGGGGGACTTTAAGGAACCAAAGGTCAATGGAAAGTTTGAGCTAACTTCTCCTCACCTCTGTGATTGGCTGCTGCTGAATAAGCTTTCTGCTGGAAGGAGATAATGATAACTAGCAGCTGTTGATAGATAATGATAACTAGCAGCTGTGAGACAATGTAAACCATTTTCAAATTGTTTAAAAGTTACAAAATAAAAGTCTCCCTCCTGACAAGTTTAAAGAGTTTATTCAATAGTTGTTGTAATGTACAATTACTTAAAACATAACTAAAATAGGAAAAATCTGTTTCATAAGACATTAACTCTGATCAACAACTTTTTAGTCTTATTTGCAAGGGTCACTTTCCAGTCACATTTATAACTCTAAAGTTGTATCGAGGTCAGGACTTCATGTGCCACATAATCCTTTCAGCTTTTCCAGTTAAGTTAAGAGCCACTCTCATACAGTGCTAGCACTAATATGAAGGTAGAACATCTAAGGGTACTCTCAGTGACTGTTAAAATACGCAGTGTGTGCATAGGGGCTGAAGTGCATACTAATCTTCATGGTCATGTATTTACATTTTTTACAAGAGAAAAAACATAATGATAATTTCTCAAGAGAGGAGGCCCTCAGACAGTTAACCCCAAAACAATGCATGCTGGTAAATGGTAACACAATGTTTTGAATGCAATGTTTAAACTACAATACACTAATGGTGGTTAGTTCTAAAAGATGCCTGAAAATAGTAACTACAGCTTTTAAGTTCCCTCAACTTGATATTGATAACCTAAATTAAGTTAAGCAGCATTCACTGATTTTAAACACAACATTGACATATAAACAGATTCTCTATAACTAAAGATAGCACATTACACATATGAAACTGTACAAACTGTTTTCTTAGTGGGCAAGACCTTGATTTTTATGCTAACATTAGATGTTTCCAGAGCTAAAATCCCTATTAAGCATAACAAAAACAAGTTGTGGTGTGACTTTAGCTTATCTGTGTTGCCAAACAAAGCTGCCTAACTAATTTTTTCCATCTGAAAAATGCCATTTTAGTGTCAGAAGGATTGGTAGGTATGTGGCTTGTGAAAAATTGGGTCCAATATTCACTTATGGTTATTATAGGTGAAAGAATCTGTCATAATCGGTATTCACGTTCACTACTCCTATTGGAATCAATACACAATACACTCTTTGGCAAGTCTCATGGCAGTAGTGAAACCCATGTGACACAGATACAGGAAATTACTTTCAGGGTGTTTTTGTTGTCTAAAATCACTCAAATATATCACAATATGAAGTCCTTGTGGCAAAACGTTACTTATTCTAGCAAGTCAGCCTGTTCTCACGAACCATTCGTTCAAATTCGTCACACAGAATTAAGCACTGTAATTTGTAAGCATTCACGTCTATTTTCTGGCTTTTTTCATTTTTCCACGTCTTTTTTTCATAGGATATCAAACGTTTTGGTGTGCATAGATTTTCATACAATATCATACGGACCCATTCATGAGAATGTGTTGAGAAGGTTGATGAGAGCAGTGAACCGTATAACCAAAACAATCAACTGAAAGATGCTAAAAAAGGGCCTTGCCTTCCAGAGTCAGGTGATATTTCTCTGTGGGTTTGTCACTATGAGTGATGATCTTTACTTTACACATTGTTTAATTGTATTGTTAACATGAAAATATTGATTAGTGCAGCTGTAAGTTAAAGATAAAAGATCAGTTGATGTCACTTAGAAAAAGTAGTAGTTTTTAACAGTTGCGGGATGATTTTAGTGTTTTCTCAATCTAACAGTAAGTGAAAAAAAAAATTACAGATTACATGTTGTCCTTGTGAGAAAGCCACAGAGATCAACAAGTTAAAAGAGAATCAAGTAAATCCCCTCTCATTTTTCTGGAGTACCAGTACCAAAGTCCTACACACACGTACGTACACAGATGAACATTTTGCACCCATCTACTATTATCTACATTTATACAAGCAGCCCATGTGGTTAGAAGTGACGGTTCAAACAGAAGACAACATAATTCATCCTACTTAAACAAAAAAATATAATCTAGCCATTGTTTTATTAATTGTGCTAAAGTATTATTCACAACATAAGCATTATGAATTTAAACAGACGACTACAAAAAGCAGACAAAACACAGCATAGCATCTAGACTAGAGGATTGGAGCACCAAAGTCTTCTTTAGGCGGACTGACAGAGCGAATGAACAAGAAAAGCAGAGAGTAAAGGGCCTTGCTGACTTTGCCTGGCTCGGTCATTAAATCTCTTACACAACTGCTGGTCTTTGCAGTGGCTCCTGACAGCAAAGTCTGCCCCATCGCGATGTTCAGCTTCACAGCCATAACAGAGAGTTGGGAAATCATATTTGATTGTTAAATATCACTGAGTCTCACCTCCTCTACTGCAGCAGCTGTAAGAGATTTGATAAGCTAAAGTGAAAGGTACGTGAAGCTGAGAAAGGCCGGGGAAGTAGACGATGTGACAAAAGTCAGTTGACCGCAATGAAAAACAATAGTCTTTATAGCGGTCGAAATATATTTTTCATTTCTAAATGGTAACGTTTCTAAAGAAAAATAAGGTTTTTGTAAGTGCCCTTTTAATTCCTCAAATCAAGGAGATTGATTGAGAATGACTTGATTTAAATCTAGTATGTGGCTCAACACAAAAGAAAAGGCTCTTTAATTAAAAAATCCTTTATCTTCAGATTACAGTTTGGATCAAAGGATCAACAGCCATTTGCTAATGGCAGCACCACACTTATTGACATGCTGCTATTTCATAGACCTTCCATGGAGTGAAGTGGATTAGCCCAACGTGACCTGAAAATTTACAGAAAGTGCCAAAGAATTTACTGCACACAGCAATGCCGATTATTGTTTCCTCATTTCCACATAAAGAATGTTGCTGATAAAGTTTTTATAAGGAGCTTTGCTGACAAAGCAATAGGTTGCCACTCACTTTTCTTAATTATCAAAAATAGAAGTTGCGACCAGTTGGAAGGGATACTTGCTGTGCGACTGCAGCTGAAAAAAACTTAGCTGATACAAACGGGCTGTGGGGAAATCTCACAACTTCTCAGCACTTTCTAGATGTATGATTTCCTCCCACAGCCCCCTTACTGTGACCGCACCCAATCAGGGGCGACCCATTCCACTTATAAACACCCACTTGTATCCTCGCACTAAACCTCCCATTTATCACATTGACAGGAGTGGCTTGCGGTTATTGACTGGGAGTGGATACTTTTCCCATCCACAAGCTCATTTATCAAATTAGATACTGCAGCAAAATGTTTGGAACGTTAAATGAGTGGTGTCAGATGACTTGTTTTTAGCTAAGTGAGCATAAATTACTTGAAATCAGGAGGGGCTTATCAAATACAGTACAGTACATTACTGAGACGTGGGCATGTGGTTCCTCTTATACCTCTTTCAGTTATGTTGAAATAATTGTCTTAGGTGTCTTTGTTTGTACAGATCATGTGTCTAAGCAACACATACTTCCCACTAAATATTACTGGATGGTAAAACAACTCAAGGGCACACATATACAGGCAGGTGTTGCAGTGGTTGTGCACATTTCTTACAACGTTAAAGGAATAATTTGATATTTTGGGAAAGACACTTTCTTGCCAAGAGTATTGTCGTCAACATAAGGTTTACACTCCAGGATGTCTCTATGCCCAGCCAAGAAATTGTCCTACACATAACAAATAGTTGTTCTCACCCTTTTTTGTATGGATTAAACAGACTAGATACAATTTACAGTAAGTTAATTAGTAAGCTATAGAGCTGCTGCTGGGCAGATATCGTCACCCTTGGACAAAACCAGTCAAGCTGTTTTCAGTTGTAATCATGCTAAGCTAAGCGGCTGCTGGCTTTAGCCTTTTATTTACCGTGCATATAAGAGTGGTATCGATCTTCTCATCTCATCAAATGAGGTTAAAAATGGTCTGTCCTTCACAATAATAATGAGGACTGTAGACACAGAAGTTTGTGTGTGTGTGTGTGTGTGTGTGTGTGTGTGTGTGTGTGTGTGTGTGTGTGTGTGTGTGTGTGTCTAGGCCGACCTCTGTGGCAGCTGTGATTGATTTGTAAAGTCATTAAAATCTCAGCTGGTGAATAAAAGACTCAATTTCGTCAGCATGGAGTTTGAAGATAAGCCTAAGATAAGCCTAATTATCAGGTGCCCACACACACATACAGTGTATATATACACACGGACACACACTTAATATTAAGCATCAGTGCACAACCATACCCACATAAACACTGCCTCATTTTCCCCCCACATATCTTTTTGATATTTTCCTTTGAACATGACCTCACTGCAACATCAAAGGAAAGGCTATTTAACTTCTCACTCATCTGCGTCCAAGTCAATTTTTTGTTCCTGTTGCTGCTTAAATAAATAATTTGGGAAAAAATGTCATTGGGGCTGGTATCGTGCATCATTAGTGCTTGATGAGAGCAGAGAATGTTATTACACCCTGAACCCAAAACGACCCACAAAAACAGCCAGACTGTCTCTAATCACCAATAAAGAAGCGCAGATATTTCAAGACCACTGCTCAGGGCAGATGAATGACAACTGTACGCAGAGCTGTGTCATCCTTTGGGAGTCATCATTTTTACAGTGAACATTCCCATCTGTGTCTTATCAGGCCGTAGATCCTTCTGGACTTAAGATGACTATAAACAAGATAGAAGTGTTTGTTTACTCCTTCGCTGATTCCACTGGTGAGAATAGAGCAGCGGTGGGAAATAACAATGCTGTGTTGTCTACGGCCGCTGTGAGTGACTCAGCTGCCGCAGCCAATAAGTAGCTTTAAGTGCCTGGTGCTGAGAGGCCTGTGTGTAACTTGTTGCTGCCGAACAGGTGAACTTCATTATATTCCGATTCTTTACATAACAGGTGGTGAAGTTTTGCACTGACATCATGCGTTGCTTTAGTTCTACTACAAATATAGATATTTAATCAGGTCCTCCTCAGCAAGGAACTCATGGAGGGAGAAATTTTAGAAAAAAATTGAATTAAAATAAAAACGGATAACATCTGATTTCTCTCTACAGAGCACGGACATCCCGCTGCTGAAGAGACAAGAGAAAGTCAGAAGAGGGTGAACATTTCATTGGGCAAAGCTTCATAATGCACAGCCATTTCATGAGACAGACACAATGACTCAACCAGAAGTAATTCTAGCCACAAGATACCATCTACTCTGCAGTATATTACACTCTAATTGTAATCTCTGTGAGTTTTTTTTTTTTTTGTGGTCTTTTCAAAAGATTATCTCCCTATGACTTCCTTACTCAAGAATGACCTTTACATTAACTCTACTTTCTTACAAATGCTTGATGGCGGAAAAAAATGTTAGAAATCAGGAATTAATATGCAATAGTTTCTTTGTCAAGAATAAGCCAAAGAGAAAAATAGTTCTTTCACTTGTGAGTTTGTAACATTAGAGCCAAATAAAGTGCCTGCAAATATATGAAAAGGTCAGCAGAAAATGGATGTAATGTTAGAGTATAGATAATACTAATATATATTTTAAAAGATGGTCCTTCAGTAAATTAGACTCTTCTGAAATTACCTTTTTCAGCATAACTTAAGCATCTTAATAAATTAAAATAAACTATAGTATGATAATGAATCAACACTAGCTTCAATTAATAAAAGCTGGTTGGTTAGCTTATTACATTGAAAATATCGTTGAAACCAAACCTCATGCAGACAGGTTCTTTGATTCACTGAAGTCTCATGCCTTAAAGTATGCTCAGTATTCAAACAACAAAAAACAAAGTGGATATCATCTCAAGGTTACTGCTTTTTATCAGAGAGCGACATCCACAGTTAAAGTTAAAAAAAACAACAGCATATTACTCTTGGGCACAGAAGACCACAGTGCACCCTTACATCTTTGTGTTTTACACTCTAAGGAAATTTAAGAGCCCTTAAGGGACAGGCTTTTAATTCTCTGTGAAAACAGCTGTTTAGTGTCTCAGGGGTCTGACTATTTCTAGAAGGATCATCTCAAGTCTCTATCCAATGTGATCAGCATTTTCAATGGGACAGACAGCAGCCTACAAACAATGACATTTCACCCCTTTCCCGAATGGACAGCAATTCACCAAAAAAAGATTACATTAACAGCAGTGAGTGAACTATATATAGAAAATATGTCTCAGGAAATTAAGGCCATGCTTTATCCTCACCTTCATGACTATTTTGATTTGTTTTTTTCGCTGACAATTATAAGCTGAGAAGACAGCCGCTGTCCCTGGTTTCTAAAGCTTGACACTGGCACATATACACCATCTGCATTCCTGAGCTGCTGGTAAAGAAGCTCATTCTGTGAATATCATTCCAATACAGCATTTGCCATTTCCAGGAAATTTCATATATGGACTGCAAGTATAATAGCATGCAGCCATGTTTATCGTTTCTCCTGGGCATCCTGACAAAGGGACACTGATAAGTGATTACAGCAATGTAGTCTTAGCAAGTGCAAAGTGGAAACTCAACCAGTGTTACTGGAGACAGCAGCACTGCAAGGTCTCCCATTTATTATGAGAGACTGTTCCTTTAAATGCTTTTTTACCATTTTTTAAAGCATTTGATGATGTATGACAAATTATTGACAAATAATGTGTTGATTCATAAATTCTCATTAAAATAAAGTCAGGCAAGGTATAGTGCAAATACCTTTCATTTTAATACATCCAATATACCACCCAGCCATGTTAATTGAAAGCTGCAATTTGTAACTTTTCACACATTCAAGCTAAAGCAGAGAATGTAAGTGTTGCACAAATGACTTGTATTATCTGCTTGTTGTTGGTGTGCAGTGAAAATGTTGCCTTCCCCAATAACTTGCATGTAAATATCTAATTATCTGCAGTGATGAGGTAAGAGGACACAAGAGTTGTTTACTGGACAGGTGTGATCCGACACTCCCAGTCAAAGACACTTCTCAATACCACACAGTATGCTTGTTTGTGAAAAAGCAAAGGGGGGGATGTTTTGTGATCATGCACAACAAAGCAAAACATGCAAGAATAAAATTCCCCTTGCAATAACATGGATATAGTGCCCCTTTGGCCAGGCATGCCAAAACTCTTAAATATGCACTTCAATATTCAACGAAAAATTCAAGGCTTTCAAGCTGGAAACCAGAGTTCACTTTGGGGCGAAAACAAAATACTTTTATCCAGGAAAAGCTTGTTCATTCCTTGGAAATGTCTTAATCCAAACCACAATCTTTTTCCTAAACTTAACTAGTTTTGGTGCCTAAACTTAACTGTCATTGCCGCACAACGCTAACTTTTTCTGGTTAAACTCCACTACATGGTCCCTGAAAGGACCTTCATCTGGCTGTGCCTGTAGCCGGCTCCCAGTCACCTATTGGTGGCTAAACAACTGCCGCTGGTAGCTGGAGTCCCGGAGCTCTGTGGCGGCTAAAAACAACCAGCAACTGCCGCTTGGATTTTATCGTTCTATTGCACTATGGATTGTTGACGTTACAGCACTTTACTTAGTTTAAGTACTTCTATTTTAGGAATATAATGGTATATTGGTGAAGTAGCAATGATCACTTTATTCATCACACTTATGGTCACACTTCTAAGTCAGGTGTCTTTGTTTTTTCCACTGCTAAATCCTTTTACTTTTTCTACAACAATCAGTAAATTGAAGTCTGCAACTTACAATTATTTTGATAATCAGCCTTATGGTTGAAACACATAACTGCAACATCCCTGGTTCGAATGCAGGAGATGAGCTTTGGTGCATGTAATATCTCAACAAATGAATAAATTTGGACTATGAAATGTAAGAAAATAGTAACATGTCCATAACAATTTCCTAAAGCCCCAGTGATATCCTTAAATTGCTTGTTTTGTCTGTTCGAAATTTCACCACAAATATGTATATTAACAATCACAAAAGAGAGCGAGATGCAGCAAATCCTTACAATTACAAAGCTGAAATAACATTTGGCAGTTTGGCTTTAAAAATTACTTTGAATAAATGATAAATGTAAGTTATCGATTAAAATGGTTGCTGGTTCCTTTTTTCTTTTGATATACTGATCAATTCATCGACTAATCATTTTGGCTGTAATTAAACTGACATCATATCTAGTCCTTATTGGTGTTAATTATGAATTTTTTAAGAAGTAACATAATCACATACATTGAAAATTCATGTGTATTAAGGGCAAAGTGGCGTTCCATCCCACAGTGATATGACAGTGTAAAAGCAGAAGGATCTTGAAAGGGAGACGTGGAATGATGGAAAATTTGGACTCACAACAAGTCTATTTGATCAAGTTGGCTTGTTGGATGAATTAATGGAGAAAGACCGATGGAATGAAGTCGAGTAACATCATCAGTTAACAGAACTCCTTGGCAGAGAGCTTAAAGCTGTTTCTTCTGAAGCTCAAGTTAGTAATTGAGATGGATATTGAAGTGCTCCACCCTCTCCCCATGAGAATTGTAACCAGACTGATGGGAAAAGAGAAGACGATATCTGCATTCTGTCATCCAATCAAGGCTTCATAACCTTCTCTAACCAGTTGACATAATCTTATATCACTGGAAACCTGAGATGAAAAACGTCATGGCTCAAAGTGCAGCTGTCCGAGATGTAAAGCAGCTTACTGAAAGACATATCACTGTTTAACTTATTGAATGTGCGGCTGTACAGACAGTCATTCTATAATGACGCCTATAATCACCTCACTATATGAAGGATCAACCTTTCACAGACATCTTAGTACTTTAGTTAGACTCTCATACATTTCATTTGTACAGACAGTCTGGCCACTCTCCATTGACAAGTGTTAACTTCTTTGAAGGCGGGTACTCTGTTGAAGTTTTAAACTATTGGCTCTGCCCCGAGCCACACTGGATGTGCCATAACCAATCGCTAACGTTTGGTCGTGATGTTGGCGTAGCACCGCTAGTGTTTGCCTTAACCAATTCCTTCACCACTAATGGAGCAAGCTGGAAAATCAAACTTTTCCTGAATCCCGTGGGGAGGAGGGCCGCAACATCATGGCCACCAACAAAACTCAGCAAAGATTGTTTTTGCTCGGGCTTTAACTTGTGAATATTCAGCAGCATTGCCACAACGGACCGAATGGCTTTGCTCGCATCTTTCTCTGCCGCCAGTCAACTACAACTTTAGCGCATGGCCTCAAGGTCATCGTTCTCAGACACTCCCTTCTGTTCGATGATCGGACCAGTAAAGATT
This sequence comes from Percina caprodes, assembly GCA_013375575.1. NCBI lineage: Eukaryota > Metazoa > Chordata > Actinopteri > Perciformes > Percidae > Percina > Percina caprodes. The sequence goes on from JABXJD010000167.1 coordinate 798,634, forward strand.
TGATCGAAGAAAACCCCAAGAATATACTGCAAACCCAGATGTACTATACTACTGAAGGAAAATGAAAATGAGCGGAAGTACGGCGGATCCAGGCTACTTTCACGTTGCAGCAACTAAGAAAACCCTCTCTCTGTAATTTTACACAGCTTGTAATGCAGACTGAAAGGAGAAAGGTTAAAGTAATAATCTGTCACACTTAATTATCCTCCTTTTGCTGCTGGCAGAAAACAAGATTATTACACAAGACATATAACCTGTTTGTGAAAGCTTTACTAGGGCTTTCCTAGGAAATGTCCTTTGGCACCCAGCAATTAATGTGTTTGTCCTTGCCAGCAGCATCAGCAAGGAAAAACTGGGAGTCAGCATGAGCAGCGAGCAACACCCACCATTGCTAAATAAACTGAAAGAGTACCACAGCTAAAAATACAAACTTTCTCAAAATACAAATGACCCTGAGAAAACGATGTCACAGTGCCTTTCATTGTTTGAGAGTTAAGAAGACACAACAATGGCCATGTCTCTTCAAAACTGTCAAAACATACAGTAGATGTTGCTGCATACTGCTTTAGCTGTTAATTACACAGAATCACAAACAGAGCTCCATCAGAGCTGCTTTGACCAACAAACTACACATATCTGATGTATATTTCTTAGGTGACGCCAACATTATTAGCCATTATAGCAGTCTGAAAATGAATCGAGGAGCCAATGTTCTGTTGCTATCCGGGTGCTATTTGTATTTCACCTGTCTAATAATATGATGACTGAATGAGTATTAACACTTGGTGAGCTATCCCTGAGAGGACTATAGTGGTGTGTGTGTGTGTGTGTGTGTGTGTGTGTGTGTGTGTGTGTGTGTAAGAGAAAGAGAAAGAGAAAGAAAAGAGACTGAAACTTGACCCCTTTGTGACTTACATTTTGGACAGCAGGAGAAACGGATGGTCTGAGTCAGAATATGCAGTTCACCGCTGAAGGCACCTACCCAGCATGCCTTGCAAACAATCTAAGCTTGAACGGCACAGATCATCCACATCAACTTTTCAGCAGAGTGGCCTCACAGCAAGAAGGTACAGGGTTCGAACCCTGGTCTTCGAGGGCCTTTCTGTGTGGAGTTTTCATGTTCACCCCACGTCTGTGTGGGTTTTCTCCGGTTTTTATGAGCGGCTGGCATCGTAAGGCTGCCGTGCATCAAAAAGTACCCCCAAGAAGCGCTTTCAGTGTCTATGATAAAGATCTACATAAATGTAATAAATGAATTAATCATCATAGCCACAAATACATCACCAAACATGTACATGAGCTGTTATGGATCCAGACTGTGCAGTAGATGCACCTCTGGCGGGCTTTGCAGCAAACTGGCAATTTTCCACTGCGTCCTTGCTCACGTGTCCTGTCACTCAACCTGTCACCATGGAGATGAGCTCAGCTTCTCTGTGTATCATGCTGTAGTGCATACACTGCAGCACACAGCAGCAGAGGCAGGCACAGCTGACTCTGTCGCACCTCACATGCAATCACATCTTTAAACCCTCACTGCAATGAAAGCACAAGAGCCCTGAATGTCTTGCTGCTACAGTAACAGCCACTATACCTTCAGACTGTGGTTTGCAGTAAAGTGGTCACTAAATGCATCTCAAGGTGACCACTATCTTACTGAGACAGAACATTAGGAGTGTTAACACTCACTGGGGATAAAAAGTTAGCAGTAGCACATAAAGGGCAACTGCCACTTCAGATAAGTGTAGTGGGAAGGGACTAAATGGGATCACACCACTGATGGAGATGCAGAGAGCATTGCAGGTGAAGGGTCATCACAACCTCCACAAACCAGTCACGCATAGGGAACATAGCACATGTGCAATATAACCAGCGACATACACTATGTGGCTGAAACAATGATCACATTTCCTTAAAGACATGAGGCAACAAATAAAGGTTTTGCTTGAAAATTGGAAGACGTGATAAAGAAAAACTAATAGGTGGGTAACTAGGTTACTATTACTTTAATCATTTTCCGTGGCTATATTTTCAAGAACAAATTTTGGCAAGTAGAGATGTATAATCATTTAAGCAAAGCTTCATGGAGCACAACTGTTTCCCCTAAGACAGCTGAGGTGTGGTGTATAATTAATTACATTAGCCTAAGGCTACAATAAACAATATGAAATAAAAACACATATTCCAATTCCAACTCTTCCTAACTCCTGAACTGTAGCCTACAACAACAAACCACTACATATTAAGTTACTATAAAAAAAAGTATTTCACCTCCATAATAAGCCAACAACCTTCATGAGTTTAGTCTTCCTGGGGAAATCAAGGTCAGAGATTACAAGTCAAGAATTTTCCTTACTGTGAAATTTGGGACTTCCTTTGTGCTCACTGGGAGGAAGGTCCGCGAACTGCACCCGGTGTCCCGACATGATCGATAGCACGTCTCAGGTCAGAGCCACGCGACCGCCGACTGTGTTCGCTGTTCTCCGGGTTTGTTTCAAAGTATCCGGTAACTTTCGAGCACGCGGGGGCTGAACTGCGTCGATGTGAACGCGTGTCCGTTCGTTTGGCGCGTGGGAATCATTCAGAGAAAGACTACACACACACACACACACACACACACACACACACACACACACACACACACACACACGGTGGGGAGCGTCTGTCACTGACTTCCCAGTGCCCTGTGCGACTCTGCGCTGACTGCGTGCCAGTACTGCGGTGAAGCTGCCCGCTCGGTCCACTCTCACCTGCCCTCTGCTCTGTAGCCAACATCAGTTTGTGGTCCATACGGGACACACTGGAACAGGAAAAAGCACTATCTCTCCTCCCGCATTTAAAAAAGAAACCCCTATGTCCACATGACTGCAGGGTTACATCATCACTGTAAAGCTTTTAGGGTAAATTATACAAGTTGATTGTATTAAGCTGAATATACGCATGTTTGAATATCTATAAGAGCCCATAGGAGGATAAACATTTTCGAGTTGCCGAATCAGAAAGTAGACATAAGTTTTTAATGAACTACATCCTAACTAATTCAAACGTTCTTAATCGACAATTACCCCATTCATTTCCCATTACTAAAACATTTCACATGTTGTTTTTAAAAGTCAGAGCTCTGTAAAGCCAATTTAGCCAGAGCATAAGGTCCGATAACGCCACGTTTTAATCATTTTAAAAAGAGACACACATTTCTTTAATCAAGTCACTTTGTCAAAATGTATATGGGGGGCTACAATGCCACCTAAAGGAAGAAAGGTGCAACGCTATCACCGGGCCTTCACAGCGTCAGAAAGGAGGTAGACAAAAGTACTACCAAACATTTGATGCTGTCTGTCATAGCTGCCATACTTAAAGTACTGTTAACAAAAGACACATGCAGTTTCACAAAAGAGCTGAACCGCTTCCTCTCTGACAAAATCCCCAAAAAATAGGCTATTACTAAATTGTAGGCCTACAGGTGATCACTGTTATTGCCAACCTCTGTAACAGAAGTTATATTCCTAAGTATAATTCTAATGTTTAACTACAGTTATTATTTTCTCTCTCCCAAAACATTTCTTCATTTGTTGAGGTGTCTATTATACCATATGGATCCACAACATAATCCCTTAGTACTGGAGAATAGTACTTTACCAGTAGACAGAATCTTTGATATTGTCGATACATTAAATTGTTTTTCTAAACTTTTACATGAAAATATTTTCTGAAAGGTTCAAAAACTGAGAAAAGGTGAAAGTAAAATGCTAAAGAAAACACTATACACTACATGTTCAGCACCAAACAGCATACAGTCAGAGTCCAGCTTGTAAAGCCAGATATTTCCCTCAGGAGACCAAACATAGAGCTAATAGAAAAAGAATATTGAACTTACATTTGCCAGTTGGCCCGAGAAACAGGACTCAACAATAATGTTGCTCTCTAACTGCTGGTTGTGTAAATAAGCAGGTGTTTTCTAACAAATATAAGTTCAGCATGTGAACTTAGAAGGTGATGTGTCGATGTTGTGTCAGCTTGTTTCCGCTACAAGTTGCAAAAAAATCAGTTATTGTAAAAAAACAAAAACAAATGTGATATGAAGGAAACCAAACAAAATAAATCCACAAACTATAGGGACATCATACTTTAGTGCTATGATGACAGTGCACTCTATAACTTATATTGACACAGCACAGGTCCCTTGTGATGTGTGTACTGAGACCACAGTCTCTAAAACACTACGTTTTGCAGCCTGAACTAAATTAGAGGCCAGAGGCTCCCAAGTCTCTGCATTCAATAAATTCAAACATCAGGGGGTAGAGGACGAGTACTCCACACATCACTTCATGTCGCCTGCCTAGCTGCAATTTAAAAGATGGATCCCCATTACAGGAATGTACAATTCTGAACCCAACATGATGTAGCTGGTATTATTATTCTGATACAGTATCAGTAGACTGAAATCAAACATGACATCACTGCAAAGCAGGTGTTTTCAAAACTTTATTTTGAAATATTTTGTCAAAAGAACTGGAATAATAGAATCTGAACCGTTGAATTGTTCTCACAGACACAATTTAAACCATCTAGACTTGTCGGATAGGACTTTTGTGCAAAAAGGAGTAGAAATACAAATATTAGACAGCAGCTATAGTGACAAATGGCAAACCAAGTGTCCCTGTAATTGGCATTGGTCTATAAAGCACAAATAGTACAGAAAACTAGCAGGTCTACCAATAAAAGGCAAATAAATACTCAAAAGCACTTCTATGTACAGTAATTGATCAGCATTAAAAAAATTCCAATCATGTCAACATATCCCAAAACTATCAAAAGGAACAGGCTCCCACACTTTCAGAAACCACTGCCACTAATTTGGCAACACTAGCATATACAAAAAAACAAAGTATGTGCACTGCACTTTTTCTCTCACGATGTAAATCTTATAAAAAATATAATTTCAAGCATGTAGAAACCAAGCAGAATCTGTGGTTCTGCAGTCTACTGCATAAGTGTGCATCCTTTAATTCTCAACATACAGTTTTCCTTTCACATAGATCCATTTTGCTCGATGTACATTTTGGATAAAGAGGCTGCCATCGACTTTGCCAGGTCCTCATCTCGTTTCCTCTGCATTTGCGAGTGTCTGCACCAGTCCTCATACTCTGGGTTACAGAGACACTTGTCCAGAAGGACGTCGTAGTGACCATTGCTCAGCCAACTCAGCCAAATAGATGCTTTGGAAGCATCCTCCTCCCCAAGATAGTGCACCATGGTGGAGACGGTGGGGCTCTCCAGACTCCCCCCTGTCGTCAGGTGAATGTTGACATTCAGCATCTGGCTCATGGCGAGAAGCTCCGGGTACCCCGCCCAGGCACCATCCTGCGCTGCGTTGATCAGGAACTCTCCTACATCCCCTTCAATGATGGGATTGAACTCTACCAAGTGGTCAGCGATGTGGTGCACCGTCTGCTCCCTCAGCTCCCCGTGCCTCGCCTGGTCCCCGTACGTGGCTTTGCACACAGCTCTGTACAGACAGTTGCCATCTGGAATGATGTGGTACCTGTATTTATTCCTCTCCTGAAGGTACTTGTTTTGTTTCTCCACTTCAGCCAGGTACCGAGTGACTTTGTTGTTGGTGTCCTCTCTCTCTTGACATCTTAGTGGAGACTCCTGCAGAACGCTAAGCTCAAAGGCCCGTCTCTCATCTGATGCAGGATCAGCTTTGCCACAGCTGATATCACAAAAATCTTCCTTTATGAGGTTGTCAGGCAGATCTGCTCTGGAGGGAATTAGCTCTTCTTCATGTAATAAGTCCCATCCATTGCTTCTGAATGGGGCATTAGTCACTGAAAATGTATTATCCTCACTTGAATTTCCAACCCCCCTCTTGTTTTCTTCAATTCTGGGTCTACAGATGCTGTTACTGTGGAAACTGCAATTTCCAACAAGCTCTGGGCAGTCAGGAAAAGGTGCATCCGTCCCATTTCTAAGATGATCTATCAAGTCCCCAATCACATCTGAGTCACAGTCATCACAGAGAATATTTTTACCATGTTGTGAGTCTGGAGAGGGGGGTTTCGTTGTGGACTCCCTTATGACATGGACCGGCAGAGACCTCTCCACTCCATCAGGTCTGCGGATTAATATCTCAGCAGTCGATGTGAAGTAAACTGGCCTCATAGATGAAGCTTCGTAACATGAAAAAGCAGGCATGTTTGCGGAAGAAGCAGTCTCTCTCACCGGGTCCTCGTTGGTGGTTGAAGTTGCGCCTGGTTGCGTAAACTCTGGTTTATGACCGTCAGGGGAGCTCGGTGTTGTCCCGTTTAAACGCTCAGGTCCAGTCAATAAAGTTAATGTAACTTTGCGAGACGATCTTGGGTAGTGTGTCAGCGCACTGTTGTACAACTGCATTTTGAAGGAGTCCTTTATACTGAACGGCGCAGCCGGGATGTTACGGAAAGATGACAACATCTAAAAATACCCACTATGTCATCAACAACAGCAGAGTTGTAGGGAAGGTTTCCATGGTCCTGAGTCCTGACACCATGACAAGACACACAGAGACGAGTAGACTGTCAACTTTAGCCTTCTTGCGTCATTTGGCGTTGGGGTGCCTCCCTAATTTTAGACTTCAAACTGTAACAAGACACTGCTTTAACAGCGTCAAGTCAGACAGAATTAAACAGATCAGTCTTTCGTTTAAAAGCTTCAAAATAAATTTCTTTTTGACGAACATTTCGTTCCTGTTAACTTTATTTTTAAGGAATAGGCTACACTGTAGGCTATGTAAAAAAAATACTTTGTGATAAGTAACACAATAGTAGCCTAGTGGACTGAAAACAAGTAAAACGTTTTGGCTCCAACTCATAACATTAATAGTGCATTAAAATGCATTTACAGTGCCTCTAAAAAGTCTATTCAACCCCCTTGAAAGTTTTTATGGTTTGTTTTACAACAAAGTAGATTTAATGTGGCTTTATTTGACACTGATCAACAGCAAAATACCTCCACAAAGTAACCCAACTTGACAAAAATAAAATGCATGTTTGCATAAGCATTCACTGCCTTTACTTATACAAGTATAAATGGGCACACATACAGTACATCATCCCTGGTGCAGTCATTTGGATGTAGAGGTCACATAACATATCACTTGGGTTGTCGAGAGGTTTCAACTGACTTTACATAGGCACTGTATGGGGTCCTGTGCATGAAAAGCAGTCTGCACACTTTACTTGCACATACACATGTTCAGAATAAATCATCTAATATTAATTATGCTATGTGTGTGTCTACTTTTTGCATATGTTTGTGTGCATGTTATGTTTATTTTATTATTATCATTATCATTATTATTATTATTATTATTATTATAAGAAGTACTGTCATTATATAAAACAGAAGTGCACACGACTTAACAATTACCGTGATGAATAACTTGGATCATGATAATTTTTTTTTTTTAAAGATGATCCCCCCCCCCCGTAGGCACATAAAAAAGGCATCATAGACGACTGGTACCAGAATAAACTGATAATGACAGCTTTATTTTGAAGTCAAAGTAGTCTATTGTCCGGTACGGTTCATGCTGTTGGTATGCTCTAGACGCAGCTCTCCACTTTCAGGCCCTGACTAAAGCAGTGCGTCAGTGTAAAGGATTTGGTGTTTCAGTCTAAAAATAAAAGAAAACAAAACAAAAAAAAGTGTACTTGAACGTATTGCTGTCATACACACAGTGTGTTCTACTGCTTAACTTAGTTCCAAATAGAGTAGTTGGATTAAAGTTATCTCCAAGCAAATGAAAATGTTTCAGAAAATGTAAGGTGAAAAATGGCAAAGGTACTATCTTGGTTTCGTAAGCAAGACAAGAACATTAATCATCATAATCTGAATTTGGCCTACACACAACACCTCTCTTTTCACACCATACAAATGAACTAAACTAAAGCTTACAACAAAAAAGTTCAATTGAACTTTTTGAATTTTTTTGGCCTGCCCAATAAAAAAGGTCCTGCAAGCACTACAATTAGGCCCAGTTTATTTAAAAATGCTAAAATTCTTTTCAATTTTTTTATGGGATGATTATGATAATTACTACAATTAATAATTATTGCAATTGTAGGGTCTGACACATAGGCTATAATAATGTAACTAGCTGATATTGACTTAGCCTAAAGGCAGGCTGCTGCGTGCCTAACCTGTTCATGTCTCTATATTTAGCAGTGACTGTTACAGCTTGTCCGGTTGAAACTGAATCACACTACTTGTGTTTGGTAAGAGTGCCTAATTTAGTAATTACCTCAATGTCGTCAGTTACAACTGCAGCTTTAAAGTAAATCTATAGTAAAAAAGTAACTCATGAACTAATGTAGGCTGCATATGATGGGTTCTGCCCATTTTAATTTCTAATAGCTTTGTCAAAAACTGCCTATAAAATATTATAATATCAAGCATTTTGATGACTTTTTTCCCCCTTATTTTTTTTTTTATTTTTTTAAATCAAGCGTCATGTTGAACCGGGGTCGCATAGCAGTAACCTACAGCAACCACCAGAGAAGGTCCGAGGACCTTATGTTTATCAAGAGATGTTCCATTCAAGTAAAATACCACTCATATCCACATGAGGGCGCCATTTAGCTTCACATGGAGAAATGAAAGCTTATCTGGAACAAATGCATGCAAAGAAGCGATGCTACAGCAGCTGTCGCAAGATTGTGCACCGCATACAAATGAGCGCATTGATCGTTTCCTTCGCGGTACTGTTGTCTTTAGTAACCTGAACTGGTGCACTAACCTCCAGCTGGTACATGGCTCAACATCCCCACATTACACCAACGTACAGACCGACTGGTTTTACACATTACTCATTCCCGCGAGAAATTGGAGCTACATTCCTTTACATAATCATATTTTAAAGGAAATTGCACACAAACCACAGAAAAAACGTGATTCAGTCCCTACAGGGATACAACATGACTAGTGTTAGTAGTGACATTGGAGGGAAAAGTGCATTAGGCTGCTATAAACAGCATTTGGAGACATAACCTATCGCTTCCTTGTTATAAACGATGATATGGTAGCTACGTTATTAATTTTAATCTCATACACACTAATAGTAGGCTATTTTATATAGAAAGCGATATACCTCAGCTAATTATGCATAATGTGTTATATAAAATAGCCTACCAAAGGAGATAAAACTACCATGATTATGTCACTAAACTTCTTACCGAATACCACACAGACACACCACAAGTCATAATCTGCAAAAATAAAAAAAAGAAAGAAAAGAACATGAAGTTTTAGCCTGTAGCAATAATGTGATTTTTTTTTAATCGGGTTTGCTATTTGTGTGAGATGTTACCACGAGGTCCGCAGTGCTCTCGCTCTCCAGCAGCCTGTTGTTGTTGTTGTTGTTGTTGTTGTCATCATTCTGACTGCCCGCCTAAATCAACGCCTCTCTGCGGTTCATAATTTAATATACAAGGTGTTGGTGTTTGTTTGGCTCTCTGAGGGGGTCTGCAGTCTGCAGCAGTAATAGATTAGCGAGACTGTATCCATGTCAGTGGAACAAGCCATGCTGATGTCAGAGATTTTTTCCTCTGCACTCCACGGTGGGAGGATCTCTGTGCGTTGAGTCACGCAGCTGTCAAAGATAGCTGTCACCCAGTTTCAGGATCAAACACACAGTCAATGAGAAAAGGGCTTTGAGCCGAAGAGACGGAGAGATCTCAGGTAACCCCCACACGTCTCCAAACAAGGGCGACCAGAAGAGAAAACTATTTTTAAAGGGGAAACAAGCGAGTTTTGATGAATAAGGATTTTCGGATATTCGGATACACGCTTGGGATATCTGGAGAAAAGAAGAAAAACACTGCACCAACACAAAGACAATTTTCTTCTGCGCTTGACGAGGACAAAGTGGGCATTTTTGGAACAAGATGAAGGCGAAAAAGGGTAGGTTGGATGCTTTTGAAAGAAAAATCAAGTCAAAATTACTTTGGATAACCGGAGACAGCGTAAAGGTAGATTAAAAGCGATTTCCCTCATATGCAAACCATGCAGTCTATTGTTTCCTTTCCAGACATGACAGGGGGCTTTTTCTGCCATGTGCTGGCACGATGTCAAAAGTCAATATAGCTAGGTTTTCTCATTATTTGTGTTCTTCTACATTGGTTTTATTCAAGTTTTGACACAATAACACACGGCTGTTTCGCCATGTGTCTTGTTTTTCTTGTCACGGTGTAATTAGGCTAACTTCAGAGCTCACACCGAGTGTCAAAACTGAATTAAACGAGGCTTGCTTTTAGTTTGAATACAAGTTAATTTGAGTGACGGACGCTACACTTGTGCCGAAGTTTAAAAAAAAAAAAAAGTGATGGTACAAGTCGAAGTTTGGCGACTGTTGGAAGTTTAACCGTTTGAGGCGTTACATTTTTACAACGTGCAAGCTTTTAAAAAATCGATACCTAGCATCTTTTAACTACCGACCGCGGACCGAAACACTCTCAGCACCTTTTTAAAATTGTATCTTAATCCAAATGAAGGCTAATGTTCATCCTGACCTCATTGTGGGAAGTTGCTGTTGCCTTGTTCATGGACCTCGTGGTGCAGCTCGCACACACAATAGAAAACCTCTTACAAGTTGTTTTAAACTGACAAAAGCAGCGTCTTAATGACTTTAAAACGTATTTTCTGCTCACTCTGCTAAACTATGGCATTTCGGAGGGAGTTGCGTGTATGGTGAACTCGATGTTTGCGTGTAGAAACTTTTGAATTGCATACAAAGAACCACGCAGCCCTAGTTTCTTTTGTTTAGTCTGGAGACGCTGATTTGCAACAGGTCTCCCCTCCCCCTTCCCCTCTTCCCCTCGCTCCAGCCTACGTAATTACCTCATCCTGTTGGCCGCTCAGACTCGGGAACTTTCTTACTCTTTTCCCACTGTTTCAAAGCAGTCTGCATAGGGAAATGGATTACATATACTGTGGATCTTATTTCTGCATTTTCATAATGGCGTCTTGGCTCCATGCACAGTAAACTGCTGATATCCATGTGTAAATAGTTACAAACATGAGCAAAAAAAATATGCATTTTTATATTTATGACTTGTGTCAATTAGACCCTTTTTTTTTTTTACTATCATGTGACATATGGTGAAAACGACACTATAACAGACTAAACATCTTATCAAAGTTTCAATGGTTAATAAGCAGGTTTAACACCACCCCCCCACCTTCAATGTAATTCAAAGGCCCAAATCCTGTTTGATCATGATTGACTTTGATTAGACATGCCTAAAACGCCAAATTAAATAGGAAAAGCAACTCTATAATCTTTTCAAAAACACTGCTGCCTTTCTTCAAAATAAAATCTCTCTTTTTATACAGGGATTGTGCTTGTGGTCAGCCCAGTGTACTTTACTTATCCAAGCATGCAAGGTGTGCTCCCAGTCTGTGCAATAGACCTGACTTGTATTTGTCCAGGCAGGTTTTATAACTGACACCGCATTAGGACAGCCTTTGTGACGTCCCCCTTCATCCCTCCCTCCTTCTCTTCCTCCCTCCCTCCTCTTCCTACTCCTCACACCCTCCCTCTCTCCCTATATGAATCACATGGCTGAACTTGACAGCTTGCTTCTGACACATCAGCTGCCTCCCAGACAGCTTGTGTTTGAACGGCTGCAGCAGAGCAGCTAGGAGACTGACAACAGTGGCCAACATAACAGGATACGTATTCTTTTGTGTCCTGTTCTCATACGCTGTCTTTTCTCCTTGCTTTCACAGGTTTGATGATGCTGTCAGGGAGTGAGACTGATGACGAGGACAGCGTGGACGCCCCTTTGGATTTGTCCTCCAGCTCGGGGAGCAACGGGAAGAGGAAACGGCGGGGTAATCTGCCCAAGGAGTCTGTTCAGATCCTCAGGGACTGGTTGTACGAGCACCGTTACAACGCTTACCCCTCTGAGCAGGAGAAAGCCCTCCTGTCCAAGCAGACTCAGCTCTCCACACTCCAGGTATGGACACAGATATGACAACAAGAGAAGATTACCAGAGCTTTTTGCCTCTAGTAAACCCTTAGAGTGTAAACAGACCACTGTAAAAAGTGAAGAGGAAGCAAGTGTCAGCTTGACGGAATCATTTCCTGTCTAGATGACAAACAAAACATGACACATTAACAGTGAATTGAAGGTCATTCAACCCAGCTTAATGTTGCAACATTAAAGTCAGGCAACGTGAGTAAACTCACTCCCTGTGTGCTGTGGGTTTGGCTGAGGCACTGGGACAGGAATTTCCCTCCCTCCAGCCCCTTTCCATCCCAGCTGTCTGGGAACAATGCAGAGTCATTTACATGGTTAGAGCTGCAAGTCTCTCTGAGCCAGTTACAACTAGCCTGGAGGACTGAGGGGGAAAAAGAGGGATGACTGTGATTAGTGCAATGACAAAGGAGATTACTTTTTATTGAAGACTATTTAAAATACAAACTAGACTTTTTAACGTTAATATTATTTTTTTAAATTAATTTCTACAGTGCTGAAAATGCTAACCGTGTGAAATATCCAGCCTCTGGTATGAAGTAGTGTGTGTGCGATGGGTGGTGTTTAGCCTTTTATTTTGATTTTGCTCCTGAAAACACAGGTGCAATCTGCACCTGGGGATAAGTGTACCAGCAAATTTTTTGTTGTTGTAAATTGCATGGCAGAAGATAAGTGAAGCATGTAATGCAGCTTTCTCACAGCATGGATCTTTGTTGTGGTCTTCTCCAGGTGTGCAACTGGTTCATTAACGCACGGCGGCGACTTCTTCCAGAGATGCTGAGGAAAGATGGCAAAGACCCAAACCAATTTACCATATCAAGAAAAGGTAGCAAAGCAGGCGACAGCTTCTCTGACAGCTCCCAGTCTCCAAAACACAGCAGCCCTGCAGCCAGTACGGAGGAGAGCTACGACAAACGTGTTCTCCACCCCTCCAGCTTCGAACCTGCCATGCCCGGTGTCCTGAGGAAGGCAGCGTCTCCTTCCATACCCTCTCCAACCTCCTTGTCCCCCTCTCCAGGGCTAATGCCCACCCGGCCTTCTGTCATCTGTCACACCACTGTCTCCACAGCAATGCAGGCCAGCCCGACAGCCTCCCACCCCTCTGTGCCAGGAATGAACTGTGACAGGGCAGCTGAGCTGTTGCAGGCTGCACAGGTTCAGGCGCTGCTCAGGTGCCCAGATGAAGGGCCAGGCAGCCAACCGCTCCCCACCACTACCACCATCCTCAGCAGCACCGGCATGGAGGGAAACCTGAGCCCCCGCAGCGGGCTGTTCAACACCCCTCCCCCCACTCCTCCAGACCTCACACAAGACTTCAGCGGCTTCCAGCTCCTGGTGGACGTGGCCCTCAAACGGGCTGCAGAGATGGAGCTGCAAGCCAAACAGCTGGTCTCCTAAAAGTGACAGAAGAAGGAGAGGGAATAGAGACTTGACTTTGTGTCTCGACTGTGGAACTCCTCTGAGTTCAGTGACTTGTCTGCACGCAACAAAGAACAAATCCACATAAAGCCTGATCATTTCTATTTTTGGTATACCAATCAAATTGATGAGGATGTTTTTTTATTGAAAAAAAAAACTGTATCAAGGTGCCTTGGCTGTAAGTTGTTTATTCATTTCACATTCATGCGTATGTATCTACATGTGTATCTTATTTGCACACAGGGACCAAAAATGTTATCAGAGAAATGCTGCCTGTCTTATGTCTTTCCATTATACTGTTCATAATTTTAGAGAATGAACTAGAATCAGCCCTACTCCACAGACCAGTTGGTTGCGTCCACACATTTACTGTTATACATTTCAGAGATCAGTTTGATTGGTCTGCCTCATTTGTTTGCACACTAAAGGCAGAGGAAGGTCATCTCAGTGTCTTAAACATACTTTGCTCTTAGCATCTATGACAAACTTATTCACTACTGTAGTAAATGTTATGTGTTTTCATGAGTATAAGTATAGTTTTGAGTTTGATTTTACTTTTAGCTATTTTAAAAGAAAGAAACCTACTATGCTTGTTTTTTTTACTCTTTTGCCCACCAAGGGATATTTCAATGACCAATGTAGCAGGTTCTTAGTCGGAGCCTTCACCCCATCACTCAGCGAAAACGATGGCCAGTGGACTGGAAAATTAAACACTAAAGATGTCTTTTCTGCATTTGCTGTTTCACAACATGACAAAGACAGCATTTTTGAAATCACCAAAAAGCATTTTCATGTATAATAGGACCATGTGTATAGTTAATGTGACATGATGCCCAATGATGTGATTTCTTTTCATACTGTGCAATGTTTGTGGCAAATAGGGGTCACATGGGATTCAAATAAAGTTTTGTTTTTCTACATCTCAGAATTGATAATTTGGTATGTTCTCCCCCCTCCCCCTACAGATCACATTTAGGGCACACATACAGGCTGTATTCTTGTAAATCCTACTGAACTTTGTGAAGATTACTGATTCATCCCTTAAGGATCTGGAGAGTGTATTGAGTCAGAATGTTCAGTAAATAAAAGAGAGAGAGCGGGAGGACAGAAATAGCAAAGCATTCATGTCTTTCCACAGGCTACCGTTAGGCTTTCAGAAACATTCCTGTGTGAGAGAGGTTTAAAACAGCTCCTGCCAATTAGCATAATCCTGCATAAATTAACACAAGCAAACGGCAGACGTCAACAGTTTCTTGCTAACGGGGCTTTATGTGGGCCTGCATCTCAATAGATTCAATGTAAGTCAGCTTACAACTGAGTGCACTGGCTTGTTCAAAACTAGGAAAACAGCTGTTCCCTTCTGGTCCTGCTAAAGCTTCTCCATTGGCCTCAATAGGATTTGTTGTCTTTTTGCTGAGACAGCTACCCTTTTATTTATTACATGTTCTTCTCTGAAGCTTCACAATCATCTATGTTTCTAATTTGAAAGGAATTAGAACATTTACTGAGGTTGTTTTTTGTTTCATTAAAAAGACCATAGGAACATTCAGAACTCCCATCTTCTGTTTGGCCAGGTTGGGCAGTGGTAGAGCAGGCGCACATGTACTGAGAGGTTTATGCCTAAATGCAGAGATCCAGGTTTCTAATTCGACCTGTGATGATTTCCTGCATGTCTTCCCCAGCTCTCTCACCTAACTGTCCTGTCAAAATTTAAAGGCAGAAAAGCCCCCCCAAAAAATTCCCATCTTTACTAATCCGCTAGCTATGCAGTTGGATTGAAAGTATCATAATTACTTAATCACATTGTATTGGCTAAGCAGTGCTGGAACATTGCACGAAATGTCAACAAATGTTTACATTGCAGTTTGAGTTTTCCACCGTTTGTCGGATGTTGATTGTCAAAAGTGACAGCTCTTGTGGGGGAGGCTGGGTCCAAATTCGGGGATGTAATCACTAATGAGGGTTTAAACAGACCTCCTGGCACACAGTGGGCCATTTGAAAAGTAGACTGACCCTGGGCCAGACTTTATATAAAGATGATACCCATTTCCACAACCCCTTTTTAACCCCCTCTCTCCTGAACTCTGGCCACTGAGGTCAGCATGCCTCCCTTCCGCATGACTGATGTGTGAATGACGAATCACCAGAAGCTGCATGTACAGGAGCGTCAAGGCTAAACCAAGGCCTAAAGTGCTGTCTAATTATGGGGACCCGCCCCTGCGGAAGGGGAATGACCTAAAAACACCACGCTGGCCTTGTAATCCGTTTAATTATATTCCAATTGAAAACACATGTGGACACCAGGAAAGAAATGAACACAACAAAATGATGGCAATGATATATTATTTTAATGCTGTTAAGAGCTCATACATGTGTCATAACATCAACAGTGTAATAACATTAACTACAAAATGTATATCTGCTTAATATGTTATTTGATTGGGTTTTTAGTTTACATTTACATAGGGAAACATTCACTTATTTACAAATGTTTATGTGAATGTTTTTGTCTTAATATAACTACACAAGCTTCAGAATTGCTGGAGTGTCTTTTGAGTTTAGCAATTAACCACAATCCAACATTCTGGTTTCTATCTCCCTGTTATACGAGGAGTATTATAATGATATGTAATATAATAAAGATAAATAAGAAGTCAATCATTTGACAGACAATTCAGTTCAAATACAAGTTCCAAAGTAAAAAATATTAAAATGAGCTTCATCTACATAAAATGGCATTAACTTTGAGCTATTGTTACTTTTATGCATCCTCTCTAAACTTCATATGGACCAACTAAAGGAAATACAAATCATACTGTACGGTCACTTCATTACTTAAGTTCCTTCACAAACGTCTCTCAATAAAAACTCCATGTTGTCGTTCAATAGGGACAAATAACAGGAACATATCCTTAACTATCGAATGGCACAACATTTTGTCAGATCAATACAGAGAATCAGACTACACAACAAAGTCTATTCTGTTTTCAAAACAACTATCTGATGGTAAACTGGTTCAGGATTGTCTCCACATTCAAGCAGCTGACAAAAATACCTTGTACATGAAAGTAATTAGGGCTGAGATGTTCAATAGAAACATCATTCAAAAGATGGCATGGATAATATTCCATTGTTTAAGATTATGGCCTGTCCTGGTGACTTGAGTTATATACAGTAAGAGACAAACCATGGGTCACATAAAGTCAGTCACACACACACACACACAGACACACACACACACAGACACATACACACTTCTTCCCCTGAGACTGCTGTTGTGCTCGACTATCATATTAGAAATTAAGGCTGATCAATGAAACAAAAAAGACAAAAAGGGGTCTGTCATGCTAAAGAATCAACATAAATAAAAAAATAAACACAGTATACGGGCCTTGTTGTCAGTGCATAATAATAATAATTACAATGTCAATAAACAGTCATTGTTCTCCTAATCAATAAATTAAACATGAATACAAAATATTACAAATTAGATTTTTTTTTAATGACCTTTAAATAATTGCTTTATTTTGGAGGCAGAGATCGTGCACAGTGAGGAGAAAATAGTCCCTTTTCAGTCATTTAGTCTCAATACTGTTTTGTCTAAAAATGACACAATAAAACAGTACAACTACCAGTATTGTACCAAATACCAGTATTTTAGCATTGTCTGTAACACTGAAGAGTTTAAATGCAACAAGACAATTAAACCTGGTTAAAAAAATACAGAAAATATCAGTTACCTTGTGTCAGCATGCATGCCATGTCATTATACTGTATGTTCTTTATACAAACATGTTTTGCTCAGTTTCAACTGAGACAAGATGGGCGGTTTGTTTACAGTTTGTTGATACTGCTACCTTAATTTTCAATTACAACTAGGACCCTTTAGACCTAGAAAAATAGGAAGCACTTTTGAAATGAACATCTGAATCATACCACACATACGCACTCATTCTCTCACTCACACACACAGATTAGGTTTGTGGCATTTTTAAACAGTGGTTCTTTCAGTGTATCACACTCTTTGCAAAACCACAAAATCTGCTCCTGGCTCAACAGCCACTTTGCCTCACCTGGAGACGCTAAATCTGACCTCTTGACCTTTCCGGGGGGGTAAGCTGCTTGCTGCTGAAAGACCCATTTTCAGACAGAGGGCAAACTGTGTCGCTACCTGACACTAGAGTTTCCTTGTCTGATCTTTTCACCTTTATTTTCTTTCATAAAGTTTGGCCTCAAAATAAAAAATTCAGCTAATGGTTTTTCAGAATCAGTTTGTGGGATTTAAAAATAATAAAAAATAAAAAAATAATCAAATAAAATCCATAACACATCCTGGATATGAGTCAATATGTGAGGTCTGGTTTCTCCATTTAATTTAATACATTTCATCTGAGTAGATCAGACCAAATGAATCACTTATTGTTTGTGTTGCATGTACATACGGTACATACACACATTCCACATGCATGCTCTCTTCTTGTTTTCCTCTGATTCTCGGCACATGGAATATTGTAACGTGAAGCATCACTGCTGTGCTACACCTGGCTTACTTTGCAATATTAGGCCACTTAAAGAAAGGGATTCATAAGATATTTCTTTGACAGTGAGGGGCAGATGTAGGTACAGGAAGAGGAGGGACTGCTACATTAAAGCTGGGAGATTAAAATTTGGGAACGGGGTTTGGGGGTAATAAATAAATAAATACTGTAAATGTACATTTCATGTTTTTCTTCCATTGTGACTGACCGCACAGTGATCTGGATAGTCCGCAAAAGATGTGATTAAGTTATGTTAGCACCCTAGCCTTTCCAGTCAGTGCTATAGAGGGTATGGGACAGTGTATTGAGCATGTGTGTGTGGGTACATGCATTTGCGTGTCTCATAGTCTGGTCTGAGCCTCTGGGATATAAATCTCGATACTGTCTGCGCTCTCGGTAGCAGAGCTCTGTCGAACTGATGCGGCACGTTTGGCAGCTAGCAGGCGTTTACGAGCCTCCAGACGCTGGCGCTCAGAGCTCTCCAGCGAGCGATCCCTAGCCAGTGGAGGGTGGTGGCCCTTCAGGGGCTTCTTTGGCACAGGAGGGGGCATCCTTCTCTCCTGGACAGGAATGACAAATAGTCTTAATGACAACCACTAAGTTGTCAAGGCGAGCTGCAGTTAAACACAGTAAAAAGCAACACAACTGCAGCTGTCTTGCGTAAGGGTTAGAAAGAGTAGCTGTTGTCAGCATAATGTCAGAGCATGCAATTTTGAATGAGGTTATGGTTCATTGTAGCAGCCATTTATGTGGGGTAAGAGGGCATGGGGTGGCCTTTGTGTGTGGTTAAAGTGACCATTGGAGACGAGCAGGCCCCAACGGTGCATGGCAGGTAGAGTAGCTTCTCAAAAGCAGCTCACTGTCAACAACAAGACAGAACAAACACAAATACATGTGTTGACGTCAGGCAGGCAACATGACAGTGTGCAATGCATGCTACAACAAAGATTAGCCGTAAATCATTTGGACTTACAATTTAAAGTATACAATAATGACAGCAGATAGCATGCGGGTGAGTAAAGCATTCCCAAAACAAAATTGAGGCCAGATGAATTTCATATTTGCCACGTGTTTCTGCACCTGAATTTCTGGCGGGGTCAGAGGATTCCAGTTGTTGGCTTTAAGTTGGTGGAGTTCATCAAACTTCAGGCTAATGTTCTCAATAGACAGCTGGAGCATGTCCCAGAAACCTGCCAGGTCCTGGGAGATGGGCCGTGGGTGTGCATTTGGGTTCTGATACACAAACATTGCATATGAACACACATGAATACACACATATTGTAGCTAAAACATTGTTTTAATGCTTACCATGCATTTTTAGAAATATGCTGATGCTATCTGAGGATTCAGTTTTACCGAAACAAATGAATTGAGTGAATTACAGAAATGGCATTCAAGTGAGCCAAATGCATATTGAGGCACAACCTACTTGGAGTTTGAATGACACAGGTTTGTTTTTATGAATGAGGCACCATATGGTAAATATGTGGGAGTATTTGGTTTGTATCCAGAATATGCCTTTGACTTCTTTATTACCCTTTATTTTAAATCATACATACACCGTATTTAAACCAAAAAAATATCAGGTAGTCAATTTATCTGTCAAGTACCCATCTTTCATTCAGTATAAATATAGACATTTTCCTGTTCAAAGTTGGATTTTAAGCATTCTACAATTAATTAGTTACCTTTTCCGTCAAAGGAAATCATTCTAATATAAGGGGTAAATTATGCAACAGAGATATTAAAAGATTTGAACATACAAGTGGACAAATGTAAGTGATTATCTACACAAACAAGGTTTGTCTGCTTTAATACAGCAATACATCGTTATATTTTTTGTAGTAAAAAAATGAAACCGTAAAAAAGACAGTAAGGGTGTGCAAATGCACACTCTACACTAGATGCATAGTAAATGAGCGCAGGCCTGGCCTGTCAGGATGATTTGTGCAGGATGATGTCAGTGTTGGGGGATGAGGATGAGGTGACACATTACCAGATTCTCCTCACACAGCTCCCGGAACTGCTGGAACTTCTGGGACATAAGCAGCTGGGCACTCCCCACTGCACTGCGGATCTTCCCCAGGACTGCAGAAAGACAGACACACGTGTGCGCACACACACACACACACACACACACACACACACACACACACACACACACAATGCAATTACTCAGAGAACCGCGTACTGCAGGCATGTTGCAGTGCTAACAGAGAGGGTGCATTTGTGAGGCAACAGAAAATGATACGCTAGCATCCTCTTTTATCCCTGCCTCTCAGAAACAGAAGTCATTTAGGGAAGTGAAATAATTAATGAAGTGCGTTGAAATTCCAAATCCAAAGAAATGAAATATTGCAAACCTACATGAAAATACAATTCAAAATGCTGTTTACAGCACATAAAAAAAATGTTTTAGAAACTCAAAAAACAAGATTAGAGTCCTAAAACATAGGCTTTTTTAAAATGTCTTTCACAATGCCTGTTTGGCAGACTGATATATGAGATAAACAAGGTTGTGCGGCATAACCTCCAATATCAGTCCTATTAACTCACACATCCCAATGGAATGGAACTGTCATACATTAGTCAACATGAAGAAAATGGGATCAGAAACTGAGAGGGGGAGCAATGAATCTGCACTACAGATACAACGTCTTCAACTCCTTAAGGATGTATGAGTTTGTGTGCATTTACGTGTGCGTGTGTGTGTGTGTGTGTGTGTGTGTGTGTGTGTGTGTGTGTGTGTGTGTGGCGTGCAGTAGTGTGAGATCTGGGAAAACATAACCTTGAGACAGCCTGCCTGTTCAGCACGATCTGTGAGAGAATATCTTGCCTGGAACCATAACAGCACACTAGCTGCATAAACAACAAGATTTTCGGTAAGACATGAAATCAGCTGTGTGGCAAGGACAGGTATAAATATAATGCCTACGGCCTAAGGCTTGTTTTCTCAGTCTGGTATGTGCATGTGAGTGTATGTGCATAAAAACATATTTAGACATGTGTATCCAGACTTGCTCTCTAGCGTGTGTATGTGTGTTACGTCAACATCCAATGACCCAGAGGAGTGCTGAGAGAAAACCCCTTCACTGTGTTTGTGTGAGAGTTCATTATATAGTGCGTCTAAAGGACAGATGTGTGGCTGGGGCCAGTAGCGGCCTATTGATAAGTATGCACGGTATGTCTGTGGAGGCCAGAGGGCCTGAGACAGGAACAGGCAGCTATTGTGGTCCAATGCCATGAATACCAGCACCCTCCAAATCAGAGGAGAGGAGAGGAGAGGAGAGGAGAGGAGAGGAGAGGAGAGGAGAGGAGAGGAGAGGAGAGGAGAGGAGAGGAGAGGATGAAAAATAGACCTAATATCAGTGTACAAGAGACTCTCTTCATATCTTGGAATTTATGCACTGTGACTCAACTCACTCTCATCAGGCAGCTCATTCTCGATCTCATCCTGTTGCATCTGTCGACACCAGCCCTCCATTCGCTCCATCTCAGCCTGAAGCAACTTGAGGAACCAGTGGCCGTCACGGGGGCACACCAATCGTCCGACAGCCTCCAGAGACTCCACCTCTGGCTCGGCCACGCTGTCCATCCATGGGTCTGGAGGGGGCAGGATTGAAGGGTCGAACCCCACGTCCCCATAGTCGTCAGCCGCACAAGCGTGGTAGTGGTTCCCCGAGCCCTGGATGCTTACGGTAGAAGAGGCAGCATCGCGGGAGTGCTGGCGCGGCATGGTGGCACAGTGACGTGGCGGCAGCTCTGGGGCATCTGTGGGGTCGTCGAGGTCAGCCTGCACTGCTGTGGTCACGCTGTTGGAGCGGGTCATCCTGCGGTAACTAGGAAAGGAAACAGAGATCTTTTAAAGATCTGATTGATTGCACAAACTCAAACTGTATGGTGATACCTCTTTTATCAGTAATTATGAGTAATTACGATAATATTGTTTACACAGTTTGTGGAGGTGGTCCTAGTATGAAAAATTGAAATGATCACAGCAAACTCATCACTGATAGCGATGAATAGCTTTTGTAGTGTGGAACGTCTTTTGTGTGCCTGTGGATTTTGCCACCTGGCTCATTCAGAAGCAACAGAGTGTGCAGTTGCTGTCACACCACAAGCCCTAAAAACATAGACACAGACACAGACAGACACACACACACACACACACACACACACACACACACACACACACACACACACACACACACACAGGGACTCACTCTCTACAGCTGGGTGTAGTATTTGGCTCAGAGGCTTTGTGCTGCTGTCGGGCAGCCTTTGCCAAGTGCAACAGCAGACACACACATGTGCAAAGATTAAATCAAAACACACAAATTTGGCTATGTTCTATAGAGCAGCTCACCATCCCAGTAATGAATGGCACGCCAGAGGGACACTGGTGATGGTGGAATAACTTGCCAAATAACTGTACAGATAAGTGTGCAGACCCAGCCTAATCACTGCAAGATTAAAAGTCAAAGTGGTACATGACTCAGAGCACATCTTTTATTAACACATACAAGAATGTACCAGGGCTTAAACAAGAGATTCACTTAGATAAGCATACATAAGGGCCCACATGGACAGGGGCTCCAAAGATCCAAACAGAGAGCAAATAAAAGCGGAAGAGTAGACATCTGAACTCATAACATATGTCCTCATGCAAACTTTAAAATTCTGGTATACCAATCATGCCTTATCCTACTGACAGGTGTACAAATTTTACTATTTTGCTGTCAATACACTGCAAATTATTAAGTAACAACTTTTCCAAGCCAGAAAAAAAGATTGAATTGCTAGCCTGCTAGCTGTACTCTGTTCCAGACATGCTCAAAGTCCTCTCACACATGAACCTGAGCTTGACCTGCCTGCAGCAGGACACACAAATGATCGTAGCTCCATCACGTCTGCCTCGTCTCCGGATGCACACTCCTCCTCGAAGCTAGTCATTCATCTCTAACCTCCCCCTTTTCTCATTCATCTCTCTTCTTCAGTGAACAGAAAAAGAGAGAGCAAGAACAAGGGAGTGGCTTTGGCTAGATCAAACAGAATCTATGTGCTTTATGTGTACGTGTGAGCAGCCCGCGAGTGTCAGTGTGTGTGAAGAGCAGTTAAAGAATAACTCCTCCGAGCAGGTGTTCAGTTCTAATGACCTTAGCTTGCTTTCTATCAGCCTGCTAACAACTTCCTGCAGGGGCAGAGACGGGCAAGGCCAAACACAGCTCAGGCAAATAGACAGACATATCAATGGACAGGAGGGAAGGGCATTTAAAGAGAAAAGGCAACATTAGAGAGAGGAAAAAGACTATAAAATATCAGGAAGGTGAATAGGAGAAAACAAGTGAACGTAAAAACACAGAAAGTCTATGTCCTTAAAACATTCATGTGGTGAACATGACAGAAAGTTGTAAATAACGAGGTGGAGTATTGCATTCCATATGCTTCCACTTTCGGGAAGGGCCTCTTAACCTCTTAGAGTTTTGTTTCAAATTGTATTAATTTATCTGTCATCTAAACAGAACATGGTTCAAACCACGAACATGAGGAAATACTAAAGCCTCTTCAAACAAAAAGAGCCTAATGTCATATTTTAACAGCCTAATGTCTTATTTTAACAGCCTAATGTCTTATTTTGAGGATGAAAAAGGCACCAGAAAAAGCTGAAAGAGTTCTGTTGGATGACTGAAAACCCAGTATACTACACAGCCACTCATGCTATTGCCCACCACAAATTGAGATTTAACCTTGCAAATGCCCCTGAGGCTTCATGTTTGTTTGTCTTATGACAGTAATGACAAACCTTCAGTCAGTTAGGACAAAAATAAAAACACAGGGAGGTCCCCTAAGTTGACTTTTCAAGATGGTTGTGCATATGGTTTAATCACTAGGACCATGAACAATGCCACATATCCCTTATGAGTGCAAGGCCATCTGGTGACCACCAACCCCAGACCCTAAACTTGTAGAATCAAAAATCCAAATCATCTCTCTTATATATCAATTTTATTTATTTTTCTGCATGTTTCTGATGAGATACTAGAAGTTTTTCAAAATGTTCTGAGCATTATATGTATCTCTTGCATGTAGAAAAAAAGCTTTAATAATATATTTTAGGGAATAAATACGATACATGAATACAGTTTGTTTTATATATCACAGTCAGTATAGGCAGAAATCTGTATAAAGACAAGCATAGTGTTAGTTGTGTTAATCTTGTTTAAAGCTCTCTTCCACTCGCTCTCACTTAGTCATAGTTCAAACAGCAAGGTGAGGTTGTGACCTGCGACTGCTGCATATAAACACACAGACTCGCTCTCACATGCACACAGACACAAGGCAGTTTGAGCGAGGCCGTAGGAATTTGGCACTCTTACTGTCTGGGAATCTAATGTAGGGGGCAGTATGCCCAGACCTCCCAGGTATACACACACACACACACACACACACACACACACACACACACACACACACACACACACACACACACACACACACACGCGCAAACAAACATGCACCACCAACAAAAACACACCCCTACCTACCAAACATTAACCTGAGAAATACAAAAGCTGCAGTGCTGCATAACATCCATGCCTACTCAGAAGGTTTCTGGATGAGTTAATATTTGGCTTTGCAACTCCAGGAACTCAGAGCTTGGTCATTCAGCTGAGACCTCCCCTTTCAGAAAGCCCCTCACATTCCCTGACACTGTGTAAGTGTGTGTTTTTTAAGTGCTGCTCTGGCCATCACTGTGACTTTTGATTAAAGGTGATGTCTCTTTGAATTCCCAAAGCATGCCTTGGCTACTGCATGAAACCGGCACTGTGGCTAAATTTGTCAACTTCCTTCACCAAACAGAAGGTCACTGTTTTGACAGGGTGAGCCAAAGCAGACAAAGAAACCATAAATGCCTGCGTGTCCCAACAGAGGCCTCAATAAGCCTGGTGCAGTGTGAGCTAATGAAATGGCATGCACACTAGGCTGCTTCTCCTCAAACTGGGAACATGTTTCAGAATGAGAGTCTCTAGCTGACAGCACAGCAGTCTCTCACTGCTCTCAGAACTAAACAAACCCAATAAAACTCCCTCCCTTTTTCTCTCCCTCCCTCCCACACATATGCAAACAAACACACACACACACACACACACACACATGCACACACGCACACACGCACACACGCACACACACACAGCCTCAAAGTAGCCTGGATCACAATGGCTGGAGCAACAGATGGCTGTCAACTCACCCCCTCCACCTTCCCAATTCCCTCCACCACATCCTCTGGCCCAGCTGTCACTTGGGGCCCCTAGCTGAGGGGGCTCTGATGCCAATCTTCCCCGAACTGGGGACAGCTGCTTTTGCCCCCCAGTGCAGGGGGGCAAAAGCTTGCACAGAACCCTACAAACCTCTCTCTGTCTCCACAAGACTTTTTCCTACTTATACTATCTCTGCCTCATCCCTCCCATCAGACCTATCTAGTTTCACTTTTACAGTCGCTTTCGTTTTTTGTCTCTCTACTCACCATCGCTCATCCTCCACCTGAATTCCTATCGACTGGAATTTAGACTGCTCTTCCGTTGTCCCTCCTTCCTCTGGATCCACCTAAGAGGAGGGGAAAAACTGTCAAACTGCATGCAGTTTCACTATAGAAGTTTTTTTTTTAAAAGATTTTTTTGGGGCTTTTTCGCCTTAAATGGACAGGACAGCTAAGTCAAAAAGGGGAGAGAGAGGGGAAGACATGCAGGAAATCGTCACAGGTCAGGCTCAAAGCCTGGACCTCTGCGTCGAGGCATAAACCTCTATGTATATGTGGGCCTGCTCTAGCAACTGAGCCAACCCGGCCACTACTATAGAACTTTAACAGAAACCCTCATCCACAAACCTGGATCCCTATGGAGAGGGACTTGCGGAACGCTTCCCTCTGCGCCTTGCTCTCCGTGGAGACGTGCGTGATGGCAGAGGTGGTGGCGGTGGCAGTGATGGTGATGGTACTGTTGGTGACGTGCTGGCTGGCAGGGCCATGCACCTGAGCGTTAGCCGCCTCTATGGCTGCTGTCAGGGCCTTCATGCTGTCGATGCTTTCCGTGGAGTTGGACAGGCCCGGCTGGGAACTGATGCCTGTCCGTGGGCCGGAGGCCCCGTCCACGTAGGCATCCTGAGCGGACTCTGTGCTGCTCTGTGCCGTGATGGATATGAAGGGTTTGGACGGTGTGGTCCGTGGTGGGACTGGGGGAGGAGTCTTCTTGTAGGTAGTGATGCATGATGACACTGCAGGGAAGAAAGAGAAAGATGACAGTATGTATAAAAGTATACATCTTAATAAAGCTCTTAGGAGGTGTATGGTTTGAAAGAGGCATTAAGGAAGAAGAGTTTAGCTGTATTATGGGAACTGTTAGCATATAGGGTTTTTGAAATTAGACCCATCCTAGAGACTAAAAGTCAGGATTTCTCTGCAAACGCCGCTGCAATTTCAACCATTACTTTTATATGTCTTGTGAGTTCCCCAAATTTATGGAAGTGCCATACTAAATCATTCAAATACACATTTAATAATCCATATTGGCAACTGGATGGATTGATGCGGCAACTATGCAGTTATGTAACATAGAAAATATGATTATGAAGAAAGTGGAAGAAAATATTATAATAAAAAAAACTAAAAATAAAACATATTCAACTAATGAATCACTGTCTGAGAGGAAAGGATTTTGGTGACAGCTGACATCCTGACAATTTACCCAGAGGTCTTGGGTCCCTATGTTGGAGTCGAAATGGACAGTAGATTAAGAGCAACTTTAACAAATCAGAGCCTTGTCTAGTAATAGGATTAGTATGTCAGCCACTTGACCCACTGATCTAGATGGTTGAACCCTCTACGCACTTACTGTACACATCAAAACAATTTGATGGGGTGAATATAGTCCTAAATTATATTTATGATATATCACAGAAGTTGAAATTTATTGTAGAAGACAGCTCGAGAGCTCAGTACACTCCAAAGGCATTGCATTAAATCCAAGAATAGATAGATTAAAAAGCATCATCATCAGTTAAACTCTCCCTCTTTCTGTCAGTGCTCTCTCCCTCTCAGGTTACAGCTACAGGTTCTGCACAGACAATGGAGTCTTACACACACACACACACACACACACACACACACACACACACACACACTCTCATTTAGAAGCCTGTGTGTAGAAATATGCCGACAGACAAAAAACATAGCCTGTCTAAAGAAAGACAAAATCAGCCACCTCCTAACTACATTATGCCTTGGAATCTACTTCCTGGCCTAATGCTATCATCAAAACAAGGTCGTTCTCTCTCCCTGCTCTGCTGCAAAACTAGGACACCGGGTTTCCTGGATCCCTTTTAATCCCTACATAAGACAAACATCCTACCGCAGTGAGATCGCTGCTCTGTGTGCGGCAGACAACTGTTGCCAACCACACCCAGCACAAGCAGCCATGTCTAAAACTATTAGAGCAGGATTTAGTTTGCTTTGTGTCTTGCCATCTCACTGACAGCTACAGAAAGGCCCTAACATATTGGAGGGCTGACTTCATCCTCTTGATTTGTCAGAGTCATCCGCTGCCCTCCACCCACCCTCCTCTTGCCTCCTGCCTTGCAAGATGTGATTGGATGATTCCAGATGAGATTTCACTCAGGTTTTGACAAGCTGGAAAGTCCTGAGATGAGATCACAGTTGATAATTTAAGTGCCTTTGATGGTGGGGTAACACACCACAAGAAAGACAAAAGAAGATGACTTACTGTATTTCCTTCTACAGCTAAATGTCAGATATTTTTAGAGGTACTGTATATGCAGGAATTTCTGCCAAAGACATCTTAGGTGTAATCATCTGAGCATGCTGCGATATGCAGCACTGTCTAAACTTTTCACAGATGTGTAGGGAACATGATCAACATCCTGGGCTAATCTTCAGAAAGGTCACTGAGTACAGACCCACAAGAGAACAAAAAATACACAGTGAACAGACAAAACCAGTCACACAGAGGGAGAGGGCGAGGTCCTGCTCCTATCAGGCGTGGAGGTTCAAAGGATAGAATGTCAGCCTCTTTTAGAGCTTTTATCCCCTGAAGTCATCTAAAAGTCACACTGTGTGTGTGCGCGCGCACATGTTGGATGACTGTCAATGTTTGTGTGTCGGATTCTATAAGGCAGAGGGAAGGGTTAATAGAACAGAGGATTTTCAAACGCTCAACAAAGCGCTGTATGAAACAGGAGATGGCGCGCCGTTTCCCACCTAGCTGTCACTGCTAGAGCCAGACACGCTGGAGAATGACAGGGGGTTTTGACTGCCAAGACAGGTTAAGTAAACACAGGTGGGAGTTGGAACATGCCCACGCACATGCAGGCACGGAGAGGCACACAAATAAGATTGACACAACCCAGCTTAACGTTTCAACCTCTCCACATCAAGGGAGACCACAGGCTTCCTGCCACTGATATGCTCTCCATTCATCAGGAGCTGTTGTCAACAGTGACTGGGCAAGTCATTGGCCCATGCCAGTGACTTGGATTTAAGTATGCATCATCAAAAATTTTGAAAAATGAATGTATTTAGGTTCCTATGTAAGGAAAGTCTGAATACAAATTTGAAAGATAAATTAATTATGTAAGTAAATCTAATTCTTGTCTGTCTGACAAAAGTGAGGAGAAAGCATCTGACCAAAAACAACTGTGTGTTTCCACACAAATGATAAGAAAACGGTTTGATCTTCTTGCAGCCATTAAAGCATTAGACAGCTACACTGCCCTGGACCTCCCACATACACAAACTATCAAGGACAGAGTGAAGTGGGAATGTGACGCAGGATTCCATCAGACCCTAGAGAAGAAATGTGGGAAAACTCTTTACCAACCACAGATAAACACTGATGAGCACACAAAAAGGTTTTTTTTCCGTCACTCCCTAATATCAGGTTAGTGGAGCTTTGATCACAAAAAAAGACATCATTCAAATTCTTTTGTGAACTGAGAACAACTTCCACACTTAATAGAAATGGATTTGTGGAATTTCATGTCTCTTCTCTCACAGAGCATTGTCATCCCAAAGAGAAGAGTTTGTGAATGACAAAAAACTCTAGTGGCTCTCTGCCAAATCCTCTTTTGACAAATACTTCAAAAGACCCATGCTGACAAGCTAGTGTGAATATCAGTTCTTCTTGGCAGAGCATTCCCCCACCTCTGGGCTTGATAATATCAAAGAAAGCCCTCTTCCCTCCCCTGAGACAAAGCAGTCTCCATTCATTTCTCCTGCCTCCAGAACAAAAACATACTCACTAGCAACCTCTTTTTTGCTCTGCTGATCACTGTGTCCCATTTATGTGTCTGCAAAGGTGTTTCCTTTATTTAATCATTTTGTTCATGTCACTAGACAGATTATAGCCAGGCAGCTGCCTTGTAATCTCCAATCTGTGTATCTGTGTGATAGACCACTTCAAGGAGCAGACGGTTTGGTTTAAGATGCTAGCTAACAGGAACGGGCTCCCCCACGCGGGGGCCAAGGGCAAATCCACCACCATCCAAACAAATACAAAGGCCCGGAAAGGGGGCGGTCAGTATGGGGGAACATTGACAGCTGAGCCCAGCTGCACTGTGTTTGGGATGAGGGTCTGCCAGAGGGGAGAGGGCAGAGAATAGTGAACAGAGAAGAGGAGCTGAACAAGACTGAGGAGGAGGAGGGACAAGGGTAAATCAGAGAGTTACTGCCTGGCTCCGTCTGCTCGCTCTGTCCATTTGTCCGTCTCTCTCTCTCTCTCTCTCTCTCTCTCTCTCTCTCCCCTCCCTCTCTGTCATACACACACACACACACACCAGAACCAGCTGGAGTCCTTTGTGATGGCGGCACCATGGCAACACATAGCAACATGAAGTTTGCCGGGAGGCTTGGCGTTGTACCAGCAGCAAGCAGAGGGGAGCTTCTGTTGGCTATTTGTTTACCTTGACAGGGTACACTGCAGCTGCACTGACACCCACCTAAACACCAGCCAAGGAGAAAACGCAGCAGGAATAATGGGTTGCAGCTAGCATACATTTTAAAATCAAAGACCAGGATCACAGTGTAGAGACAACTACTGGGTGCCACTGTGTTACAAATGAATATCCAATAATGTTTCTGGCCCTGAAGCTCGGGCTTTGTGCAGCTGAGTACTAAACCATACCAACCAGTTTGTATTGAATCCTTGTCAAAAAGCTTGTCACCGCATTTCCGGGGTAGTCACAACACAACAATTACCTGAAAGGTTCACACAGGATGATATTACACTGCTGTTGTGAACAACAATGCAGCAATGCAAGGCACTTTCTAAATGACTTAACACAGCCTTCAGTAGACTCCTAGTTACTGTATGAGCAACTGTAAAAATTTAAAAATGAATTACAAAAGAGCCTTGAGTTTCAATGTGTTTTGAAAAGTGGAGATAGCAGGTTTGTTGCTCAGCACTTATCAATGCTAATCAGCTAATACTGCAGAGACACAACAAAACATGCATATACAATAGTGCTTTAAAAGTATTGTGACAGGCGTCTTAGTCACCTGAAAGTCTCCCAGAGACCCTCATGTCAGTCTACGCCTCTCAGCCATCAGAGGTCAGAGGTCACCAGAGAGGGTTTCTGCTCGCCAGATTCCTAAACTCTGTCAGACACAATAGCTCACTGTTTGCGCCTGTGTATGTAAGAGGGGAAGGTGGCAGTCTGCAAGCGCCTTTTAAAGAAGTATATTTAGCATGTGTGAGTGCTTGTCAGGGAGGGAGTTCTCAGTGCAAATGGTACCAGTGTTGTAAACATCCTGCAGCGTTTAAATTGTTAAACATAAGTATGCATAAGAAAGCATATAGATCAGACCAACATTACTATCAACAAAGCCTTGTGCTCACTGTGCCCTTTGACAGAAACCCATGTCAACAGTGGGTAACTGGTCTAGCAGGCTTGTGTCTCTTGAATCACTAGATAAGAGTGTGTTTACTAACTGTCAGCCACAACTAACCTGGCAGGCAGCTGCGCACTCTTACGCAATAGATTCACTTCACAAGTTAAAAAAGAAAGCCTGGTTACATGCATTACTCTTTTATGGTACCACCTCAGTGAAGGTTTCAAGCAACCTCAGTCGATAGTAGAAGGTGGAGTTATAAAATGCAGACCACTGATTGGTCAAAGAGAACCGTCACTAGTGTGACACGGGACATCCTGCACAAACCAGCAATTTAGATAGCCAAGCTACCATCACTTGTGGCCTCAATTTCTTTCATTCACTCGCCCAGCAAGGATCCAGCAATAAAGATGCCACAGCAGTTTCATGTGGTATCGCTATGGCTAAGAATCCTTCATACACTAAGGTGGTGCTATCTGCAGTGGAAAACGAAATAGAGAAAAGCGCCTGGTACCAACACTGGGTTGAGTTGAGCCTAACCACGCAGTGGAAATGACCTACTGCTTTGAAGATGTAGTGTTTGATGTTTACCTATGTGGGGGACGTGATGTCTTTCTGGAAATATGTAACTGATTGTTTTATTGTATAGCCCTCTAAAATCTCAAAATAACTGACATTTTTTCTAACAGTAGTGTAATTGTTAACATCAACACTATTAATAGCAGCTAGATGACATTTTTTGTC
Source organism: Percina caprodes (assembly GCA_013375575.1). Taxonomy (NCBI): domain Eukaryota; kingdom Metazoa; phylum Chordata; class Actinopteri; order Perciformes; family Percidae; genus Percina; species Percina caprodes. The sequence goes on from JABXJD010000167.1 coordinate 830,250, forward strand.
AAGTACAATCATCCAAGATTTGGTATAAATATGTACTCCTAAAGTTCCTCCCTTTACAGTACTAAAGCATGCAAACTAATCTCCTAAAGACGTTCTTACATGACGGCAGTTTTCTCATTAGACCTGCCCTGTGACGGCTCCAGGCCATTTCCATTGTATTCCGTTGCTCCTTGGCAAGGGCTGTACCCTGACTATTCCACAACCACATGAAGAGACACATGAGTCTTTTGTTTCTGTCCAAAAGACCTACCTGCAGGGGGTTGAAAGAGAGAGCATAGTCACTCAACGTAAGAGGAGAGGGAGAGAGATAAAAAACACAGAATAATAGAAAGAGAAGTAAGAAAAGGGGATAGGACAGAAGATATGTTTACTGTGCCGTTTCCTTCAGTTCCTGTACATTCCAGCTGCTTTGTGGGGCATAAATCCGAACATTAGCCCCAGTGCTAAAGCTAACACACCCACACATATCATGCATGCAACGGCTGCACTCTGTTCCCACATCATTGCTCACCGACTGCCTTTAAGAGTAGACTGCCGGCAATGACAACACTGAGCAACTGTAGCAAGCCGTGGCATACCTAAAAACAAAATCATGTAGCTGGGGGAGATCAGTTGGTCATCAAATTAAACTGGCTTTGTAATTGAGTAGTGACTAGCTCTACATAAATCTCTGAATGTGGAGCTTGTTAATGTCATGCGCACAGAGACAAAGAGTGAAAGAAGAAGAGAGGACAGAGTCTTAAATGGTGGTATTTGTGTTGCTGAGTGGATAATACAGGCCACTTAGGCCACTGTCTGCTACGCTAAAAATACCCACAACACAGCAATATGTTGCCACCACACTGTCTCCAAGTGATAAACACATAAAACATGACAGACTGTCCACAAGAACTAAAGGTCTGTGCAGTTACAGCCGCATACAAAAAACTATAACCGCAAGCCTAGGGAATAATGGACTCACGGACAATATAGCAAACACACAGCAAAACAGACAAAAATACAAGGGGCTGACACACACAGCCTTAAGTGAGAGGGCTGAAACACAATGCCGATGTCATGTCATTACATGAAGGATCACTGCTTGTTGCAGCTGAGATTTACATATAAATGCAGCAGAATGTGGTCAAAAGTTCACTTCTCCTTTCCGTGGTTAGCCTGCAACAAGCACTCGGGGATTAACTCCAAGAAGCAAAAAAACGTCATAACTTGATTCATAAAATGACTGGGCACAAAAGTAACAGGAAGGCTGGCTGACGGTTTTAAGTTTACTCTTCCAGGAATGCCGTGAAACATCAGCTATGGGTGTTGTTTCACAGTCCTGTTTTTTTTCCCTCGCATTCCTTCCTCCTTTTCCCCTGTTTGACGTTCTTTGTCCTGACCACTTGCATATGGAGGAGAAAGGAGACACTGGCGGGCTTAATCCACCGCCAGAGGCATGCTAAAGCCATCTGGGCCCAAAATCAAACGCAAGGCCTTCTGCGCCTCCTATATGAGAGTAGGAACGGGGCAGGCGGGGGGAGGGACAGATGGAGAGACAGAGATGGAAAGTAAAGAGAGAGAGAGAAAGAGGAAATTGAGAGAAAAAAGAGGGGTATAGAGAAAACGTAGGAGGTACAAGAGGAGCTACGGGGGGATTTGGAACAAGAACCAGGCTATACTGACGCATACTGTCTTTTGTGGTTACCAGTCCTGACCCTCTGACCCTATACATCCTGTTGAAGGGAAGGAGGGGGGCGGAGGGAAAGACGAGATGGCAGCTATAGGCCCTGGCTGCATGTGTGTGCATCTGTGTATGTCCAAACCAGCAAGCAATGGAGATGCCATGTTTCAGGGAAAATATGAATTTCAGAGTAGAAGCTACAGAGCTGTCTCTCAGGTGTGATTTTTTACACCCCTTTTCCCTCTCTTCCTACGTGTGTACATCCACTCCCTGCAGAATGTGATGGGGGAGGAACAATAGTCTCTCCAACATTCCCACTCTCCTGCCGAGAGCACTTGTTTGTCTTCTGCATTCCTTTCCCCATTCATCTCTTTCTCCTCCTGGATAGAAAAAACTCCTGCCTCTCTTAACACGGGGGAGGGGTTTGAGTGTGTGTCTTAAAAACCTCTGAGTGGAATCAGTACCCCTTGATCACAGCCACCCTCTTTCCTCCCTGTTTTACTTGGTTAGTGAAGCAGCAAAGCTCAAAGAAAGGGAGGAGAAAGAGGAGATGCATTCTTTCGCTCCCTCTTGCTGTCTCTCTCAGTGTGTATCGGGGGTGAGTTGTGGATTATTTTTAATGACTGGTTAAAAAAAATAAAAAGAGGGAGGACTGGGTCTCTTCCCCACCAGCCGCGTACACACAGTCACACACACACACACACAGTCACACACACACACACACACACACACACACACACACAGTCTGGGACTTTCACAGAGAAGTCTTTAATTTGCACTGGGGCCTGGCCTCCCACACTGCACAGCCCAAACCACCCACTTACAGCCATGCACCATTCCCCAGAGTTACTTTAACATACTTCCTTCTCTCTTGAACAGTGAAAGCAACATGAACAACACAATTTAGCTGTCAAGTAAAGTCTAAGAAATGTTAACATTCTGTCAAGAGAACAGAGCAAAAAGCATGTTTCATCTTTTTAGTCTCCTTGGAGGAGGTTTAACTCTATATTCTAACCCCTCTTCTGTTTTTCATCCATCGAGAGCTTTGAGTTTGCGGGCCCTGCCTTGCCCAGCTTTAGCATACAGGAGCCATGAGGATCATCCACAGTAAACACTAAGAAAATCCTTTTGGGGCTTTGCTTTTTTTCATTTGCTCCTTCTGATGTCAAAACACAGACAGGAAGAGCAAAAAGGGAGGAGTGGGAAAGCCCCAACCTGACAGAGCAGCCCCTGTCCACCTGAGCACACGTGTGTATACATCTTTACATTTGGGATCCTCAAAGTAAAACTACAGATTCCTTCTTTTAGCAGGAAGCTTGTGTGACAGCAGGGGGTCCAATGCCTCAGCCAGTTTACCGTAGCCCTGTCAGCTCCTCCTTGTGCCCCTCTCTAATTTCTTCAAACCAAGAGCAGGAGGAGAGGAATGAATGACATTCTCTTCCTGTGTCAAAAGATATCCAAATGCCACTCTTCCTCCCTAAATGGCTATAATCAAAGCATTCCAGGCCATAACAAGCTGGGACCAATTAAGTCGTAAGTAAACAAGAACACCTAACAGCCACTAACAAAAGCTTTAAGTCCTGCAGTTTAATCCTATTGACTTTTATTCTGCTTTAGAGCATGTCCAGGAAGGAAATCCCTATCAATTCAGATTATGGAAATGCACAATGATTACACATGATTGATACTATGGTATAGTAATTTCTTAGCCTTAAAATACCCTTAAATTGACGCTGAGCCATAGAAAAGCGACGCCGACTGTTTTTGCCTTTTGTCAATGAAAGAGTGACAGTGCAAGTTCCCACTGGCTTGCATTCTCAGACAGTCGTGACAGGATGAAGTAATTACTGAGTGACTGACACACCAGCATGGTTAGGATTTATCTCCTCCAGGAAGAGAGATAGCCAAATCACAGTTTACGCACATCGAGGCTCCTAGTTCAGGCTTGATCCCGGAGAAGCCACACACAGACACTCTGACACCACACAGTCACATGGTTGCACACACACCCACATGCTCAGAAGCTCCATGCAGGTATGGCTGCCAACCACAACGGGTGCCTTTCTCCTTTTCATTCCACATGTATGCACTGCGTGTGCTAGTGTGTCACCACATGCCTCAACCCGGCCCTTGTTTCCTGTCAAACACACCTACTGGTACCATCAAAACATGCAGGATGACAGCATTATGCAGGTGTGTGTGTGTGTGTGTATGTGTGTGTGTGTGTGTGTGACACAGAGAGAGTCAGAGAGATGCATGACACCAGAGTACTGGTTAATGTATCCTCTCTTTGTCCTCAATTTGTATAATATAATAATACCTTAGAGGATGGCAGCTTTGATCCACTGACACACAGGTGTATTTCACATGCAGCAACATACATTGCTAAGTCAGGGCTTTATCTGTCCCTGTAATTAACGCCAGTGCATGAAGAACTCTATGTGTGTGTGGGACTGAAAAACAGATATGGCAGGAGGGATTGATGGAGCTCAAAGGAGCCTTCCTCTTTAATGAACATTATTTGATCTCCATGTCTCTTAGGCCCATATCCATCAAGCAAAGCATGAATGTCAGTCAAAATTCAGGGGTACTGTATCTCACTCATTTCCTCTATCTCGGTCTTTTGGACACACACACACACACACACACACACACACACACACACACACACACACACACACACACACACACACACACACACACACACACACACACACACACACACACACACACACACACACACACACACACACACAAGAAAACTTGTGAGTTGCCCCTTTTACTGAGACCCACTGCTATGGCGAGACATCAGAAAGCAAGCTGGATTTATTCTAAAACTGGGAATGAAGCACCATCTAGTGGTGATAAACCAAAATTTAAAATCTGAAAAATGAATACAATGAAATGACTGCTGAATGAAAACATAAAAAGCAATTTTGGCTTAATGTTATATTTTGTCCTTTTTATTTAATATCCGGCATATTTACTTCACACTTCACACAAATTACATTAAAGGTCAATCATTTTTTTGGGATGAATTAGTTTGTATGTTGGTATTTAATAGAAAGACAGGGGTTCTACTTTGGTAATTTCTTTTGCTGATGCCCACAATAATGCAGCAGTCACATTCAAAGTCATTATATTCAGTCAAAACATTTTTTATCCGTGCTTTTAAGTTACAATTTTTACGATTCTGAAGAAATTTCAAACACTGACTGGACTTTTATCTCAAAATGTTTAAACTGGACTCATCTCAGCAATACAGACAGGGAGTTTAACTTTGTTTTGTATTGTTATTTTTACCATTCAGTATTTGAGTAAGGTAAAAATCGGAAAGTTTGGCTATTCTCATTCAAAACATTTAAATTGGAAATATGCCCTTCATCAGGATAACTTTAGACTTTCAGGATGTTTTTCAAGTTATTTGAACATTTGTACATAAACATGTTAGTGAAAGTATTAAGCAGTATAAATAATTATACATTCATGTATTTTGGTTTGTAAGATGTTCTATTATATTTTTGATGATTGAAGTGGTGTCTTGCAATGCGATGTGGTGTAAGCCAAAATGTTATGACATCAAAATAAAATCTAACTAAAAATACAAATATTTCCTGTTATTTGTTTCTGCCCACTGGTTTTATAAATCAAGTCAGGACTTTTAAGGCTAATCTCCAGAGTGCCTGTACTACTGTAGCTAAACTGTCTTTTTGTTATCTTTTTTCTGCTTTTCATGTGGACTACTAGAAATCTGGAATTAATTTTTCCCACAGCACCAAGGAATTAAGAGGCTTGTAAAAGAAAATAAGGGAGTAAGAAGAAACAGAACATATGCAGGGAGACATCAGATGCAGACAATTTGACTAAGGGAGATGTGTTTATGATTTGCCTGTCATCACTATCGAAAGTTAGAGTAAATGTGGACACCTCATACCTTCACTGGATGAAGTAAGAACATCACAAGCTTAGCTTTAACATGATAATTGCTACTTAAAAGATGCAGTGAAAAACAGAAGGGGGAAGCTAATGTTTTAGCACCTGTTAAAATTGAGGGTTGCTGGGACAATATGACTTGATAATTGACAGGACATGATTGAGATAGATAAAGTTGGGGAGAGACTCATGGGAGTGGGTTTTGGCAATATGGTCTCATTCCAATAAAGCCTCACTGCAATGAAGTGAGAGAAAGAGAATTCAAGTTACAGAGAGAGGAGTATTGCAAGCTGTGACCAACTTTGTTAGTCCCTGAAGTCACATAGGGGTACAACAAACCTGACACAACAGCATATCCCTACAAATATAACAGCATAGAGCTATCAATCCAACATTGCAAACCACACACTATGAGCTACTGTATTTAAAAAATACATTTAGCAGCTTCCACATTAGAGGGGCATTAGCAACTGTTAGAATTTAAAATGTTACATGTCCGGAGCAGGATTTAGCTCCAACACAACATAACTCGGTAATACTTAGTAGCATTGCAACTGTTCAAGTGGTTTTGTTTCTCTGACCATTGCAAATGTGATACAATAGTTGGGTGGGTCTGTATATTCAGATGAAACTCAATATTAATAATCTTAACACTGTATTTTATTATGGTATGCAATCAGGCAAATATAAAGAAAACTGTTACGTGGTTATATTGACACAGGCTAGATTTAAGATTATAAGATAATTGTTTAGATGAATAAAATGTCATTTTACACTTTGTTTTTGTAAGATATAAAATGTTAATTAGTGAGCTTTAGAGGTTTTGACTGGCAGATGTTTTTAACCTTAGCCAGAGCCCGTTTTCACTGGTTTCTGCTATTTATGCTAAGCTAACCGTCTGTTACATTACATCAGTTTTTGGTCCAGAGTTAAACCCTAATAAGACATATCTGGTTCTCAACCAGTTGATACAGATCCACATAAGTCAAGCCAGAAGGAAAACTGTTACTGTTCCTTATTGAAATACTTATAGCTGTAGTGTGTAGTCTTCAAGGAGGACACGGAGGATTATAAAAGCATGATGGACTCTTCAGAAGAGGAAATTGTCTTCACTCAAGTTTCTACACGGTAAGTCACACAATCTGCTGAATGTAGACATACTGAGAAATACAGAGAGAGTTGTGTGGAGCTGATAGTCTTAATTAGCTTTGTAGCATCTCATTTGACAATGGCTTGAATCTAACAGATGTTCATTAATATCAAAAAGTTATGCACTAAAGCTTTACTCAACCAATAATTCTGCTCTTTAAAATGACCTTGCGTACTGGGAACAGTCATTCTGAAAACCGTTTACTGCACATCAGTTTAAAAACAGCTGGCACTTCAAAATATGGTTGTGTAATTGTGCCTTCAAAAAAAAATTTAAGGATGGGTTTTGAGCCAGTACTATATGAATGATAACTGAGGGAAACTAATGATCCCTCAGGGTGAAATAGGTACAGCAAAGAAAGTAATGAGATTCAGCTGATGGAAAATGGCTTTATAGTATTAACACAAAACAGAATAAAGTAAGCCAAAAAAGTATAATAAAACAGTAAATCAAAGAAATGGACTGAGTATAAACAATTATATCACATTCAAAGTAATGTATTGATTGATTGTGTTACATACAGATGTAACAGCTTTTATTCAATTAAGTGTGACAAAGGCCTTCCTGTATGTACTGTATGTCAACACCAAAGCCTTCCCTAACTCTTTCATAATGAAACTAACATAATCCCATATGACTGTGGCCTACTTGGATCACCAGAGAGATTGTGTGTACAGTATGTGTGTGTGGCATGCTGTGCTCCGGAGTGTCTTGGAGCCTCTTCCGAAAATAGAAAGTGGGAAGCTGGTAGGTAAGCAGGCAGGCAGCATTGCTGGCAATAGTGGTGAGAATACCGTGTGCGCATGACTCACTGAAACACAGATGGTGGGTTGGAAACATGGGGCTACAGAGTGCTCGTCTGTCACACAGTAGCGTGTTAGGGGCCCTCCATCTACCCTCGCAGGCCTCAAACTAGTAAGTGGCACCAATGATCTCTCTTCCCATAAGGCCTGTGGGACTCAACATCTCCTTCTGGATAAGAAGCACAGAAGTCTGAGATGAACCCCTACAGTATGAACTCCAATTCCAGCCCCCAAGGATTGCTCTGTGTGATGGAGGCCACACCTGTCATCCTCCCATCAGAGATATGATACCGGAATAGACCAGGAGCTGGAAGGTGTTCAACATTTCCTGCAAACAGCATGTAGGTTAGTCTTGGTATACTCACATGGAGTCCAGTTTGGAGGGAAAACCAGTTGCAGTGTCAAGAAGAGCTTGTCAGCCAGCCATAGGGCATGAGCACACAGGGAAAGATTTTTTTAATGTAGTTTTTAATTTTAATTTGATTACTTTATCTGTAATTGTTTTAATTCAGTTTACAGTATAATTAGTTTAGAAATATCACAATCAAACTCAAATTTAGGATTTCGTATTTCATATGGCGTTAATTAGCTATTAAGGTCCTGTCACTGTCTTTTTGTTATTCTTATTAAATATGAACAACGTTCGTCCATTTTCATGTAAAGCATGAATAAGCATAAAGCATGGGATGGGCGCTGATAGTTTCAGTGTCAAGCATTTCACAACGAATACGTGACTTCCGGTCACTACTTTCAAAGTAAAAGTCAGTGACGCACTTTACATTTCACTGTTAAGCTATATTTTTTGCTGACATGACGTAGGGTAGTTCATTTCCATTGTTGTTAGCCTATTCACGTTCTTATCTCATTTTAATATGAGGTGCTACACTATGGTGCTACAATGTTAATGTCTTTTACATGGGTGCGATAGAATTTTATTTTTGCATCTCGCTACTTTTTGCCGTCTTCACCGATCATGTTGCCTTTATTTTGAAGGCCACGTATTTCTAACTTCCTGCCCCGACTCTTGGCGCAGCTCGCCATCGGTCATCATGACTCACTCTCAAACAACAGAGAAACACAACAGTGGCTTCTACTCACAAAGACGAATCCAGTAATCACGCATGCCGAGCAGCGCGCTGTACAAACACTGAAGTAACGTCATGAAAGCTGCGAGTCCGCAACACTGAGCCGAGATGAGATGGCAGGAGGAGACCTCTCTCCCTCTTTTCCTTCTTCACTCTGACGATATTGGATCTTATGTCAGGATGTGGACGCGCCTTGATCGCACCCCCCGCCCCACACAAACACTTTTTAGCTCATTCAGCACTGGGTGGGACAGTCCCGTTCACACTCCTCCAGAAAACTTTACTGCATTGGCTCTATAACTTTCCTTTCTGACTTCTCAATGCGTCTGTATTGCCCAGTAGTGTTTTTGAACAATAGCCTACATACCTAGTCTACTGTAACTGTTTACTCTTTCTATAGGCTATTAAATTGTCAACTCTGTATATATAGATATTTTCATATCATTAAACCTGCCAGATTTCCAGAAATATTCCAGAGGACATGGCTTTAGTAGCCTACTCCAAATTGTAACTGTAACCCTGCTTAATAACTCAAGTTATTATCTGATACACAGTCAGGAGTACAATAATACTTTTTGAAGTAGCCTACATTTATTTAACATTTTGTATGTCTTTGGGTGATGCTGAAACTATGATGGTAGACTGCAGAAGAAAGCCAGTTGTATCTTCAACGACATTACACACCCTGGCCACTCCTTTTCTCTCCACTGGCCTCTAGTAGGAGATTCAGGTCCATCAAGTCCAGAACAAACAGGTTAAAAAACAGCTTCAATCCAAAAGCTGTCAACTCCATAACCCCAAATGGCCACTGAAAAAGAACTGCAATTACACCTGGGACTGTTCTGTTCAGGCGTGTTGCCTGTTTGTCTGTCTCTTAGCACTGTATGCACTTTCATCTACCCTAATCCCTTATGCAACTTTTTAGCTTAAATCTTTTTAGCTCAGTTGGTGGAGCTGGCACCCATGTAGAGGTTTGCTCCTTGACGCGGCGGGCCGGGTTCGGCTCTGACCTGCGGCCCTTTGTTGCATGTCATTCCCCCTCTTTCGCCACTTTCGTGTCTTCATCTGTCCTGTCAAAATAAAGGCCAAAAATGCTCTAACTGTTGGTGTTTTTTATGTTGTGTTATGCTGTCAATGTGGAGCTGCTAAACTGCTTTTTGTTTTCTGTAAAGCAATGACAAATAAACTATTCTGTTCTATTCTATAAATCAATGTCACAATTCTGGAACTCACTCAGTGAGCCAATCTAACTGAAACTAAATATAAAATAAAGTTTAAAACTACACAATGATAAACTGATATGCTTTGCATTTTGATTCTCAGTCCATTCAATACAGCTGGAGTAACTGTGTCACCCATATGCACAAAAGTATCCAGCCAAACAGAAGATGTGATAATAAACTCAGTCCAATGGGTGCCACCTTGTGGTTTAGTAAAGTGTGTTATAGTTGAGCATTTTCATACCCAGGGGCAATGATTTAATACAGGTTTGCATCTTGCTATTGCATACAATTTTACAATGGGAATTGATGGAGTTTTGATGTTCTTGTAGAGATCATTGTGTACATGACATTAACAAAAAATTAAATCTGTTATCTGATCTCTTATCCTTTTTATCTGGTTAGAAATCAGCATATAGATTACATGGCAACATGCAATAACTTGATTGTACTTCACATAGGGGGTGACTTTGCTTTGAACGCATCACTCTCTGTTCACATACACAACAGGCAAGCAGATGGCCAAATCCCCAGTAACTGACTGCAGCAGCATGAAACAACGATCAGTGTTCTCAGGACCTAATGCTGCCACAGGGCCCTTTCACCTCTAGTCCTCCTCAAACCCACTTTGAGAGGGGACCTTCTCAAAACTGAAAGGGAACCCTTGAGCAGCAAATTTCTTTGCTTTTTATAACATATGACCCGAGTCATCCTGACATATAAAAACAAATTTTAAGGCTTGCTCTTGGACATTTGTGTGGGCTGATGAAGGTGTGAGGAGAGATCTGGATGAGTGCTGGACTTTGATTTTGATTCCACCCTGCCACTTATAATTATCACACTGGGAAATCCAAAGATATTTATTCTCACAAGCTCTCTCAGAACAGAACTCTTGGAAAAGTGCCAGTGATGATGACAGTGATTGTTAATTGGGTCAAGTTGTCTGGTAGTTTTAACATCCCCCTCACTCACACAGCTACTGTAGGAAGAAATGGACATTAGTGCAGTGCTGTGTTACACTGAGCCCCTGGGGGCAGTGTTGTACAGCCTTTATTTAAGCACTGTACCATAGACAAGGCTGGGAATACACATGAGCCCAGTAAGTGAGATTTTATTAGGTTACTGTTCCAGACTAAAAAGAGCATATTGAGGTTTACTACAACAACTTTCAGTTTTGCCTGTGTAATTAGCATTATAGCCAGGATGTATGCAATTATATATAATATAACTTTGATTAATGTTAGGTGTGGGATCTTAAGAAGATATTAAATAGGATTTCTTCTTGCAGTCCTATTGTTATGAAGATTTTTAGTTAGATTATTCCTAGCTGTTTTTTTAACACATCTTCTTGTTCCTCCTTATGGTATTAAAGTCAAATGAAAAAGTTTGAAATGGCAATATGCCTTTTTAACACATTTTAAATATATCAGTACATTTCTTGGGTTCTAGGTAGATAGATAGATAGATAGATAGATAGATAGATAGATAGATAGATAGATAGATAGATAGATAGGTAGATAGGTAGATAGATAGATAGATAGATAGATAGATAGATAGATAGATAGATAGATAGATAGATAGATAGATAGATAGAGTTACAATCATTCATTCATCATTCATGAGCTTCAGCAACACAACTAATAGATAAGTGTGCCCAAAGCTGCACCAGAAACTAAATGAAGAGGTGTTCCACTAAGTGTTTGACAATACCATCAGCAAAATGAGTAACAAGCATGCCTCAAAAGCTTACTTAAGAAATGCATTATTGAGCACAACACCTCTGTTCGGTGCCGTAGGAAATTCACAGCCATTGAATTAAACATTGTCCTGTACCCTATTATAGAAGCTAAAGCCACTCTTTTCAGCCAATCTCTCAGCACCTCTGAAAAATAGATGCTGGGAAAATGAGGCTGGATAATTGACAGCAGGTCAGTGCGCCTGGGAAGCTGAGGGTGAGTAGAAGAAAAAAAGAAACCATGGTGCAATTCCCAGACTTTGATCTGTGTGTATACTTTTTCTAATTGAAGGTCAATTTGTCTCCAATTTATCTTCGTCGAAAAAACAGGTTGATTTACCCCCACACCTAACTGCTGTTGTGAAAAGGCAGGGGATCTAGCTGTTGTGTAAGAAGCTGAGAAAGGTAAAGACAAAAGCAGAGTGAAGAGGTGATGAAGATCTTACAGGAGACGACGCAGGGCTGAGGAGCCAGGGCTTAGAGGCAGTAAAATCCTCACATTAACCGATTGCTATGGATTTTCCCAAGCTGTAAAAGAGGATATGCTCCAGATTGTGTTAAACTGATCCAAAGTAGCTGATACGCCAACATCTCTGTCCAATGTAGTGGTAATATGTGTGAGTGACTGTATGGGTTGATTTATGTGTGTGTGTGTGTGTGTGTGTGTGTGTGTGCGTGTGCGCGTGGGCACAGACACAGGCAGGCAATAGCAGCCACAGCCACTTGACGTTCAAAGAGAAGAGATCAAAGGACTTACTTTGGTCTCCTTCCTCAGGATTAAACCAATCATCAATAATAATGGGCTGGAGCAGCGCAGTGGGCCAACTGGAGGAGCATGAGCAGAAGCTGATAGGTCTCTCACCTGTCTGTAAGTGTGTGTGCATGCGTGTGATATCTTGGTGGTTTGCCGCAGGGACAAGTGGGAACAGAAAACATAAGCGTGGGGCTGTTTTTTCTGGAACTGCTGCCTGAACCATCCGTCTAAAGCATCATACAATATTTACCACAACAACGTCTTCACTTCTCACTATGGGCTCCCAGAAGAGTCCCCGTGAAATGAATGTGTGTGTGTGCTTATGAGCGTTTGCACGCATGCTTCTCCTACATCGTGGAAAAACAAAGAAGCTGTGACTATTTACTTGGCAGGAAGTCACAGTACCCTGAGTTATAGAGCAAAGAAAGAGAATGTTTTAAATGTCTGTAATAGATATGGGGGTTATATTTATAGTGAACACTGCTCATAAGAGCTAGTTTGACTATTATTACACAGTCTAGCATTTAATTACCTTAAATGACTTTAGCTGGCTAATAGGATCAGTTTGTTTTTAATTTTTTAGTCACTTCTGAAATTTTTACTGCAGAGTCAGAAATGTATGAACTTTTAGAGAAATCTTATGGTAATACTTATAACTTGTGTTCAAAACGCCCCATGAGGGGGTACCCTGCAATCATAATTCAAAGAGAGAAAAGGATAGTTCAAGTGCTGTCTTTATTCTCTCCTTTGGATAAATAAGGATTTTTGTAATGCATAATGTTTATTCCATTTGCGAAATGTCCTTACACAAAATGCTCCTTTTTTTTTTACTGGGGCACAATCTGCATTCCATAAATAAATAAATAAATAAATCTTATCATAAGTATTGGATGTAAATTAGGCTTTAAATATGCAGAACAGCAGGACTGTATTAATTAGCCTAAATTTATAGTTTGCATTAATTTATGAATTTATGATTCATTTATGAACTTTACAGTGAGTCCACACTAGCGTGTGTTCATACATTAAGCTGTCTGTTTACCGCCAGTCACATGTTCTGTGCTGCTCCTCTTCCCTACATTTAAACATTTCAACATGCAAAAAACTCTACATCACAGATTAATATAAAAGAATTAGATTTGGAATTAGAATTAATGTTTACAGGTGGTAATTAAAGGGTCCGAGACTCCCTGCGATCCCTGTATTTTACATACTGCGTGAACAGTGTGTAAAAGTCAGACAATGGTAATTATGTTAACTCCCACATGACATGACCGTGGTGGTAGTGTGCATGTTGAGAGTGAGACAGGCAAAATGTACGACTGAGATCTTTTCCTTCTCTCCTTCCAATCTCCCTCTCTTCCTCTCCTCTTCAATCACAGCCTTTCCCCGGGAGGAGAAGGAGAGGTGGCTAATTAATTACAGTGACTGACGACTCAGCTGTAAAGATCTAAGGAGATGATGCATTGTGCAGTAGTACAACTTTGACAGTAATCTGAGGCAATCCCCTACCTTCACACTAGCAACCGCGGTGAACTGCTCTCCACATTGACTTATAATATATCACTTGAACTCACTCTCAGTGTCACGTCTGTTTGAGCCTCACTTACAGCTAAATCCAAAACACAATAAAGTCGGCAGAAAATTAAGGTCAAGGGTCACAAGATGACAACAGCCAATCACAGAGAGCGGATCTCTTTTCTGTACTTCCACAACGTCCATTCATCATGTGACAAACTCAGGTGCCAAAAATGGATGTTCATTAAATTGCAAACAGCTGTGAGGCATGCTGCAGACATGTGCGCTACATACACACACACACACACACACACACACACACACACACACACACACACACACACACACACACACACACACACACACGCGCACACACAGACACATCTGCTTATTCCCTTTTTTAACCTGAGAATGATTTAAAGGGGTAATCTTTACATTATCAGAAAATTATTAGAGATCATGACAGTTCTATCTACAAAGCGTGTGAGAGACACGAGACAGCTGGGAGTAAGAGAAAGAAAGGCTTCCCATATTAAGTTTAGTACCAGTGTTATGAAGCACTTCAGAGCAGCTGTCTGGCTTCGAACACCAGAGTTTAGTTCCTACAACAACTCACCTGATAAATGGTCTTCATTATCTCTTCCATCCTCAGGGAAGGGAGACTTAAATGTCCCTCTCTTGATTCTATAGATCAATACTACCACTACACAATAGAACAATCAACTGAATCCACTATTGCCTTTAATTGTGTTTTCCAATTTTCCAATAGATGTGAATGATCAAAAATACTGGCATGCAACTTCATATTTTGACAAATGTCATTAGAGAATACTTGTAGGGAGTTAGTTGCAGTGAGTCTTGAACATGATTAAATAAATGTTTTCTCAGAATCAGTTTTAAGCCCCTTGAATTGATTTAACTACTTTTGCCATTCTTCCAATTTGGAGTTAATGTGTTTGATTAGCTGACTCTAACTTTGTCGACTGGGTTTCAGAAAATGCTGTCTTATAATTGGCATCATTAAAAAGGAATGGAGGAGAAAGCCAGTGTGCGTCAGGCGATGGTGACTCAACGAGCACAATGTAGGGGAATGACGTTTGGATTTGCTGTAGGAAACATACAAGCACCCAGTACTGGGTGCCAGCACTACTCAGCATCAATACTGCATGCAGCCGTAATGCTGGAAAGCCAAGCGCTCCAGACCATGAGGCTCACAAGAGGGCTAAAATAAGATCCAGCAGCCAGTGAGCTTACAGCTTGAATAAGCTCTTATGTGTGAAAAACAGTTCTGCCTCATCATATTGTATCTGAAAAAAAAAAAGTGGGTCAGATGGATAATAATGCAGAGGGTTTGGGTCTGTGTTTGCAAAGTGAAACTTCTCCCTGATCAGCTAACCAAGGAAACCCTTTCCTTTATGATAAATAGGACTGGCTTTCAACACAAGAGAATTACAAATGAAAGAATTTGATTTTATGTCCGTTGAGCCAAAATTTAATCTGTACACAAGTATAAATCTCTCTCTGTACTAACTGGAGTAACAATTTATTTATTTTTTGTTGCTGTTGACACTATGCACATGTTGCATAACTTAAACTCACAGCACATCAATAATACACACTGATCAATTTATAATGTGCTATGGATTATGTATGTTCACATGTTCATCAGTCTGTGTGTGTGTGTGTGTGTGTGTGTGTGGGTGCAAGTTCCGACCTGTGCTGCTCTGGATGGTTCTGACGGTTGTGGTGGTGTGCGGGGGTGATTTGGTCCTCCTGATGCCCACCATGACGCCTCTCTCCTCCTCTTCTTGCGAGCAGCCTTTCTCTATGGCACGCACGTAGCTGTGGCTCCGCATGCGGAAGCAGCTGGGCATAGGCAGATCCAGGGCATCCACCGCCTGCGACTCCATTTCACTGAACACTGACTCACACACTGCCTCGATCTGCCCGTTCACCTCCACCTCGCTCACCTGTGAAAGCGGGGACACGCAGACATACAGTACGTGTACACAAACACCCAGACGAAGAAACCCACACAGAAGCGTACAAGCACAGGGGAAAATGAAAAATAAAAATGCATAGGTGCACCTTAGCAGTGTGTGAGACAAAGGAGAAGGGACAATATATTATAGAAGCAAAAACCAGGGAAGCATCTCTCTGCTGTAAGATTTAATGTTACAGAGCTATTTCACTGATTAAAGCTTCAGTATGCAAGAATTTTATGTACAAACACATTTGAATTACAAATTGCATGCTCCAATAAGAAAGTTCCAGAAGAAAGTGTTCCCATAATGTGATGCAGGCTGATTCACCATACTTACCAAAAATAAATTCTGTTATTGACACTTCATTGCTGTATGGTTAGTCTTTAAAACTAGATCCCAAGAAGCCTCTTACTGTTCTTTTGACTGAAATCCATTAAGAACACGCAATCCAAATATGAATTTGAATGAATAATGTTTGGAGACCAATTTGGTTGAGCAAGACAAGTCATGCTGTTACACGTCAGCATACTGGATTCAGATTAAACACGTCACATCACATAATTGCTGAGTATGTTGTGCCAAATTGATCAAACCTTTACCTCCACACTGCCTAGAACCTTTAAGCCATGTATAGAAATGTACATATACATATACTGAAAAAAAAAAAAGGAGTGCAGAGGGGAAGGAATCATTGTAGGATACAACTTCAAAGGTCTGTACAACAGAGTGAAATGCTACAAGTGTTGTTATTAAAGGTGAGAATTAGAAAGGGTGAAAGCTAGGACTTCTGGGAGTTGAGATGTGATGTGAGGAAATCTAACTACACTTGCATCATCAGCTAGTGGGTTTCAAAACAGGATCTAAAGCGAAAAACAAACACTTATTAAAAAGCTCTTGCGGGAAGGGGTTGTGTTACAGATTGGGTTGTGTGAGGTCAGATAACATGAAGCGCCATTCCATTCCTAGACGTTGCCCTTGTTCAGCTAGTCCAAAAACAGAGTTGAACAAAGGAATGGAATATGGCTAGGGACTAAAGAATTTGGTGTTTGTCAGTGAAGAGAGTTTACAGTTAGACAAGTGTGAGTATATACTGTAGAGCTTGGAGTCAGAAAGGTTTGTGGACCTCTATTCAATCCACTGATGGTGAAAGCTTTTGTGTGTCAGTTCACACTCAATGTGCATACATGTCAAACATGAGAGTGAGTGAGTGAGATAGAGAGCCAACCAGCACCTTTTTTATTCAGTGGCATTTTTGTAGATGCTATGTTCAGTGTGTCACTCTCCTCTGGGCCTGCTCCATGCCAGGATTTGAAGGGACGTCACAAGGGTCCATCATTCAGCTGGCGAGGCAAAGTGTTGCTGCTGGGCTTCGCAGGGGAGTTCAAATCCCCGTTACCCGAGGCCGAAAGGTAAGCAAAACTTCCCTGTCACTCCAAAATAATGTAGAGTATGAAGCCATGCTAAAAATCCAAAATGACTAACAGCTAAATTTTCAGAAGCCATAACAATAACCTTCACTTAAGTGTTTTCTCGGCCAATTCTTTGATATTCAATAACTGTCAAATCAAGGCAAATACCCATTATCCAATACCAATTTCAATTATTCAAAGAAATATATATGTCTTTATGTTAATTCTTGTTTTTCATAGAAGATGGCAAAGTGAAGAGAACATTTTTAGCCTGTCATTTTTTTTTTTTTTTTTTGGGGGTTGTTAATTTAGCCAATCTGAATATGCCTGTAATCATTTGAGCTCCAGGAAACGGCAAGCAGACAAATGCACTAATTGGGAGATTGGGGTATTTTGTACCTTTCATACTTTGCTGGATGGTGACCTGATAATTAAACCTGTTAATTCATACTAAGGACAGCTACAGATGGGATGTCCTCCCCCCTGCACAACCATATTGGACATAGCAGTGGAGGTACAAGGGGTGTAAGGGCTGACGGCATAGAGGCACAGGCCCCTGGGTGCCACTAACCTGGCTTATGGTGCTCATGGCTCTCATGTAGCTCTCATTTCGCGAGCGGAATTTAGGTGAGGCCAGCAGCCCTGCCGGGTCCAAGCTGTCCAGACTCCTATTGATGGAAACCTCACTCACCGCCCGCAGGTAGCTGTGACTCCTGATCTGCAGCTTGGGCGAGTGCTCTGTGGAAATCCTGCAGCAAGAGAGAGAAGGAAAAAAAGGGGGACAAGAAAAGAAGAACATTTAATAAAAATTAAAAAAAAAAGCTTGGTAAAAAGGTAAGAGCAAAGCGAGAGAGGAGATAAAGGAGCAGGGGAAAACGGAAGGAGAGATAAAGCAATGAAAAGAGGGTGAGAGAAGGTATTTGCAAAGTACTTGGCAATGTGAATGAACCCAGAGATACGGATCAATCCACAATTGCTTCAGGAGACACCCTTATCTAATGAACAAGCACAGTAGTATTGAGAAACACTGGCAGTAGCTTAGGCAGTCTGTCCTTGAAGAACCTTGTAAGCTTGTTGTAAAACACTTCACGGTGAGAACAATCACATACATATGTCAGAAGAGGAACTGTGTGTGTGTCTGTGAGGTATACTTAATCTAACACCAATTAAATAAAAACAGATACAGCACACACATTAATCAAGAAGAAAATACACACATGCACAAACACATCCCCATCTCTATGGAAGATGAATAGGTGTCTCATTAGCTCTCACCTGCCTCCAATCTCACTCAGCATGCATCACGCCTACGTGTTTGTGTGTGTATGTGAAAACGTGTGTGTAGGGTATGTAGCAGTTGGATGCCAGCTAAACAATTCATTAATCAGGGGATACGAAACCTAAAAAGCTCACTCTCTTTCCTCTTGATGAACGTCATGGCCTAGTAAACCAACATCCAGAAAAAAACAGCTTTTCTCAAAAGAACTGTGAGGAGTAAGATCCAATATTCCCTTTATTTCCCACTTTGTCTCTCATGGTCACTTGTGAGTCACACACACACACACACACACACACACACACACACACACACACACACACACACACACACACACACACACACACCTCTTATGCTGCTCTGCCTCCAGGTCAGGTCTGCTTTAATTATGTATTTCCACCTTAAAATAGAGTGTGGTTACCACAGCGAAGCAAACTAGTTTACTCCTTCTTGGATGGAAGAAGAAGGGAGAGCCAGTGTAATGGAAGGACATTTAATTTGAAATTTAAACATAAGCTATTAAGATGAGAATAAAGGTGATGATTTTGGAAAAACGGTTACTAATTTTAAAATACATCTCCATGTAGCAAGACCATTCTCCAGGCTTTTTAATATTGAGCAGAAACCACTGCAAGCTACTGCATAAAAGCATTCAGTGGTTACTCATGTTTGCCAGCTCGTTTTATCAACACAGTTCATTCTTTTTTAATCTGACTTTTCCCATCGAAATGCTCTGTAGGAAGGAACACTATGCTTTTAAAGGAGAATTCTGGTTGATTCCAACACGTAGCTCTGTTGTTTGTAAATTTGGAGTGCTGTCAGTAGAGAGAAAAACTAAACCAATCGGTGCTGCTTACACCGTGTTATCCTCCTGCTAGAGTCAGCACCCAACAGGCTTAAACAGGGCAAGTTTTAAATGTGTTTTTAGGCTCTAAACATGTTCAAAATGTCACTAAACGTGCCTACCCATGTGCAGTGATTCCTTCAGAGTGAACACAGTGAATCTGACTGCAGTAGATGTGAAAGAAGTTGTGCTAATTCAGCTGTGTTTAGTTCAGGTGTTGAGATGGCAGTTAGAGTTCTTAGGGACTGTCTACAAACTAAAACACAGAAAAGAGATGAAACAAAAATATGTAGGCTATCAATTTAATGATTAAATAAGGTAGTGTCGCCAAACTTACCTTAATTATAACTTGTCTCCTGCTAGTTGTACTACAACACGCACTTTAAAAAATAAGCATATGCTTATTTTTGAAAATAAAACTTGCCCTGTTTAAGCCTGTTGGGTGATAACTCTAGCAGGGGGATGACAAGGTGTAAATACACTCCAAATTTCCAAACAACAGAGCTACGTGTGGAAATCGACCGGAATCCTCCTTTAATGGATATTCAAGCCAATGTTTCATAATATTTACAATTTTCTTGTTGGAGTTCGATACTCTTATGGGTCAAATGAGAAGATACATCATTTAACCCAAAGAAAAAAAACAATCTAATTGTACATCTTAAACTTCAGAGATTGGTATAAACAATCTGTATCAGCTGCCTGCAGTCTGACTGTGCATGATGCACAGAGGAATCAAGTCAAGGAAGAAACTACCCACACAATTATCTCTATCTACATCACCTCTTGATTTCCCTGTGGGGCTGATTATCGGCAGAACCAATGATGTCTTTTGTGGCAACTTGAATAGTAGATCTAGTCTGTAATCAGTACCACCTAAAGAGGGGAGGGGTTTAGCCTGTCCCAGAGCATCCCTCTATGGAACAAGTGACATTAATGAACACATGTTCCATTCTGCCAGTCAAGGATCAGGACTGGCTAAAGCCATCTGTTGATTTCTACAGCATTACTGACTGTTCACATAATCCTGGATTGCTTTTTTTCTCGTCTGACTTCTCAATCGTCTGATCTTCTCAATCATCTCACTTAGTCCCCTTGCTTGCTTCACCTCGTCTTCCGAGTCAGTTGTTCTGTCCTGCTTCCTAATTTGAGAAGTAATCCCGGTCCAAATTGACTATCCTCTGTTTCCTTTTACCTTCTCCTCGTTCCCCCTCTTTTTGATGACTGTGGTTGGAGGGATGGAAGGACAGAAAGATGGAGTTGTGATTACTGAAACCCATTATTCAAGATGTCTGTTCTTGCTAAGACATAAAAAATAAACATGATAAAATCTAGGCCAGGAATAAATGAATTTGCGGCAAAGAGAAAGATGAATGTGTGACTGAGGGAGACAATAAAGGATGTTATTTTCTCCTGAGCTTGTTTGTCTGCAAGGAATAATCCCAGTCATTTAAATGCATGCTTTATCTGCGCTCTGTATGTTTTAATAACAAGGAAAGGTTAGCATTGAGTGAGAGTAACAAATCATACAACTTCACCGGAGAAATTCTTCACTAGTCAAGGACACAATGTTCATAAAACGGGCTCTGAAACATATGGAACAACAAAGCTGATTACTGAATCACTGCAGAGTATAACACAGACTTGTGCCAGCTCCCAAAAGCACAGTGTTAAAAGACGTCAGTTGCTCCCTCCTCATTCTCTATCTCCAATGTGCAGCACTGCAGCTCGGTTTGTTCCACTGGATTCCATCAGATGATGATGGCATTCCCCGGGCCAAATCCAAGTCATTAGTGGGCCCCAAGCTGGGCAACTTGCACTTACATAAGATGTGTGTGTGTGTGTGTGTGTGTGTGTGTGTAACCAGTAACAATGATTGAGCACCCACTGGTGTTCTTCTCTTCTCTGTATATAACACAGCTAATCAGTCACAGCCCCATGCGGCAACATAACATGCTATGTCCCCTATTCTTTTGTGTTTTAAGGCAGTATGATGGACATTATTATTATTATTATTATTATTATTATTATTATTATTATATAAAGACAGTTAGATCTTAACAATAATGATAAAGGGATATTTATTTATAGTATTTATAGTTTTATTACAACTCATTTTAGCCATTTAGTGTCATTTCTAGTGCTCAAGTGAGCACACTTGACACCTCAATAATAATCCCTCATTGCACACAAAAATATGTCCACGCATGATTACTGAAATGTAAACCAAGAAGTTGGTCTGTAAAAAGGCATTGGTGTTTTTTTTGTTTTTGTAAAAACCTGTGTAATGGTTCTTTCTCCAATGAACTTATTTTTGCCAATGTTGCGGCAATGATTTTGCTCAGTGCAATGCTAATATGATTCATTGGAATATGAGTCATACTAAAAGAGGAAAAAAACAAGTTCTATGACACCAAATATCAAATGAATTAATTATGGATGTCATTCTTCTTGCTCTTAATTTGTAATTTAAATTGGAATGGTCTATTCTTTCAGAAAGAGATGTTAGTTCAAGTTAACTTATGTGGACTTAATTGGGGAGAATGTTGTCAACTTGATATGTTTCAAGACTCTGCTAAGTGAGAAATCGTCCTGATGGACTCTAATATTGCTGAATACTTTATGAGCTCATGCTGTCAAATATATGCGGCTGAGCAGAGAATGACTTATGCAACACGAAACAACTTCATGGAAATATTTAAATGATGAAGCTCGGCTTTTAACTTCAGATCTTTCAAAAAGAAAGAGAAATATCTCTCTTGCATGTTCTCAATCCACAATGCATTTCTTCAGACTATGGCATTCTTTTTTTGAAGAGACTGCAGTACATGAACAGGCATCAGGTATTTTCAATTAAGGCTCAGTCTGTTCAATGTGTTTGTATCATTGTAGAGATTCAGAGGTCAGCAACTGTATGAAGATAGAAGTTGTAAACACAGAACAGATAATTAAGCTGCGGCCACTGAGAGTCATAAGCCAGCCTGCTGCCAGGCAGACGCTTGAGTAACTCTTCATCGCCTTCTGTGTCGATTTTTCTCTTTTCCTTTCATTCCCTTATCTCTCCCATCTGTTTCACTGAAACTGCACAGTATGACCACAGTGAACACTTGAACATAATGTTCAAAAGCATGTACAGGCCGACATATGGTTACCGTACATCACACATGAAAACGCATAAATATTTTAACAATTAGTCAATTAAGTCATTATGTAAATGACAGAAACTAATCAACAACACATTTTTCAAGCACAAATGGCAAACATTGATTAGTTTGAGCTTCTCAAATATGAGGAATTGCTGTTTTATATTGTAAATCTAATATTTTTATATTTTTGTCCATTGGTTGGGTACAAATAAGCAATTTCAAGACACCTGCTTAAGGTCTGGGAAATTGTGATTTTGCACTTTCTGTTTCAGCATTAATAGACGCTTACTTGAGTGTGGTCATCTCTGTTAGGGATGGCTGTGTGGCCTTTAGATAGCTGGCTCGTCGAGCCTGGACCTTGGGCGAGGGTTTGGGGCTGCAGTCCGAGTCGCCGCTGTCTTCTTCGGCCATGGCCTTGATGTAGCTGCCACTGCGCATCCGCCGGCACGGGATCTCGTCATCCTTCCCCAGTGGAGAGAAACCGCTCCAGTCATCCTGAGGCACCTGTAGAGATTAGGTGAGGATAAGGTAAACCGGGACCAAACACAGGTCACCCTCCAGACATTAGAATTTGTACAGATGCACTTACCGATGAATAAAAGCAAGGCTGCAACATTTTCTACACTGTCCTAATATAAATACCTGTATCACAGAGCACTTTTCATGCTTCAAAAGACTCAATAGTTACACCGTATCAATGCAGGGTCCGGCTTGATCATACCATAAGCTTGTGAGTGCTGGTGGCCTCCTTTTGTCTGTTCTGTGATGCACGCAGCATATCAAAAGCATGGAATTAATGGTTTTGACAAAATGTTGCAGTACCCTGGCCTCTGCCTACTCTCCAGACTTTTCACACACACTAATGAAGGTAAAAATAAAAGGAGGCAAAGCTATTTCCCATCTCTAATCTGAAAAGGAGAGAGGGTCAAAGACAGCAGACATAGAGAGAGAGGGAAAACAAAGGGGGTTTTGTTCAGCAGAACCACTGCAGTCCCAATGTGAGTGGCTGTTAGGGCACTAGCTCTGAAGTGAAAGAAATGAGATACAGAGTGAGAATCATTCAACAGACCGGTTTGTAACTAGGAAACCAAGCTGACTTTGATGTCAGGGGCAACTACAGACTGATTTAACGTCTTGGGGTCTGTGATGATGTCAAAAGAATATAATGTTATGGAGAAAATGTTATTAACTAAAAGAAGTCATACGTTTTAATCCCATTACCCAATTACCCTTGCAGCATATTTAAAAATGTTCTGTGAATGTTGCACAAGCACATGAAAAGGTTCAGCATCCATTTAAATATGTACATGTATGTGTGAACATCAAACACAGACTACATGTTTCCATCCCAGCAGGTGAAGCTAATAGCACATCTTGTTTTAAGGATTCAAAAAACGTCTGCAGACTAACTTGTCAGGCTGAGCTCCTTGAAAGCTTGTTTTTCCTTTCCGTCTTTCTTTCAAGAAAAAAAAGCGATAGCTCTTTTAGGCTGGGAGAATGTTGCCGTACTGCAGCGACAACATCCCTCCTTGATCTGCTCGCTCTGTTTTCCAGGCTGTTAAAATGCAAGGCCACACAGAACTTTCTCTTCTTTTATCCTCCCTCACTCTTACTTTCTGCCTTTTACTTTCCCCGTTTACTCACAGAGGAGCAGATGACGTGATGATTTTGCTAAATGTTTTATGATGATACCAGGGATAAGTCAACATGAGACTAATACTTATTTAAGACACATAGAATGAAACGATGGGGTCTATGCTTACCCAGTCATCCCCTCTTAGGACACACACACACACACGCAGAAATAACAGAAGCATGGAGGAGCAGCTCACACCGCAGGATGCATGAAGCATGAAGCATAACATGGGAGAGGTGGGGCTGTTGTCCTACCTGTAGGAAGTGGCAGGTGCGTCCCTGCTCGGCTTTCACTAGAGCTTTATCTAGGTTGACTGAGGCCTTCTGATAGACCTCTCTTGCTCTGCTCACCGTCAGAGTAGAAGACCACAAGCTCTTCTTCAGCTGCACTTTGCCATCCAGGGTGCCCACCAGTGGCATACCTCCACTGCTGCCTCCGGAGCACGTTGAGCATTTCATATCATTATTGCTGCGTGACGTCTTGAGAGAGTGGGCGCTGATGGTGTTGTAGGACTCCATGAAGTACTGCGATTGGGATTTGTCCGGGTGGCGCCCCATAGTCATGACCCCCGAAGGCAGGCCTCCACTGCTGCCCCCGTGGTGATGGGGGTAGAGGCACATATCCCGGTCAAGCATGTCGTCTGAGCTCCAGTAGCCTGAGATAGCAGTTTGCATCTTAGGCTCTGACTTGGAGCGGTCTTTGCTCTTACTTCGCTTACTATGCTTCAGGGTGCCAGAAGAGGAGGGTGGGTCATCAGGACTGGATTTGCTGCCATTCATCCTCCCACTCCCTCCACCCCCAGACCCTGAGGGCCCCTCCAGGGAGTGGGATTTGGTAAAAAGCTTCTGGACAGAGTGAACAAGATGACGGATTCGACCAGGGCTGTCACTACGTTGGTGTTCTACTGCAGTGCGCTTGTACTGCAGTGTGTGGTAGCCTTCACGCTGCACCGGTGCTTGGCGCTCAAACTGCTCTAACAGATTTGAAGGGATTCGGTTGTTGTTTCCACCACCTCCTCCACCTCCCTTACTGTTCCCTGTTGGCCCAGTATAAGGCACCATAGGGCCACACTCCTCTTTCAGCTCATGGTGAGAGCTGTAATGTCTGCGAGGGAAGGTGCAGCTGGCCAGGTCAGGGTAGGCATCGCACTCAGACTGGAAGGAGTTGCGCTGGGTGTAACAAGGGTGGTCAGCAGGATGAGCCTCCCCAGGGTTGAGAAAGTAGGACCGACGGTCCGAGTGCCCCATGGTCATGGAGTCGTAAGAGGGGTCACAGGTCACCGTGTGGTGGTGACTACGGCTGCTGGACAGGCCTTTCATTGTCATCGTGGCTGGGTCGACGTGCACATCCAACTGCTGCAGCGGGAAGTCTGCACAGGCCCCAACACTAGCTCTAAAAAGAAATACACAGCCATGAGGAATAACAGAGAAACAAACAAACAAGGAGAGAGAGACAGAAAGGAGAGTTATAAATATCTCATATTTGCATGCACTCAAAAGCATAGTGTATTTATCTGCTTTAATTTGAAGATGCTTTTCGGCAGAAAACTGATGTTGACGAGACTTGGACCTATTCTTTTATTTTTGTCCTTCGAAACTTCAAAAAGGAGAATGTCTAAATATAGCAGTCACTTGGCTGCTTGTTCCCTGACATTCAAGTCTGTCCTCAAGCTTCCTCACCCACTTCCCTGTTGTCATCTTTTAGATTTCAGTGAAAGCTTGACAGGGGATCGAGGAAACAGAGAGAATCAAAGCAAGAAGAGGTATCAAGAAGAGTTCAACTCTATTTCCAGCTCAAGTATGTGCTATATTCGCTAAAAGGGTGGTACTCAAAAAGTGCATTTCTTTTTTGCTTCACATTACACCTGCTTAGTGTGCACATATGCACATCCCCCTACCCACAAGCACAACAAATGATCCCAGCCTGATCCCAATCTTTCCCCTAGTTCTCCTCTAAGGGCAAACTAATTGGCCAGTAAAACCCAGCTGACAGCTTCTGGGCCGGTCGAGGCAAGCGGCAATAAACGACTTTTCCCTTACATGGTGACATGAAAACAATGGCATCCATCAGGGCCCTAAAACTGCCTTCCTTACTCATCTGGGGCTGTGGCTAGCTAGCCACTGAACCCACACCGTTTCCAATGGACTGGAGTTGAAGCTAACGAGACAATAATAACAGCCTACGCACCCTGATGTAGCACTTTAACAGCAGTGGGGCGAAACCTGTGCAGGGATTTCATTACTTCAATTTATAATGCACTACCAAAGGCCACTGTGGTAAATAAAAAATAAATAAAACAGAAGGAGGTGAAGGAAGAGAATGAAGGGAGGAATCATAAGAGAAAATGAGGAAGACAGAGCAGGGGAATTAAATATAATGTCAGTTCTTTATATAACATAACAAGAGGACACTGTGTAGAGCACATGCAGGATGTATTTATGTGCATAAATATAGCGAGTCAGATCTATTATTTTCTTTGACATGGCTATAAACTAGGTGCTGGATTAATTGAAAAATTGGGGAAATTAGTTATGCAATTCCTTGTCTGTACTAAACCAGTGGATCAAATCATTCAGGGAGAGAATAAGCCAATATATTATACTTGCATTGTTAGAGTGAAAGTAAAAAAATACAGTGGTCAATCCCTAACCTCATCTGCAATACACTCACAAAAGGGAACTCGCACAAAGCGCACACTACATAGCATACCACACAGGCACGCACAATGTCTGCTTCGTGCCGGGCACTTAAAAAGTGGGCTGTGTCCAACTAAAGGTATTCATTGCACTTGACAGAGATCCCTTCTGTTGGCCACTGAAGCACAGAATGTGACCTAAATAAAAGGCCCTCGCGGTGATCCACAGCAGCGTGTTTGTGGCACAGCTGTCTGCAGCCCTGCACTAAAGCTGAAGTTGGGTCATGCTGGCTTTCTGCCTGAGAGACACACACACACGCACACACATACACACACACAATCTGCTGGTTTGGCTGGGCCTGTCAGGTATGGCCTACAGTGACATGAGGAAAGCTCATAGACAGCTGTTATATGTATTATGCTCCATGTCCATTGTAGCTGACTGACCCAGTTGTGTCTCTACCTGTCTGGTCAAGCCAACCTAAATATAGCACAACAACTTGACAGGCCATGTTACAACTCTGAAACAGTAACACAATATTTTTGTTGTTTTGTCTGGTTGTAATCTGCTTTTCCATGCATGTTGCATATTGTTTGCTAAGCCACGCCCCTTTTAGTTTTGTTACACTTCTCACTCCTGTTCCATTCTCATAAAGGACATTATGCAGTTTCAATGATAACAGTGGCAGATTTGACACAAAAAATTTGTAGTTGTTTTTAAAACAATAGAAGGCATAGATAGAAGCAGGACTCTCATTTTGACAATAATAGTTATTGACCTAATTAAAAAGGAAAATATGCCACCCTTTATGTGGATGTCCAATTGGTGTTGATGGTAAATGTTGTCAATTTCAGTGTGGACAGTTATTGTTGGATGCCATCGTTGATACCAACCCAGAGAGAGCCTGTGTGTGCATTAATATACATGAAAGTTTTACTCCTCAAAAATAAACTGGAAAAGACAACCAAGACCAGCAGGGTCAAGAGGGCAGGTGACCATTGAATGAATATTTTTGGTCACCTAATGCTATGTTTTGAAACATTTCAAAGGGGTCTTAAATAAAAAAATGAAGCTACTTGTCACAAAAGTCACCATTGTCACCAGTTGACATTTCATGTAGAAGACATGAAAGATAATAATGTATACTTTATTAATCCCACAAGGGGAAATTTCAATTTACACTTGTTGTTATTAAACACTTTACACACAGGCCTGAATTACACACACATGCTCAGGTCTTATACATGCACTAACGGAGAGATGTCAGAGTGAGGGGGCTGCCTATGGAAAGGCCCCGAGCAGTTGGTGGTTCGATGCCTTGCTCAAGAGCACCTTGGCAGTGCCCAGGAGGTGAACTGGCACCTCTCCAGCTACCAGTCCACCACCATACTTTGGTCCAAACGGGGACTTGAACCAGTGACCCTCCGGTTCCCAACCCAACTAATGAAATTAGTTTACAGTGTACTCCTTGGACTATGTAATGCTTGATTACTGCTGTAAGTTGTAAGTTAGTTAGCTGGACATGCTAACAAATGCAGTTTAAAAACAAAGACAGCACCTTCCAAACTCAGAATGTAGAATATTGTTCTTAATAGAGCCCCAAACACTGCTTCAACACACCGTGAGAGAAATCCAAACCTTGACAGACATGCCATGACTAGTTCCCGATTGTTAAGGTATGATTGGACAATAACTGTTTGTGGAAGGGATAAGCAATCAATCAAATGTCACCATGGAGATTTGTCTTGAGTCACACCAGCAGCCGTACAACAATTTTGTGAACTATAGTGCTCAAAATTCCTGTCTCCACAACACAAAACCAAACAAAACCAAACAAAAAAAATCAAAGAAACCCAAAAAATCTTGCTCCTTTTACTTTGTGTGAACAGGCTCCGAAAACCACTGAGACTTCATTACATATAAAGTGATTGTGTGCTGAAATGCAAGGTGTGCAAACAAAATGCAGGAGTAGATAAAACAAGTCAGGCTATGAATGTTAATGGCCATTAACACCTGCACTGAATCAGCACAGCAGGCTAAATTCTATTTAGATGCCATGCTTCTTTGGGCTGAGATGAGATAAATGGAAAATAGATTTTTTTTTCCCTACACAGTAGCGAATCTTATATGCAGCCTCACAGTGGTCAAATCTACTCTTAATTTTCTTTACTTCACCCTGTGCTTTGATACTTAGCAAAGCAAATAAACAAAGGTGGTATGAAAATGCAAAGTAACATTGACTTACTGCATACCATCTTTGGAAGAAATGGTAAAATCAATACGCCTTAGTGTGAGAAGACTGCTGCTGCTTCTCTTGCTGGTAAAAAACAAAAAGCTGCTGTACGGATTGCAGTTAGTCTATTTTCCCCAATCAACATCAAACACTGGTTGCAAATGGAGCTCAGGGCATACAGAGGTTCCTCGAGGCCCTCAGAGGCCACATAGCTACAAAAAGTATCTTCTTCTCGCTCAAACCTGGCAAAGATTTCTCCAAAGGTAGAAAACATTACAAGTCTGCTGTCCGCGGGGCATCAAATCCCCTCAGTGGACGTGGCTCATCTTATGTGTGTGCGTGAATGCTTTTGTAGCAGAAACATAGGAAATTGTAAAACATTTTACCTCAATTTTTCAGGTCAAGTGAAGTTTTGCCTTCATCCTGCTCACGTTTGCAGTCCGAAGCTTCTGCATGAGACAGAAAGAGGATGACAGTAGGCCTTCATTATTAATTACTAAATTATCATTCAGGAATGAAGGTTTCACTGTGAAAATACAAAATATCTTGACCTTGCTACATTTCTTGAATACTTGATTGTGATGTTATATTGTTATTTGCTTGCAAAAAAAAAAAAAAAAGTCTCCATATTTTTTCCCTCTTTCTGTGTCAATTTTTGTGCACACATGAACTGGGATGTCCATTCACTCCAGGTGGCACCAGTCATAAAGATAGCTTTTGTTTAATTTTCTCAGGTTTTAACTTATTTTCTTTAAGACGTCTGCTGCCACTAAATTACAGTAGTGGTTGATTTTGGTGAATTTTGTTTGTGGTGCTCGAAGCATTTAAAGATGACATTTACTTGAAACACGCCACAGACCTTGCTGAGTTGAGTTTTTAAAAAGGAACTAATGAAACTAAACTTAATGTTATTTATGTCCACTTTAATAGCAAAAGTCTTAGCAATGGAAATCTGAAAATCTTGTCAAATAAAACCCTAAACTATCTGCGTAATAAAATGCCACTGACATGTTTATTACTTTTTCTAATTTGGGACAACTGACCCTTTAAATATAAAGACCAAAGAGATAATTGAGCAACACCTTCTAGAATAAACAAGATAATTAGCATTATGCTATTCTGAATGTCAAAAGTTGATACAGCGAAAAAAAGAAAATCTTCCCCGTAAAATAGTGAGTGATATAAAAAAGTAGTAAATGCTCTTCCTTGCTACAGACAAACATGAATACACACATGAAGTATATTCAGTTATTCTGTGGTGGCACCTTAACAGACACACTTACAGAAACTTGGATAAAAGTCACTTGGATTCATAAATATTTAATAACATTAATATCTGACGTGTTAATATCTCAAAATAAAACACCACACATGATATGAATCTTTATTTTTTTAAAGATTATTTTTGGGCATTTTAGGCCTTTAATGACAGGACAGCTGAGGAAGCGAAAGGGGGGGGGGAAATGACATGCAGCAAAGGGCAGCAGGTCGGAGTCAAACCCGGACCCGCTGCGTTGAGGAGTAAACGTCTATATAAGGGCGTCTATTCCACCAACTGAGCTATCTGGGTGCCCACGCTATGACTCTTAAATGAAAGAAAGACTGCAAATTACTGTTTTTAGTATGATGTGCGTCATAAAATATATGTCAAAAGTAATAGAAACAAAAGTAAATAGAGGACATGATAAAGTCCATAAAATGGAAAATTGATAGAAATTAAATGTTTTTAGCATTTTTATTTTATTTAATGGATGGGCATATTCTACTCACCAACACTGACTATACAGGTCTACAAAGGTGTCCCAAAATTGACAACAAGGCAGATAAGATGCCAGGCAGTATATCATTACTGTATATCAATAACTGACAGCTTACATGGCATGTTTCCATTGTAATTTGTATGCAAACTTTGTTCAAAAACAACCAGGAGTGAAATAACAGCTTGACATCTTATAAACACATGCTAAATAACCTGACAAATAAATACATGTTTACAGTGCCTCTTTAAAGCATTTCCTTTTCAACCAAACAGATCATGAGACCCTTTCGAAGATGCAGTTTCACCCGATGCCTGGCATGTTTCTGCTCACTTTATGGGCTGCATTATGAAAACACATGCCTCCATGGATTGATGTTCTCTGTTTCCACAAGACAGCTCCTTTGTCACAACCAAACTAATTAGGCTGACTGTCAGGGCTCTCTCTGACAAATGGAGTGACTGTGCTGAGTTATAGTGCAGTAACCGCAAAACACATTCTGGAGACAAATTCTTCAAGTGATGAGGTCTATTTGATCAAGGTAAACAAATTAACAGAGGCATTAAGTCTAGAGAAAGACTGGTGCTGTTTGTCACTGAGGCTTGTGATACTTGTTTGCAAAACTTCAACATAATGAAAGTGTGGTGAAATTGCAGCAATGGAAGCAAACAACTTTTGAATGTAATTCTCCAGTTATTGCAGGAGGTTTGAAAGTACATATCCAAGTAGAGTTCAGCAAAAGCATTTCAAAATTATAATTATTTTATGATATGTCTATTTAGCATTAATTTTGTTTCCTTCTTTGTTTTTCTCTCCACGGAGATGAAAAACATTTAATTCACTGGAAATAACTCAATCCTTAAGTGACATCTCATATGATGGATTTATGCAAACACTGCATGTAGGAATACAGTAGTTGTAATAACATATTAGAAAAGTTCAGACTATAACATTGCTGTCCTGAAAAGCCTTCTTCCCTTTTTTCATAAAATGAATGTACTCATTCATGGATCCCTTGATTTTTAAAAAGGAAAAAAAGATTGAACTGTGTGGATTTGACATTTTGACTCATAACTAAAGGCCATGACTCCACTGAGATTGCTATTGTATGGCTTAAGGTTGAATCCATCATGGACATAAAGTGGAGGATGAAAGGATAAAGAAGACATCCCCATCTGTTCACTTTAAAGGGTACCATTTACAGTAAGATATGATAACATTCTTTATATAAGGCAGTAGGGATGTAACGGTGCACAGAAGTCACGGTTCGGTGCAAGCTCAGTACAGCAAGAAATGTATATATCTTTCCATTTATTTTGATCAGACAATGGTTCATGTGTCAAAGATAGAAAAAATCCTCTTGCAGGGGACTGAGGTAGCATTTTTCCCACTGGCAACTTTAGTAAACTATGTTCGTTATGAAAAATAAAGAACAATCAAACACTTCTTGATTTTAACTCTGTATAACACATTCACACAAGGCAACAGGTCACAAGGCTTATAAAACTACTGGGTTATGGGTTGGGCTATGGAATTAAAAATAAAAACTAAGAGTTGCTTTTTCTCATTCTGGAGATCGGCACATCAAAGTGATATTAAACCCTGTATCTCATGCAGCACTAGGTTCTTTATATATCTACTATGAGTGTAACTTTATTATAAATTCAATCCAAGTTGATCAAAGGTGGGAAAATGAATTAATATTCAAATCGATATAACAACCTATTTTAATTCATAATGAACAGCAAAAGCGCAACAGGCTGCTTGTACTCAACAGTGGGCCCTATCAGTAAACTAGGCTATTATTATTCTCTTGCTGATGCAAAACTGAGAAAACTAGCAAGGTTCCTAATGAATAATCATGACACAGAATCATCTGTAATGTGTGGACGTTTTTAGGGTTCACTCCACTATAGATGAAATAATCGTAAAGTCAGGCTGTTTGCTAACTTTGTAAAACGCAACTACCTTACGCTAATGTTAGCAGAACGTTTATTCTACATCTTTTGGTAGCATTTGATTGATTAATACAAATTACAAGTCAGTTCTTGTTCAAACTTAATTTTGTGAGAAAAGGACAGCACTAAAACCTGTAGTATCAGCTGTCCTGCTCTTGGTGACAGACTGCAACATTAAATCCAGTGATTGAGATACTCTGTCTGGGTTTAAGGCTATTATTTTTTTAAAGTACATTTTAACTATAGTTAAAACAAACTGGATAAAAAGCAACAAGATTACAGTGTGTGTATCATATATGTATACACATATCTTTTTCCCCTTTATAATTACTTATAATGTTTTGTTTAGTTTTTTATTTATTATGTTAAGTTTTTCTTATATCTAAAAGGAACAAAAAGCAAATAAACATTTTGAAAAAATAAAAAGTTTAATAAATCTATCCATAAAAAGCAGGCAAGGAAATTGTACAAGGGAGGACAGCATCACCATGGCAACAAATGGATTTTCTGGTGGTTTTCATCCCAGCTAATGAGAACTCATATGTACCAACCGCTCTGGGATCATATGTGTAAAGTGCAGCAACAGAACCCGCCATTTCTTATGCTTTATATCTTCGTGTATCCACAGGGCAAGCAAGGAAATAGTGAAAGATGACTAAAGCCCAGCTTCATCATCTAACTTTAGAGAATGGATAGAAATTTTGATTGGAAACATTTGAAAAACATATAGTAAAAGATATGGACTTAATATCTTTGATACATTTTTTTTTTAACACTTATTGGAGTACTACAGAATTTGTGAAATTACTTTATGTCATGTACAGTAAGTAGGCAGAGCTGGATTTGAGCCTAATAATTTATAATAATATTATAATAACAATAATTTGCACTAAACTTTTAGATGGACAAAAAAACGCTGGAAGTTCAGTGTGAACAGATTGATGACTAACTGAAAAGAAAACATATATAAAGTGTGTACTAAGGAGAAGTGACAAATTAGGAAAATCTGAATAAATGAGAAATGGGATGAATGACTGGTGGCTCTGATTTGTAGTGGGGAGCATTTTTTGGGGTCCTATTAAAAGGAAAGGAAAAGAGTATATTCTGAGTATAATAAAAAAAAAAAAGAAGCCCAAATATGAAAGATCTACAGGGCACAAGCGGTCACTGAACAGTTTGATGTGTATAAAAAGTATGTATATCACATGCTATGACATTCACAGACCACAATATCTCAACTCAAATAAACACATATGACAGCAGGCTTACCCCACCTGTGACAGTTCTTTTGGAGTATGACTTTTCCATCACAATTATCAAAACAACAAATAAGGGAATATCTCTTTGGAGAATGGTATTTTTCACTTCAGTGGATTTCCACAGAAATCCACAGAGGAATACTGAAGCTGTTTTTGGTGTCTATTGGTGGCCTATTGCCTTACTAACACTCTTGTCCCCCATCTGTACGAGTGGAGAGTATAAAATGGGATGGAATTCAAAATTTGTGAATGATTTATTTATTTTTCATTATTTTGTGCTACAATGACAAATTATATTGTAATCATGAGTTTATATGGTATGAAAATAAAGTGTGTAATATTCTTCCTTAATACGCATTTCATCACAGTTCCTCTCAAAGTAGGACAGTATAACAAGTATAACAATCAAGCTATTCTGAGCCTGCCAACACGCAAGCTAATAAAACATCAGGTAAAAAGCATCCTTATATATTTGGATATGCACATTTCTATTGGGGCTCACACAGAATAATAACCTTCATGTTTATATTCTCTATTAAGAACTGTGAAATCTGAGGGGCCTAATCCTTGACTATGTGGAAGCAGCCTAGTGCTGTGACGGTGATAACTAAATTGAACCCTGAAGAGTCAGGCTGTATGTATGTGTTTGTGCATCTTTGTGCATGTTTGACGTAACACACTGCAGCCTCATCCATCAACCGCAGCCATGACCCACATGTGAAAAAGATGCTAATGCTGCTAATGCCAGTGTAAGGCTCACAACTGTTCCCTCCTTGTGGCATTTTTCCTGTGTCCGTACACTTGTAGCTGATAACAAGACTGCTGCTGCTTCATAACAGCTGCTATTTTCACTCATGCAGTTGCTTGTGAGCAGAACAAATAAACTGAACATGGACAATTAAACTTTACAAAAAAAAACTGTGTCTATTCAGCTGCTTTACTATGCGTTTTAATCCTCTGCACACTCATGCATCATTGCACGTCTTGCAAAGCATTCACATTGTTTTATGAAAAAAACATAATGACCCACATTTCCTGCTTAAACAAGCAGTGTGTGTGTGTGTGTGTGTGTGTGTGTGTGTGTGTGTGTGTGTGTGTGTGTGTGTGCACTTTGATTGTACAGTATGCACAGTACAGTCACTTGCCACTGTCAGGCTGCTTTATCATCAAACTGCTGCCAGAGGCATCCAGAGAGTCTTCAGACCAGAGTGATGTCAAACAACTGATTCTACAGTTAATTACATGTCACGAAACAAAACTGACCTCAAGTGCACGCAGATAAAGTGTTGAGATGCTTTTAGCTGATGTATTCTAAAAAGCTACTACTATTCCTTGCATTGTATTATTCTTAGAAAATATGTGCTTATTAAAAGAGTACATATTGTATTAACAAAGTGCCACTGAAGCCTAATACCAAACAATAATTTATGATGTGCATTTTATTCTGTAATAAAGTAACTCCCTCTAGTTCGGAAAATAATTAAGCTTGCAGAAAAAACAGCTAATTTAGCTGTCAATTTCTTTGTCTTTTTTAAGATTATTTTTTATCATCTTAGAACTTTATTTTCATAGGACAGATGAAGACATGAAAGGGGAGAGAACGGAGGAATGACATGCAGCAAAGGGCAACAGGTCGGCGTCAAACCCGCCGCCGGTGCATTGAGTAGTACACCTCTATATATGGGCGCTTGCTCTAGTAGGTGAACAACCCAGTTGCCCAGCTGTTCATTTCTTTTGGGGAAACACTTTACATAATTAGCTGACCACCACCTGAACCTCTGCAAGGCTATCCGCTTAACTTCTGAGGGCAGAGGTCACAGACTGGTTATTGGATGTACTTGGGTAACCGAATGAGAAAAAGCTGGATGATTTGTGCCTCTCCTCAACTGTGGGTGGCATGTCACAACTAGGACACATCAACAGACGCATGACAGATATGGGAGTGAGATCCAACTGAGCAAGAGGGTTGGGGGGAGGGTGTCTGACCCGCCGTCTTCTCACATGAGTGCTGGTGGACACATATTCAATCCAACACACATATACACAAGGAAAGCAATCACAAATACAACACTATGCATACACACACTACAAACATGCAGACTCATACAGAGACATAATTCCATCTCTCCCTGCACACTGTGGAGATCTGAGCCTGTACAGAGAGCAGGTATCAGACCAGGTGAACGGCCGCTGTGTGCTGACGGTTCCCAGCTGACCTCTCATCAAAACTTGGCGACACAGAGAGAGGGCATGAAAATTCCCAACTAAATGAAATCAGCAATGCTAATGCCATCAAAATGGACTCAATTATGTCTCCTGTCAACACAGGTTTAGCCAACGTCTATCAAAGACTCAAGACTGGGGACTTGTTACTAAACTCAGATTACTGAGACTGTTTCCCTTCAGCAGAAATTCTGTGGCTGTTTCCTGTGCCAAGAGCGGGTAGCTGTGGTCAGCATGTCAATCAGGGCAGAACATCTATAATAAATAACATTTAAATGGAAGAACAGAAAGAGACATGAGATGAGAAACAGAGTAATGCACCACAAAGCTATTGCAGCATGAAGTTGTTTTTCAGATGCATGTTCACGTCTACCTCTAATTAACTCTTGTTTGTTTAAGCTTCACTCCAGCTGGCCAGAATTATACGAGCCAATATCCAAAAAGCAAAACACCTCTCTATTTTACATGTTATACGTATGTATATCTGAGGTCCATTAAATCAATATTTCTGGATATTAAAACCTCCTAAAGCTAGAAATAGTGCATCCACAAATCAGGAATTTTTCAGGGCAGTTACATTATTTGCTCACTATTCATTCAACAATGTTCAGAATGTTCTGTTCTTTTACAGGACAAACACTGAGTGTGTGTGAATCAGCACTTCACAGGCTATTATTGACAAGGATATTATAGACAGGTTTTGAATGGACACTAAAGAGTATGCAGATCAAGTTAAGTGTACAACACTAGTATGTGTTGCTAATTGTGAAAGATGATCTACTGTTGAGCTGCGTGGGAGGAAACTAAATGTTTTGTCTCTAAAATTTGTCTTGAGTGCAATGTTGAGTTAAATGAAATATTTTGCATTTTCAAGGATAATTACTTACAGTAACTTATTCATGTAAGTATGATTATTGAGTCTGAATTTTTACGATGTGATAAGAAGTACATTAAATAAATGTATTGCCTTTGCCACCCCAGCATGTGTCAATTGGTGGCAACAAAGCATTGAGGGTGTAAAGTCTGATGAGTGTTTCATGAATGACCAAATTAACTGTGAAATGTGCCACTCATTGAGCAAGTTAAATTAGCTTCCCATTTCATAGTTTGCTCAGGTGCATAGATAACTCCGTCGTAATGAGGTTACACACATCACATTTAACAGCATTAACTTTTTGAATATTAAATGTTGGCAACACTCAAGATATGAACTACGGTTAAGAAGTCTCATTTTTGCAACAAAGAGATATGATCTCAAACTAGTTTTTAAAAAAGGTAGGGGAAAAAAAATTACATTTAGTCTGGAAATGTGTTATTATGAATTAATGAACTGGGGAGGCTCAAAGATAAGGAAGTTCTAGCTGAGGGTTTCCTTGTGCTCTAATTTAAATATATTAAAGCCTCATTAATACCTTAATCACAAAAACATTTGAAACGCTGAACTATTTATAGAGTTGCTGCAAGCTTGGATGGATTAATAAATGCTGCCCTTGATTTCTCAAAAGTGCTTATGCAAGCTCAATGCTTTATGCTCACATCAAACACTGTCTAAGAACTAGCATTGTCTACTGCAACATATTTATGCCAATGTGTATTTTTGACAAACCTCTTCTTTGGTAGCCTGCAGTGGAAGAAATGGATCACACCACCTTGTGTTAAAGCTCCCTAGCTGAAGAAATATGTTGCCTTGCACGCTGACTACAGTCGATAAGCTTAGTCCGGGCAGTTTATTGTTAATTTGTGAGTATTGAAATGTAATGTAATTGTATGAGGAAAAGCTCTAACACATCTTCCCACTGTCAGCAGTGTGCGTAATGTCCAGCTGGATGTCCAGTCCAGCTTTGGGTGGCACTCTTCCATCTCTACCGTACCCTTCTCCATTCTTTGATCATTCCTCTTCTATCTTTCTCTACCCAACTCCGGGTGTCCATTCTGTTCTGCTGTGATTACCAGTATCAGCACAATGGCTTTCTTCCCACTGGCCAAGATTTACCTCATCTGATTGTCCCTAATTACACACTCATTCGTTGCCTAATCTCCATAAACACACTCCACAGAAAACTGCTTGAAGTTGGAAACACCAAATGTTATTTTTTTACAGGATAACATCAAGATTGCTGTATATGAAGAAAAAAAATGGTTAAATTGAAGAGTGTGACTGCACAGTAGGATTTCTGTGATCGGTCTCAGCTATCAACCTGTTTATCCCACTGCCTGTCAAATCTTTCCCTCCCTCAGAACACATTGGCTGTGAGTCTGTTTGTAAACCACATTACTTCTTTTCAAATAGCTTTTGATGATGACCCGAGTCAGAGCAATGATATGTTTTAAAATGGTAAGCTGTGCTTGCTGTAAATCCAGCTTTTTGGCAGTGGGTCCAGGCCTCAGGGTTCAGGGTTGGCTCGTCTACAAGAACTGAACCAGAGATGGGATCCCATGCATGATTATATATTAACCACTCATGGTAATGACAATGCACTATTCCCATTCTAATACATCTGCAGCTGCTGTAATTTTTATGAACACACTTTAATTCCGATAAATGTTAACATTCTGAAAAAACACTTGTTTTTCTAAATGATTTTCTAACAATGTTTTTTTTAAATTATTGAAGTGGTTGCATTCGGTTGGGAATGGTCTTTTGTTTGTATGAGATGTGTGAAAGGAAGAACTTTGTTGAATATTAAAGTGTTGAGTGACAAAACTTTGCGAACAGCACAGTCATCCCTTGGCCCCAGCCTATGCCTTTCATGTGATACCATTACATGTGAGTCACAGAGCAGAATTTCCAGAAAAATAAATACCCAGCGATCTTTTAAAAGCTGAGAATGCTGTTTAACAGCTGTTGTGAAGACGTTTCCAGAATCCTTAAGGACTCTTACAGAGTTATTTTTGTAAAAATGTAACATTCATGAACAGGATAGACCACTCGTGTATTATACAGCATCAATCAGCATGTGAAAGTAGTAAAATGTTGGTTCTAATGTCCGATTCTAATGTAATGCAAGCATGTTTTTTGTGTCCAATGACAAAAATAACTAAATCCTTTGCCCTCCCTTCTGTTAGCTGTCTGCACAACATTGCTTGAGTGCTTTGACTTATGCCTGGCACAGTGAACATGTTCAGCACTTTTACTCGCTATTAAGCACTTTTGCACACTTTTTAAACTGTTTATCTCACCACCTCCATCTGCTCTGTCACCAGTTGTTAATATACAAACAGGAAAAACATTTAATCCAAACAGCCTCTGTGAAACCTTGTATCATTGCCACATCTTTCCGTCATCCCTCTTTTTCCTACCATTCGCCCCTCTGTTTCTCTCCGCTCTCCATTTGTGTCTCTTTCTGTCCTGTTTATGCTGCCATTGATGGTAGACTGTCAACCTTGGCAGATACTGTTCGACTAATTGTGCACTAAAAAGGTTACAGCTTGTGCGTGGAAGGCTTAACTCAAATGGTCAAAGGAGAATTGTGATTGTGCAGGTGTGAAAATGTACAGTGTTCAGAGTTGATATTACATTTATTAAAGTTTTTCTTACTGCTTTACCTCAGTGACCCCCACTATATAGGCACTCACTGCCTGTGCATTAATACAAGTTGCATCCATAGCCATGTATGGCAGCACTGTAGGCAGTGTGATATAGAAAAAAAGCATGCAGGTAAGTGTAGTACCTCACCTTCTTTATTGTCTCATCTTTGACATCTTTTCTCTCCTGTGCTTAATTCCAGGCTCCTCGTCCTCGATGCATGCACATGTCTCCACCTTGATGTGAACAAAGAGAGTGCATGGTTGAGAATTTATCACAACATATCAAAACACTCCTGTGGTGCCCTGGTGGCTAATGTGCTGGTCCATGTGCTCATGCTGTGCTCGTGCTCCCTGTATTTTTTTCCAGACTCACTTCAGTGTTGCAATTACTGGTGAAATGCTGGGGCATGGTGGATAACAAAATTCTTCTTTAGAAGAAAAAAACCCCACAAGACATATACAAAACCCTTTTTGCTTTAAGTAGACCCTGGGAGAAAACAGAAAACTTTGATTTGAATTGACTAGAGAGGGTGAACTAAAAGACATTAAAAATGGTACATAATCAGCTATGCCCAGTTTTGTCACAGCGTAACCATGTTGGTTTTGATCCAAAGACTGTCTTTTGGGAAACAACATCCAGGGGAAAAGCAGGAAAGAAGGGAGGGGACTGCAGAATTCGTAACCCGTAAAAAGAAAAGTTATGGGTAGAAAATCCCTTTTAAACCTATTTGAGCTTCTTTAAATTTAGCATGTTAAGTCCTCAAGGTGTTTTGAGGGAGGGTGAAACCAGTCTTTGTCTTGGAGCAATGACTCACTCTGCTTTACAAGTACGCAGATCACCAACACTCTGCTCCCATTTCTTAAAGCACACGACAGTGGCCTGTCATGTTGTTCAGGATTTTTTTCCTCACATGAAAAATGCTTATGTAAGAAACATCCAGCTTTGGGGATTACATAATTATCCCTTGTAATAGCCTATCAAACCAGATGAAATATTGTTTGTTTGAGAATAAACTAACAATTCATTCTCTAGAAAGCATCCATCTCCTGATATCCCATAAAGGCGATGAAAAGAAGGTGGCAGGTAGTTCAATGTGGGGGCACGGAACAGATGGTGGTCTGTCCGACGCTCGCCAGGTGGGACTTGGTTTTGACAGGTTGCCCACGCAAACCCACACATAGACACAGGTCGGGGGGGAAGCATTGATACTCCAGGGGGGCTTCATTGCCTTTTCACATGACAAGGATGCAGGGATACTAATACATCCAAAGTCTGGCAAAGTGCATGCAAAGTTGGTGCAGAATTGTTACAAAACACAAAACTATCCACATAACCTATTATTTATCCTATCATACTAGTCAGCTAGCTTGCTAATGCTAAGTACACCACTCACGCTAATGTTTGTTAGCAAGAAGTAACGTTAGTATTAATAACTCAACTATTTCTATTACATACCGTGACTCTTAGTGTACCTCTAAGTTGCCTGTTATGTGTAAACATTTTGAAGTTCAAATCTCAAATCCACTTGGCTTGCACATACAACTTTGTAATCCCAAGGTGATTTACAGTCTGAGGAAGATTTACACAGCAAATTACACTTTTATACCACACAGCAGCCTCAACTGTTAGGACTATTGATAGCATTATAAACATATGATAGTATGACAATATAAATATCAAGAGTGGTAAAACGGTCTTTAAATGAACAGCTTCATATTTTCAAGTGAATAACTTTAGTAACAGATGAGATTTCTCATCTCATGTGTCCTTTCTTCTCTGTCAATCATGTCACCTCTGCAGGGGAGAATTTCAATTTCACCCTCTGTTTTGATGCATAACATGCACAACACGTAAACACAGGTACCGAAACAGAGAGAGGGTGGGGAGGGCTGGCCGGTTAAAAAATGGATCAACATATGTATTCATGAATGAGTAAACAGCCAAGGGATGAACATAAATGAATACATGAGACAAACCGGTGACATGCTAATACAGCGTTCACTGCTCTCTGTGCAAGTAAGCAGAAAAGGCAAAGCAGACCCAATGGCCATCACCGAGCTGTGTCTTACTTTGTGGATTGGACTTGAAGAAGTTGTTCAAAGTATCCATCTCCAGTGTGCTTCCTGTGAGTCTACTGCATCTCTCAAATTCACTGTATTCACTCTCTGCAATCTGAATAATTCATGAGTGAACAATAAATACCAAAAAAAAGGAAAGAAAATAAGCGCTGTAAAAGGGGAAATGACTGACCTTCTATGCAAAATACAGTACACGGAAGTCAGGAGAGCAATATGCAGTGAGAGGTATAAGACAGGGATGAAAAACGACAGGGGAACAGAAACCGAAACACAGAGAAAATAATAAGAGGGAAATAAAATAAGAGCTGTACAAGCGAGAAATATTTCCTCTCTTGTAAAAAAAAAAAAAAAAAAACTCCATGTGCTGGAGTGTGATACGAAATGTATTCATGAATGTCTTAGAGCACAATCAATGGGTAAGCGATACATAAAAGATGAGGCCGAGTTTGACCTGTGCACTGAGGGGGAGGGGAAGTATTTTGCAGAGCCTGGACCGGAGGAGATGGAGATTTAGACTCTGTCAGGGCATCCTTTGAAGTTTTGGCAGATGAGGATGGGCTGTGGATCAGCTTGTGGCCCTGCTGCATTAACCCCCCAAGCCCCAGCTATGCATGCACTGAGTCAGCAGCACTGAGATGGCCAGCTTGATGCATTATCTCTACACATTGGATGCACAGATCCATTTTACAGACAGAGCCATTATTTAAACTTAAACAGTGATTATTTGTATGCTTTATTACATTTTATTGACCTTAATTTTACCTTTATTTATTCAGGGAAGGCTCACTGAGAAGCAGCCTCTCTCTTGCAGGACCTGTAAGCTGCTCAGTATAAGGGAGGGACAAGCTCTTTCATTTTCCCCACCCAGATTTAAACCTGTCAGTCTGGGGATTGAACCGACGACCTCCCGGTCACAAGCCCGCTTCTTTTATCTTTAGGCCACCACTGCCCCTAGCAGCATGCCTTCACACCAGCCGGTGTAGATCTGATGTTGATGCTTATTTTGGACAAAGGTGGAATATGTGGAGCAAGAGTTCATACCATCATCTCAGAAGTTGTGGTGCAATTCCTTATCTGCCAGCAGACAGCCAAAAGAAACACACACAGTCAAGGAGCTTTATCTGGAAGATCAAGATCAGTGCAGATTGAAAGATGCACGCACGCACGCACGCACGCACGCACGCACGCACACGCACACGCACACGCACACGCACACGCACACGCTTTTGCCTGATTGTTTAAAGCATGCAGGCACTCTGGTGATAAATAGAGGTGAGTCACGTCAGAAAGAGGATTAGAGGGGCTGTGAAAAAGCAGAGAATTATTGATGGGAAAGAGGAGGATTTAGGTTTAGCTCTGCCAGTCCATACAAGCCTCTAACACCTCCCCTCTCCCCACTATATACACACACACTTACACATAAACTAGTGATGACTCATTAAGACCCTCTTAGGTTACCTTGGACTGATATTACCCACTGACCTGACTTTTCTATTAGGCCTTGTCCCATCACTGCAAACCCAGTCAGCTATAAACCCAGTAGCATCCAGAACCAGTGTAATACATAATAGATGAAGGAATGCACGGACACAGAGTCAGACGTGAACTTGTAGAATCACATCTATCCGCAGAAAAACGTACACTAATCCGATTCAAAATACACCCAAATCTCTGTGTTAGTAAAATAATTCCAGATTTTTAATGCATCGTGGGTGATTAAACTAACCAGGATACAATCTCAGTCTTGTTTTTCTGCCGCTTTAAACTTGAAGAACTGTTAAAGAGGATGAAAGTGGCTGAGAGCTACCCAGAGAAGAATTACAAGGAGACAGTGTGCATAAAAATCTAATACCAGGCCTAAGCGTTAGACAGAGAAATCTGTTTCAACACTACACAGACAGAGGCACTGTAGGTTAAACTTTGTGCACTGCTCAAAAAAAAAAAAAGAAATAGAATGTGAATTGTGTCTGTATGTGTGC
The DNA here is from genome assembly GCA_013375575.1 of Percina caprodes. NCBI lineage: Eukaryota > Metazoa > Chordata > Actinopteri > Perciformes > Percidae > Percina > Percina caprodes. The sequence continues at coordinate 874,056 of JABXJD010000167.1, forward strand.
TTGTATGTTGGCCTGTTTGTGTTTTGTGTGTGTGTGTGTGTGTTTTACAAGGGCACTGAAATGTGTACAGTATTTGCAATTGAAATGTACAGCATGATTCAGAGGCGAGGGCGGAGGGTGGTGGTGGTGGTGGTGGTGGGGGTGTGATGGCACCCCACCTGGCTGGTTAGACTTCGAAAGGGCACACGTAATTAATTCACAGTGCTATAATGTGAGAACCACACAATAATGACAGGTAGTCATTCATTAAAAACCCAGGTGTCTGTGTGTATTTATACTGTATGCATGCATGTGCAATGATTATGTGTGGCACAATCACTACAAGGAGATTTGACTGCACTTTTTTGTCATATGTGACTAAAGAAAAAGTGAAGTGGCATTGATTTTTTTAAAGTTCTATTTTTTTAATTACTTTTCTAAACTAAAGTATGTGAAAACAATACTATTGAGCAGGTTTCTTTTTTCCATGTTGAGGTTATCTATATAGAGCCATTCCTTATTCAATTAAAGGTTCTAAGGACAGAAAGTGCCCTAAGTTATTTATGTTTTGAACCCCTCTAAACTCAACTTGTGATTTTGGGCTATACACTGTAAATACACTTGACTTAACCTATGCTGTCAAATCAAGTGGTGGATGTTGGAGCTTCCAAACACCACAAGCTCCACACCGTCCCCTTGCAGCTGCCAATATATTCTCATCTCTGTGTGAACAACAATAGAAGCAAAGTAGCATATAGGATTTTTTGCTGATGCTGATAGAACTAAGCACCTTATTGGACTCACGTCAGTATTAAGCAAGTCGGCTAACATTTGCAGAAAGCAGGAGAAGCATAGTTACAAAAAGAGATGTGATACCTTCTGTCATTGTCTTTCTATGCACATTTGTCTTTGTGACATTGTTGTCAGTATATATTAAAATAGGATATGGGTTATATCCAAGAATACATATGAACAGCAGCCAAAACAATCAGATATGAGCAGCAAATTTGGCACTGAGCATGAAGGCCTGTGGTGTGAATGTAGTGGAAAAGTAAAGGAGACATATGGCGCATTATGTTTGACTGTGTTAATGTTACTGAGTCTGAAAGAGAAATGAACACCAATATGGTATCTATACAATCATATTAAGAATCAGAAGAATCACTCTATACGATTTCTTATCTTACAGTCTGACTCAATAGCTGTTGACGGCTCAGATAATACTACTAATACTGGCAGACTATCGCATTATGCTTCCTTTTAGTCAGCCTCAGGGTATCTGGTGCCATTTTCAGTGGTTACTAACTATGACGTACATTTGACCTAGTTAACAAGCTACATGATAATAATAGAAAACCTAAAGTCGGACTGAAATTTGAATTCTCCACACTTTTTGTGTAAGATAATACAAACCAAAATAATACTGCAGCTTTTGTGTATAGTTTTCCATTTCATGGACTACCTAGTGGAGCACATCATAGCCCTATAGCCTTTGAACCTTTATACAAGTTTTTTTCCCCTTCGTTAAAAGGCCTACATAGCACTGCATTTCACACACATAAGCGAATTAAGGCATCTGTCTTTGAACATTAAACATTTGGGGGACCCATCGTGCTGTCAAGTTTTTATTCCACTCTGAACATGGAAGTTAGAAAACTAGGCTAACTAGCTTCCACTCAGAAAGTTACATTTCCAGGCTAAAAATAAGCACAGATTCCCACTAGGCATTTTTACTTATTGTTCATATTATTTTAACACCTGCTGAGTGATTGACAGGTCCAGTACACTAGGAGGGGGCCTAGTGTTGCGGATTAATAAATACATTCTCAGCAAAACGTAATGGCTAACATTGTCCCACCAGACATTGTCTGTCCGAGCAGTAATGTATGGGATGCTAAAAATGATTAAAAACAAATATATAAAAAATAAGTACACAAGTCAAAACAAACACCAATGATATATTCTGTAGGATAACTTCTTAGAAGAAAAAAATCTGTTTGACTTTGAGAAAAATGTTGAATTGAACATAAGGCAGGTCATTAGTTCCCTGTAATATCTTCCTCAATCATGTTCACCCAATGAGCTCCTGTCAACTCTGTGCTCTTTCTGTGTCCCCATGACAATTCTGATGGGATTAAAAAAAATAACAGCCCAGATTGTTGTCTTGATCAAAAATGACAGTGTTCAGTTAGACGTTTCTCCTGTCAGAGGTCTGGCAATGTGAGATTACCCACATAGAAATGCCCATCTGTAGTCTGTCAGAGAGCCTATAATCAAATCCAATCATGTCGGTGACTAGATGACACATCCTAGATGCAAGTGCATACTTATATCAACTCTTACCCATATATTCTGAAGATGGGTTTAATCATAACGTGAAATTTGAAGTCAAGTAAGGTACAGTATATACCATAACATGAACCTTTCAGCATCAAAACGTTTCCACATATGCATTCCACAGAAAATACAATATTGTCTTAATTAAATGAAATCTCTGGGGACACTTTCCTTTATAGTCTGAGCTTTGAAAAGACAGAAGCACAGAATGTACTGTTAATAGACAGTCTTGTCACAGCTCCAGTCCATCTCTACTGTCTCCCTCTCCATTCATATCTGTCTCCCTTATGTTTTCTCTGCTGCTCCCTTTCCAAGCATATTGCTGCCACAACCTTATTTGTGATCTTTTTCACTCTCTTCCACTCTTTTGTTCTCGCTTATACGTTTTTTGCACCTGTGTTCTTTCCTGTCCTCACTTTATTTCCCCTGGAGACTCTCTCTCCATCTTTTCCTGGCTCCTTCTCTCACTCCATCGCTCACTCAGAATAACAGCAGCGATCTATCAGAACATTTTCTGTAACCAGAGGGCAATTTTCTAGACCTGGCAGAGCACCAGCCTTTTGCTATACTGTACCAAGACACTGTTGTAAGAATAACACCAAGAAATCTGATTAACACGGCGTAGGATGTATGCGGCAGCAGCAGCAGAAGCAGTGATAGTAGAACAGCAACCGTCCAGGCCAGTGATTTCATGCAAATACACATGGTTGCCATGGACTGTGAATGACAGACATGGGCTGAGGGGAAGAATGTATGCAAACAGTGGTTTAAGAGAAAGGGGTGCTCAGTAATTTAAATGGAAACACAAGCAACGGACTGCAATCAGACCAAATCAATGTGAACTAAACCTGTTCCAAATAAGAAACTGTGGTTCAACGCCCAGGACCTAATTCAATCTCTTTCTGACTTCTCACTGTGCAAGGATTAATTGAAAGCCCTGGACACAAGCCAGACAAATGAGAGAATGCAGTTATGAGAGATTTTTTTTTCTTTTAAGAGAAAGCTCTTGGCATTCAAGACTACATTGATTGTGGGTCAGACAAAGTGTTTCAATGTATCAGTCCCATAGCTCAATGCTCTACAGTACTTCGAAGAGTTGATAAATGGGATCCAGCTGGGAAGAGGAAACGGGAAGGCTGATGAGGGATATGGTGCCGGTGCTGATTATGCTTTTTCTTCACTCTGATTAGCTTCTTTTTTTGTCATCTTTTGTTTTGTCTCTCAGTGATAACCTCCCTTTCTCATTTTCCATATTACAATGATTAATACTGCACATTAAGAAATATGCATTGCATATGCATCTGTTCCCCTGCCACATGCATACCACCATAAACTTCTAATATTACTGATATGGGCACAAGCACAAAGCTCAGGGTGGATTTCTTTCCCATAGCCTGACAGTAAGGGAGGAAGAGGTAAGAAAGAGATGACGAAGTGTGAAGTGTGACAGGAGAATTTTCTAAAATATAACTCTCTTTCTTTCTGAATATCTCTTCGACAGTGTATTGTGGTTAAAGTTAGCTGATGGCACTGTGATATGAGGGGTTGGATGTCACAATTCAACAATGGTTGGTGTAAGAAGATGTACATTTTCTGGAAACGGACCAAAATTCCTGCTCATCCAAAGCCATGCTACATTTTTGGTGATATTGTAGATTATTTATATTTTTAACAAATCCAATTAAACCAACAACAAATTGATGCTAACAAGTCTGATCCAACTTATTTCTCTGTGCCATAAACCTTCATTGCTTTATTTATGACAACAAAAATGTTAATACAAACAGGTTTACAGTAGATAATAACATGACTCTCCACCTCTCTAATGTTAACTATTAAAACTACTGTAACATGATTTTACATCTGTATGTCATACTGTATTTTTACCTTACCATTTTTTCCAAATGATTGAGACACAATGATATTGATGGATACATTCACACTTTTTTTTTTCCAGTTTACAAATCAGCGTCAAAGACCAATGCGTTCATCAATCAGATTGATTCATGTTGCTGTCAGAGTGAAGGATGGACAGGATTGAACTGTCAATCATCAATTGTACAACCAAATTAACATGATGGGTGTCTCAAGCTAACGCATTTGTGGCTTTTTCAGATCCCAAAGAGCAAAGTTAAAATTAATTTGCTGGTTCAATCCCCATACGGACCAAAGTATGGCCCCCTCACTCTGACATCTCTCCATTAGTGCACATATAGGTACTGAGCATGTGAGTGTAATAACAACAAAGTGTAAATTGTAATTTCCCCTTGTGGGACTATTAAAGGATACATAATTATTATTTGTTTTCTTTAAACTTAAATTCATACAGAGTAGTTATTTGGAAAACACTAAATCCTTTGAATTAATAAAACTGCTTGTGTAACTGCAATATCCTCTTGGTAAGCAATTTCACTGATTTCTTTTGACTAGAAATGCTTTTGAGGTTAAAAAACATCAAGATTTCAGTGTTTTTCATTGAATTAACAGAATCATACATATAGAATAAAACATGTGTCTGACAGGAGGAAATAAAGACAGACAGGACTCATACAGCAAATCTACCAATCTGAAGATCCCATTACTGTGTCAGTAAGTGTGCTAAGCTCTATCTACAGTGCATTTCAGCATGCAGAACCTATCATAACACACCGATCACAAGGAGTGAAGGAGAGCAGAGGGAGTGGGAGAAAACAGCCCTCATGTCATTTACAGCAAGTAAAGTGGGAATGAATGAGCATTTAGACCACCACTTGGATGAGTTGCAGCTGATAGACAGATGCATCGTTCAGCTCAGAGGACCAACAAAGAAACAAACAGATTAGGTAAAAGGGAAAAAAGAGAGAACAGGTTGGGAGACAAAATGAGGATTGTGTGAAATTCACAGGAGATGAACCCTAACAAAATTCAAAGAACACAAGACAAATGACAGAGGATAATAACAAGTGTTTTTCAAACTCGGGGGAATCCACCAAGTGCTTCGTTTCTTTAGTGTCATGAGACAGGAGGGTGGAGAACTACCTGAACTATAGCTCCTAGTGTATACCTACAATTTGTTTGGCTTAAGTACTCGGTTGCATATAAGAAGAGAAGAGACGACTTTATTGACAAAATGACAATTAATCTATAATTATTAATTTACTATATTTAATGTATTAATCTTGCAAGGACAGACTATAAAGTTATCTCACTTATGACCTCTAAAACAATAACCTGTACTATTATAAAAAATATACTACATGAAATACCATATTGGTCTGAATATAAGACTTTTTTTTCCTGGAAATTTATTTGAAAAAGTGGGGCTGTCTTATAATTGGGCTCTAGATTTTCAACTGTTGAAGTTGCAGAGGCTGGTTTTTTGTGACACTTTCATCTACAAAGATATTGAAAGCAGCAACCTTGTTTTAGTCAATGTGTTTTTATTAGATTAGAGATTTTCAAATACAATTATTTTCTTTATAAAAACAAGATTTTTACAAAAATTAGTCTGGGGGGGGGGGTCATCTTATAATCAGGGTTGTCTTATATTTGGACCAATACGGTAAATGGGGTGCCCTGTGATGTAACAATATGTTTCTATTGTTTTCTGGATAATGTTTACTAATCTGCTATAGTGGTTAAAATTGGACAAAACTGCTGTTAGGTAATTTGTTTAGGTTACACAGACCTTATTGACTTGTCAAACCAGGAAAAGCTTTTTTTAAAATTTTATGGCCATAATAAACCATGTCATAGAACCAGTATGTACACACCAGAAACTTGTAACTAGCTATCCTAAGATGAATGCACTCTTTATTAATGTTATCACCTTACCATTGCTTTTCCTGCATGCCAAAATGTCTGCTGTGAAAAAGGTCCATTTCCTTTGCTAGCACATCGCACAGGTTTGGGGCAAATGCAATTTAGACTTGAACATGTCAGTTTCTAAAACATAATTTATAGAAACCCTGCTTTATACTCATGAAAGAGTTCAAACCAAGTTGTAATATACTAAACGGCATTTGGTTTTGATAGTTATCAGTCATTGCGTGCTGAACTGACCCTAATGGACTCAATATCAATCATACTAATTAGAAGAGATGAGGGGGCGATGGGAGAAAACTAGGCAAAAAGAAACTGAAATGATCACAACCCAGAACCCACCCAAAAAAATTAATATATAAATAAAAACAAAATTAGAAAATTATATATTTTAAGTTAAAAGTTAGTAGTTAATTCTGACAACTTATAAGACTTATATTCCACATTCATTGTTTCCCCCAGAAAAGTTGTTACGCCTGCTCTTTATTTTCAACGAGGGCCTGGCTGGGGCCAGTAACAGACTAATAGCAGCATTAATGTAGAGCCAAATAGTTTCTGTGATATTTTTTTTTTTTTTTACAGTGGGGTTTGAAAGTATGGGCACCCCAGGTAAAAATGTGTATTAATGTGCATAAAGAAGACAAGATAAGATGGAAAAATCTCCAAAAGAAATAATTATATCTATATATTACAACACATATACACACACACATATACACACACACACACACACCTATACACATATACCTATATACACATACATAAAGTATATATAAATATATATACACATACACTCACCTAAAGGATAACTATAAACACCTGTTCAATTTCTCATTAATGCAATTATCTAATCAACCAATCACATGGCAGTTGCTTCAATGCATTTAGGGGTGTGGTCCTGGTCAAGACAATCTCCTGAACTCCAAACTGAATGTCAGAATGGGAAAGAAAGGTGATTTAAGCAATTTTGAGCGTGGCATGGTTGTTGGTGCCAGACGGGCCGGTCTGAGTATTTCTCAATCTGCTCAGTTACTGGGATTTTCACGCACAACCATTTCTAGGGTTTACAAAGAATGGTGTGAAAAGGGAAAAACATCCAGCATGCAGCAGTCCTGTGGGCGAAAATGCCTTGTTGATGCTAGAGGTCAGAGGAGTATGGGCCGACTGATTCAAGCTGATAGAAGAGCAACTTTGACTGAAATAACCACTCGTTATAACCGAGGTATGCAGCAAAGCATTTCTGAAGCCACAACATGCAGCAGAAGACCCCACCGGGTACCACTCATCTCCACTACAAATAGGAAAAAGAGGCTACAATTTGCAAGAGCTCACCAAAATCGGACAGTTGAAGACTGGATAAATGTTGCCTGGTCTGATGAGTCTTGATTTCTGTTGAGACATTCAGATAGTAGAGTCAGAATTTGGCGTAAACAGAATGAGAACATGGATCCATCATGCCTTGTTACCACTGTGCAGGCTGGTGGTGGTGGTGTAATGGTGTGGGGGATTTTTCTTTGTTTTCTTGGGGAGTTTTCTTGGCACACTTTAGGCCCCTTAGTGCCAATTGGGCATCGTTTAAATGCCACGGCCTACCTGAGCATTGTTTCTGACCATGTCCATCCCTTTATGGCCACCATGTACCCATCCTCTGATGGCTACTTCCAGCAGGATAATGCACCATGTCACACAGCTTGAATCATTTCAAATTGGTTTCTTAAACATGACAATGAGTTCACTGTACTAAAATGGCCCCCACAGTCACCAGATCTCAACCCAATAGAGCATCTTTGGGATGTGGTGGAACGGGAGCTTCGTGCCCTGGATATGCATCCCACAAATCTCCATCAACTGCAAGATGCTATCCTATCAATATGGGCCAACATTTCTAAAGAATGCTTTCAGCACCATGTTGAATCAATGGCACGTAGAATTAAGGCAGTTCTGAAGGCGAAAGGGGGTCAAACACAGTATTAATATGGTGTTCCTAATAATCCTATAGGTGAGTGTACATACGTATATACATATATAGTATATATACATATAAATACATATATACACACATATATACATATACTGTATATACATATACCCACATTATATATACATATATAATACATATATATAGTATATATACAGTACACATTTACAACACCTCCCTAATGTCTTTATAAGTCGAATCATCAATTCTCATATCATCAAACACAGTTCAGTTTCAACACAGCGTCGAAACACAATTTAAAACTGACTTCACATTGCTCTGTAAGAGCCAGAGATCCTGCACAGTATACTGAATGTTAGACTTTCAGTATATATATATATATATATATATATATATATATATATATATATATATATATATATATATATATATATATATATATATATATATATATATATATATATATATATAGACTATAGAATCTTCTCATTAAGACATTAATAATCAAGTCTAACATTCAGTATACTGTGCAGGATCTCTGGCTCTTACAGAGCAATGTGAAGTCAGTTTTAAATTGTGTTTCGACGCTGTGTTGAAACTGAACTGTGTTTGATGATATGAGAATTGATGATTCGACTTATAACGACATTAGGGAGGTGTTGTAAATATGGGAGGTTTGATTGTCTCATAGACAGAAAACCACATGTGATAATAGATATCTTAACATGACCATCAATCCTGCCTGGGAACAAAAGTGCACAGCGTATCACTGTTAAGTAAGCAGATTAATAATACATCAGGTTCCTCTTTCTAACTGGGATAAACTGTCACTGTTAAGCAACATTGTTTGCATAATTATGCACTACTCTGCACATGTCCTTGTACAGTAGCTCATTTGGCCTCAAGCACTGTGTTCATGCTCCTGCTCCATAGTAGGCTTACTCATGTAATTCATTTCGTGCATTTCATTCAACTCATTTGAACTTTAATGTTATTCTGATTCAATGCACCACTGGACACTCGCCATCCCAGCTGCAACTATATTGTGTACTGTAACCACCCTTGGCTCAAAAACATATACATAGGCAATACAAAGTGTAGGTTTCCTACTTTTCTCTTCTACTGGATGACAAAGGACGCTAACATTCTGTCAATATTGTTTGTTGTTTGCAGGTTTGTTTAATTACATAAGTTAATTAAGTACATTAACAGTTCCCAAAATGTCCAACTATTCTCTTAATAGTGTACGTAGTGAATTCTTTTGAATGATCTATTCTTAAAACAGCTCACATACACATTTCAGCAATTTTTTTTAAACATCTTTTATTTAAAAATATAAATGATCTTTTATCCTGTGGTTTTCCAACTGTTTGTTAGTTTGCAATGTTTTGATTGTGCTTCTGCACAAAATTCTACATTTAACTCATTAGTATAAATCCCCTACACTCTTCACCTTTTTGAAATACACAGAAGCTATCGCTGTGTTGACAGCTCCTGAACATTTTCGTTGCATCTCACGAATTAACCAGAAAAATAAAAGATGTAATCCACACAAACATGAAAGAAGCTATGAACATTAATTTGCATGCAGAGACTAAAACACAGCCCTGCAGAATGAACACTCACCCTTCCATCTGGCTGACACAAGCTAGCTCTTTGAACCAATCCCATAAGGAACCTATAAAGTCATTAAATCAGTGTGTACACACTGTATGCCATCTCCCATTAACTTGTTACCCAGTGTGTAATTGTTCACAAGAGTAGGTGGGTTATGCGTTTAATGCAGCATGGGATTACACTTACTGTACATAAGGAGAGGGTCTATTAAGAAAAAAAAAGCATGACTGAGTCAGAAGGGTGTTTGGGCCCCTAAAAGAGATTGATTCCTGTTTATGAGGCCTATATTACAGTCACACATTTCTTTGATAGGAAGATTATACCTGTATGAGACAATACATCATGTGTATTATGTTATGTGAGTGCTTGCATGAACGCAAAACAGATGCCTATATGGTTAAAATCATAAGCACTAGTGTGTTGGTGAATACAAAGGAGTATGGATGTGACTGGAAGAAAGGATTATAAAAACATTACAATTACACACAGCATGTTATTTTATTACACATGTTATGCTGATCATGTTAACTACCAAATCCACGGCAGCATCTTTCATGACAATGGCTATCTCAAGCCATGCGTCCCCTCTGTGTTGTCCCACATACTGGGGAGCAGAGCACTCCTTGATCTCTACCTCAGCTAATCTGAAGTAAAGGTAGTCAGGCTATCAGTAGGGAATTTAAAGGGGATTACACATGCTGAACAAAATTAGTCTTAGACGGAATACTACACAACCTGGTCCGTGCACCCATGAATTTACTGTGTGTGCACAACCACATGCACCCACACATGCAATGTAACTGTAATAGTGTCCACAGAGAGTGGGGTCAATGTGATGTAATGTCTGATGTTGTCTGTCACCATTTCTCAGACTCTGAAAACATTATGATGGATGATGTGCTAGTTTTTGAGTTTTTAGTTTTTGTAACTCTGAACTCTAACTCATGCAACTATTGTAAATATATTCCTGGCATTTTGTCTTTGGTAGGGAGATAAGGAGAACAAGATGACCAGGACCCCCAGTTGAATTACCAATGGTACATTTGCATTGTTGTACTGCAACAATAAAATTATGTTTTTAAATTAAATATTACAATAATTGTTAAAATTATGTATATACAATATCCATACTTTCTCTTGTTGTTGGACAGACTAAAGAAGATATGTGATGACATCACCCTGGGCTCTAGGAAATTGTGATGGGCCAATTGTAATTGTTTTCGGATGTCATATAGACCAAACAATTAACCTTTTAATCAAGAAAATAATTACACATTAATCAATTATGAAAACAACTGTTGGTTGCAGTCATAGCTGTATGCACAAAAGCCCACAACTAAAATTTAAAGATTGCATTTGTAGAAGCCGGAAGTATCTTTCTATAATATCCCAACAACATACTGTTGATGTGTTTGACTGCATTTATATTTTGATGACTTAATTTCCAATTCCTCGCAATACTATCCCCTCTGCAATGCCTAGTTGAGGTGCTGAGACAGTCAAGATAAGTCAAGGGTAGTTAGTTGGCAGCAAGCGCAGTGGTTACGTCATTGGCCAGGATCTACAGTAAGTGTCATCACCTGAGGTGAATCTGGTATTGTTAGGCCAGGAGCACCACACTGACAGCAAGGAGTCGCTCCACCCACTATGTCTGCCTCCTGTAATGGCACGTTGATCTAAATCAGGCACAATACATGCCTGTATGCCATAAAAACACATACATACACAGCCCCGCAAGCATATACAGTACATGTGTACAGAGGTACTATGAACACTGACTTAAAACACATCCATGCATGCACAGAAAAAAGTGAGCCATGCAAACACTTATGCAAACCATTAAATGTGAACATAAATGCTGACTAAGTGTACTAAAATATGAAAACAGCCTTTCATATTTGTAAATACAGACATGGTTTTGTTCACCGAGTGGCTGCAAGTCAAACCAGTGTGATCCAGTGAATAGCCATAATGGACACAATAAATAAAGAAACTACTGTATAAAATGGAGTGGAGGCACAGAGCCCATCAGTTACTGTATTTGAGGCAATATAGCAAAATAATAGTCTTGGAACCGAACTACCTTAATGAGAAGGCACAAATGAGATTAACATCACCTTAGAGCTGGAAGACATCAAGAGATCTGAGAGATGACTTGATGTAGCAACAAAAACGCTTTTGTGGTACAAACATGTCTACACTCTCCTATACTCAACCAAGCAGTCAGTTAATCATTTTCATTGACGTTTTCTTTGGGGCAATCAGAGATGTTGACACATCACTACGATGTGGTCAAGTTTGTTTTGGGCCTGTGTATAAATCAATAGACACACATTGATTGTTAGCAATCTTATTACTCTAGCTCTATAGCTGCAAGTTTACACAAGTCATGGTAAACACTTTTAAATATGGTTAATGTGTTGAAAAGTGCAATGCTTATGCTTAGGCAACACAATTCTAATAATCATTTAAAGGCCTGTGTCTGTGTAAATATTCAACTACTTTATTACATTTTTGTCTATCGTGAGAATAAAAAAATCAGAATTCATGTTTGGCAATGAGCAAAAGCTTAATTGGATGTCTAAATGCCTGGTGTAATTTTTGCAGGGTTTGTTCCAATAATTTATTGCGTGGCTCGTGACCAAATGCAACATGTTTTTCATCAAACTGTGTAGTGATGATGCCTTCAAATTGTCTGGCATTTGGAAACATGAGAGATTCCAAAAGTAATGCCAACGTTTAAAGGGCAAGTACAGTCAAAACAACTGAAAGGTCTGAAGGAAATCTGCCATTTATCACAGTTAATTACAGCGTTTATCAAACTCAACTGCACAAGTGGATGAGCAGAGCTTCAAAATATCTTATCAAATAAGAATGATGAATCTTTTGACACATTTCCTCGCTTTACCTGTTCAGATCAGCCAAACATAAATGAATAATGGCTTAATGGTGCACATGGAGCACAACCACTTTGTTTTCAATTAAGTGACTGCATAAATTACAACAATACATGATATAATGACTCATGCTTCAGTATATTTTGTTTTGTTGCAACCTTCATATAAAAGCAAATGAGCAAGAGAATTGTGTTTGCTAGTTGACACTCCTCCCCACTACACAGGAACACACAGACACCTCCTTTCCCCATACCTCCACTAATACACACCAAATCATTATGGCAGTGACTGCTCATCCCGCCGGCTGCCCCTCGTCAACGGTGGCCAAAATTTCATCAGATTATACAAATTACATCATCATTTCAGTTATGTGTATGTTTTTGAGCTTGTGCATGCATAGTTGTATTTTGTCAGCACATTATCTATTGCTCTGTGTACTGTATGTGCATTTGTGTATATCACAAAAATATTATAATTTTATATATATATATATATATATATATATATATATATATATATATATATATATATATATATATATATATATATAAATAAATAAATAAATAATCCATTAATATTATAAAAGCATCATCATTTAACAAACAAAAGTACTCTTGAACATATGACATTAGGAAGATGGCGGATGGTGATGATCAGGGCACTGCAGCTCCTGGATTCAAACTGCGGCCTCGATTAAAACCTGCAATCTACAGGACTGTTGATGGCCAAGTTATTGTTGAGGATGAGTTTCTTAATTTTCTCGCAGTGAAAATTAAAATTATGACTCAGGATGAGCTTGTCCTTTTAGCCGCAAACACATTTGATTCGGCGTGGATCGAGGCTTCCAAAAAAGCGTTGTTTGAACTTTGTCCTGAAACCAAGCAACGGTGCGTGATTTATAAAGGCAGCCAGAAGGATACTAATAATATCAAAAGTTGCTTAAGAGTGTTAAACGAGTGTGGAGAAAACATCCCCCGTTTCGTCTCCCACTACCTGGACGAGTTACCGCCTGTGACGTTTAACAATCTGGATGTGTCTAACCTGTTGAGCAAGATGGAGCGCTTGTACAGTGAGGTCTGCACACTAAGACATGCTGTTAAACTTCAGGCTGATATCTGCGGCGACTTGAGTTCTGTGACTGCGACCATAGACAGCAGGATTGCTGCATTGGAGCCGACTCGTGGTCTGGCTGGTAGGCCTACGAGTTCTGCTGGAGCTGCCTGCGGTAATGTCAACGCGGCAGGGGGCAATGATGTGTTCGCTGTGGATGTGGCAGCCGCCGGACTTTCTGCTCCTACATCAAGGGCTATAAGTGTCTGTGACAACCCTGTTGGAGCTTTGGCAAAATTGCCGAAGTGGAGCCTTGTTGTCAAACAGGGCCGAGCTCAGAGAAATGATGCTGAGGGTCATTCTGCCTTGTCAAAACAGCGTGATAGAAGACCTGTCAGGAGGTTGGTTAAGCCGATCGTCGGCACCGCTGCACAAGGGAATATAAAAGTGGTTCGAACGAAGTTGGTAAGTGTTTTTGCTACCAAATTCTCACCAGACCTTGAAGCTGAGACTCTATCTGGGTACTTATCTGAACAACTTGGCCGGAGGTCAACTGTCAGCGTATTGTCACCATGAGCAACAGATACAGCTCGTTTAAAGTGTGGGCTGAGTGCAACGATGTGGCGGAGTTGTATAAACCAGAATTGTGGCCTGAAGGATCTGTGGTGAGGCGATATTATGAGCCACGCAAAGTGGGGTGATGGGTGCTAGCGCAGCTAGGCCTGTTTCAGGGACAAGTCCACAGAATGCGGATGCTACTGCACTGCCCAATTAAACTGTAGCCTATGCGGGTTGGTTCATATAACTGTCGCGGCCTACGCTTGGGCAATAGTGCTGGAGACAGAAGCCGGCGTATAGTGGTGGATAACCTGCTGCAAGACTGTGACATTTTATGTTTACAAGAGACTTTTTTATCGAAACAGGATTTGGGGAATCTGAACTCTTTTTGTAAGGGTTTCCATGGGACCGGTGAGTCCACTACAGACCTTTCTATGGGTATAGTCAGAGGACGGATAGCAGGAGGCGTGGCTATCCTTTGGCATGAAAAGCTGGACTCTGTGATTAGTGTTATCAGGTTGGAAGTTGACTGGTGTATTGCTGTCAAGATATCGGTTAACAATAAGGTATTTACTATCCTGAATGTATACACCATATGAGTCACATCAAAATGAAGATGAATACCTGAATAGACTGGCTTTCATTAACTCTTTTATTTCTGATAACCATTCCTCAAGTGTTTATGTGGTGGGAGATATGAATGCTGATATTTCAGATAGGAGTTCGTTATTTGCGAGGCATTTGTTACAGTTCTGTGATGATAATAATTTTATTCTATCCAGCCAAATGCTCTTACCTGCAGATAGCTACTCTTATATAAGTGAGGCCTGGCACACCACATCTTGGCTTGACCACTGCATCAGTACTCCTGATGCGCATTCTAGCCTAAGTTCTATAGAGATTGTGTATGGGGCATCCATGTCTGATCACATCCCTTTTATTATGTCACTTGACTGTAATAGCCTTCCTGAGATATCTCAGGAGGTTAATGGGGCCCGTAAGGCTAAACTGGATTGGTCTAAGGTAACTAATGAACAACTGTGCTCATACTGCAGTAGATCTGATGTACTTTTGAGCAATATATCTCTGCCCAAGGACGCTATTTTGTGTTCTGATGTAAATTGTAACATTAGTTCTCACCGTGACGACTTTTGTACTATGTATGAACGTATTGTGGGTTCTGTGTATGAGGCCAGCAGGTCATTATTTATTCATCCTTATGAAAGAAAGAGCATCAAGCCAGGGTGGAATAAATATGTGGCAGATCATCATGCTGAAGCTAAGGTTGCATTTGAGGCTTGGGTTCAGGCAGGCAGGCCGAGAGAGGGGCCAGTCTTGGAACTCAAAAAGCGTACTAAGGCAAGTTATAAATATGCACTACGCTATGTCAACAAACATGAGAAAGAAATAAGAGCGGACTCTTTGGCTGAAAAGCTCCTTGGTAATGATGTTACTGGCTTTTGGAAGGAGGTGAGAGCTCTGAACAGGGACAGTACATCATTACCATGCAACATAGAGGGAGTCTCTGGGGCTGAGAACATAGCAGAGTTGTGGAGGCAACATTACTTTGACCTATTTAATTGTGTTAATAGCGAACCGTATGAAGTTCGCCATGTCATCAAGAGTGAAACAATTGGAATTACAGGCAATGAGATCTATCTAGCTTTTTCACAGCTTGCTGATAAGAGAGCTAGCGGATCAGATCATATTACTGCAGAGCACCTGAAATGGGCCAACCCGAAGGTTGCAGTCCTCCTTGCCATATGTTTTACTGGTTTTATGTCTCATGGGGTGTTACCAGACTCTCTGTTGTCCATAACTTTGGTGCCTGTCATTAAGGACAAAACAGGAAAGGTGGGGAGTGTGGATAATTATAGACCTATTGCTTTAGCTAGTGTATTATCAAAAGTCCTGGAAAGAGTTTTATTAGATAGGTTGTGTGTTTATTTGTATAGTTCAGATAACCAGTTTGGTTTCAAGGCCAGGCATGGTACTGATCTATGTATCTATGCACTTAAGGAAATGGTAGAAACTTACAGAAGACAAAAATCCTCTGTTTTTATTGGTTTTATTGATGCCTCCAAGGCTTTTGATCGAGTTGACCACCACAAGCTGTTTTTAAAATTGAGCCGAAGAGGAGTACCGACTAGTATAATTAGAATCCTGGCTTTTGGTATTCCAATCAGAGCATACAGATCAAATGGGGGGATGTATTCTCTACTCCGTTTGGTGTTAGTAATGGCGTCCGTCAGGGGGGAATACTAGCACCGGCCCTCTTTAATATTTACATGGATGACCTGTCTGACCAGCTAAGACAGTGTAAGACAGGATGCATGATGGGTAACATGCTATTGAACCATCTCATGTATGCAGACGACTTGGCTGTTGTCTCTCCTAGCAGTGCAGGGTTTCAGGAGCTGCTGAATATATGTTCCGATTATGGTGTTGATTATGATGTGAAATATAATGCCAAAAAGAGTTTGGTTATGATCTGTAGAGTGAAAGAGGATAAGGACCTTATTTTTCCATCTTTCCATCTTGCAGGGCAAGTGTTAACTGTTGGTTGCAAAACTAGATATTTGGGTCACATCTTAACAGATCAAATGTCAGATGATGAGGACATGTATAGGCAGCGTCGCATGTTATATATGCAGGCTAACATGCTTGCCAGGAAGTTCTCCTGGTGTTCTGATTCTGTTAAGATAAACCTCTTTAAAGCATATTGTACTGCTTTTTATACTGCCCCCTTGTGGGTCAAGTACAAAAAGGCAAGCTTCAGTAAGCTGCGGGTCGCTTATAATGATTGTTTGCGCATTCTACTAAGGAAACCTAGGTGGTGTAGTGCAAGTGAATTGTTCTGTCAAGCAGGAGTTCCTACTTTCTCCGCTTTACTGAGGAATTTGATGTATAAATGTATCTGTCGCCTGAATTCTTCTTGTAACTCTGTCATTTTACATCTGATTGACCCGAGGTTCAATGCTTTGCGATACCAGTCCCCCTTATGGGATCACTGGTATAGCTGTCTTATTTAATTGGTGTCTGTCTCATGTATCTGTATCTTTTTTGTTGTTGTTGTTGTTGTTGATGTTTTTTATGGACCATGAGTCTAATAATAAAAGGCTATCTATCTATCTATAACAAGCGTTAAGCGTTTGTTATGTTACTAAGAAGATTTGACTGGGTTTCATCACACTTAAATGCACTGTGCCTTTAGAGACACGTCTTGCGTGTCTCTCAACGCAGGATGTACATCTGTTGTTCTGTAGGCCACTAAACTTCAACAGCCATATATGCATGTATGCATCTCTAGCGACAAGACTAATCTAACAGAGAGCATCCACATTCTTTGACATGCAATGAGTAATCCCACAGTGCAGCAGCAAACAAAGGTATCGGGACTCAGTTTGACTTCAGCCATACTGCCTCTGTCGGGTTACAATCAGTGTTTTGTCAGCATTGGTATTTACGAAAATGATCACAAAATTCCGCATCCAAACTGAAATTTTTACCGTCATACTGAAAGTTTTTAAGCTCATTGATGTGGAGCAGCTAACTATGCTTTTGCCTTTTGGCTTAAATGTATAATGTATAATGCAAATCACACACAACGTTTAAACACTTATAACATTTTAAATTCCAACACTAGCTAATTAGTTTTGAAGCCTGCTAAATTAAGTTAGCAGCTCAATCAGCAAGCTAAGGCGCAACACCAAATTTAAGTCCACGCTTGAAGAAGACATTAGCTAGAAAGCTAATATGGGATGCAATACAAAGTCTGTGGCTCTTTTCTTTTGTCATGTTGCCATCAGTTGTCTGGTCATTGTCAGCCATTAAAAACAAAACAATGATGGTTTAATTGCTCTATCTACATAGACAGATAAACTACAACATTCTTATTTATATATCCACAGATAAGAAGCGTTGTCACGAAAAAATATATCCTTTTTTCCTCAACGGAGTGGCATATGAGATGTCATTTCATTTCATTTAGACTTAGAATGTCCTGCTGCTGTTGCTATGAAAGATTATGTAGGTGTCATATAAACACTACAATCTGAACCACTCCATAAAATGTTTGATAATTATGGCTGATAAAGGCCGTGAGAAAAGTGTTTGTTGGCATTGTGGTATTAAGAAGATCTTTTCTCACTTAGCTTATTGGAGCCTGAGAAAATGCCCTGGCTTGTCACAGCTATCCAAAGCTATTGGCTAGTGATGACCCTGACTAAGCCATTTTCTGCTGCCTGTGCACTACCCTCTTTCTCTCTGCCAAAACCGCCAAGGAGATTTGGGTGTCCTCACAGATGCCAGTATTTCATGCTTTCGACACGCAGGCTTTCACTGTCTGTCTGCCTGGCTGTATGGAAAGAATTTAGGGAGGAAAAAACCCAGCATCCTCTTCTCTGCAACTTGCTAATTATACTACAAAGGCTTGCTTGCTGTCCATAATGCATTAGATACATCCCATTCCAAAAAGGCACAATGGCATTAATTGATTTGGTTTCTGTCTCAAATTAGTGAGTAAATAGGTGCCTGTTTGCGTTTTACACTTGTTCTTCTTTTTGATGTGGTTCGTATTTACCACATTAAATAACATCAGACAAGAATGTCTGAGAAAGACACCAGAACTTTTTAAAGTATAATGTGGGCCAGAGCTGTCTTATCCAGACTATAAAGTTCAATGAAACGCCAGTCTGAATTAAGTTAGAAAAGTAAGTGAGATGGAAATTAATATTCAATTACAGTGGGGATGAAACATTTTGGAGTCCCCGACTCCTCTATGTGTTGTCAGAGGAGTGAGTGGTTTGATCATCTTAGCTATGCAATGTTGGAAAGCACCTACACAGGAGCTGATGATGAACATCTCACATACTCAACCTACATCCTTTTAAAAACAAAACTGCCAGCCCAGATACACTAGAGTCTACGCTACTTCCTTTCATAACGAGGGTCATAAAACAATAAAGGTTGGGGAACATTTCAAATTGATGCTTCAGATAATATCTATATACTACTGGAAAACTTCCTTTTAGAATGTAACTAAATAAATAATCAAACAGTCTCTATTTTGGCATTCTACTTTTGCACAAATAATGCAATAAAAAGAATCAAACTTTTCGAGTTTAGTGTTTGCTCCTAATACCTTTCTGTAAATTTGTAAAGTGTCAAAGCCAGTTATGGAAATAAGAAGGTAAAATAACAGGTACCATATTTTTGCTCCGGAGTATCAGTCAAAAAAATCATTAATCGCCATGAAGAGGAAAAAAACGTATAAAGTTGTACTGGACTATAAGTTGCATTTATTTAGAAATGTATTTCACAAAATCCAAGACCAAGAACAGACATTTAATCTGGAAAGGCAAGTTATTGAACTATACAATAGCACACAGAACAACACGTTGAATAGGCGTCCGGTATGTTAACGTAAAACATTAACAGTTATTCAGCTACACATTAGCGTAAAGAACATACCTGGGAGGCCGAATAGGTCAAATTAACATAACAAGCCAGCGAGTCTAACAAGCAGTTCAGTTCAGTTTATTCTTTGTCCCAGAAGGGAAATTTGTATGCAGCAGAAAGAAATTAT
The DNA here is from genome assembly GCA_013375575.1 of Percina caprodes. Taxonomy (NCBI): domain Eukaryota; kingdom Metazoa; phylum Chordata; class Actinopteri; order Perciformes; family Percidae; genus Percina; species Percina caprodes. The sequence continues at coordinate 893,821 of JABXJD010000167.1, forward strand.
AGAAAATATATAACACAAACCACACAACAATTTACAAAATAAATAAAAAATTGTTGCAAAAAATGCATCATGAAGAGAATAAAAACATGTGAATCGCACCTAATATAAGTTGCATGACCAGCCAAATTATGAAAAAAGTATATAAACTTATAGTCTAGAAAATACAGTAATGCTAAATTAAGCTTGGTTTGCTGAGCTTATCGCTGAAACTTGCTCCAGAGATCTTTGCTGCACTGCTCCTTTCAATAATCTATGAACGTTCGCTTGCTTTTTAATCTGTGTGTGGGAACAGATGGAGTGCAGCGATACAGATAAAGGAGCATTGTGATATGCATCAAGCATGGGGTGTTGTCCGCGGTGCTGAAGTTATACGGCAAGCTGCAGGAACTCTCTCTCAGGGAAATTAATTCAGCTTTCTCTTGATTTCTCTGTCATTCACACACAAACATACACAGGCAAATACACACTCCAAGGAACACACAGAAGCGCACACACACATCATCACTTAGTTTCAGCCAAAAACATATTTTGATCTCCCTGCAAATCTGCTGTCCTGAATTCAATCCCAAACCACTTTTATTACATGTATGTAGAATATCTATACTAAAATGGCAATTCTCTGAAAAGGCTCAGCGAGAATGCAGGCGTAAGTGGTGACCTGAAAGAGTAGTGACCAATGACAGGCCGAGAACCCAGCTTATTCAACGGTAGTAAACAGGGCCAGACTGATGTCTGACCTCCAGCTGTCTGTCCATTTTGTGCTTAATTAGCAAAGAACTCTCTCTATTGCACATGTGCATAGATCTCAGTACTTGTGACCTTTTTGTTCCCCGCTAATTAAATTACAACTACATCTAGACACTAAACTCCTCTGTCACAAACGAGTGGGTGTGGAGGTCAAGAGAAGAGAAGAGCTAGAATGAAGACGACATCGATGGCGGGGTCTGTTGATTCATTCCCCTCCTGGCCCCCCCTGCAGGTGGAAAATTGGGAGCAAAGCAAAATTCACTGTCACTCAGTTGCCAGGAAATCTGAGCTTGTAAAGAGCCACAAGATGAATTTCAAAAAAAGCTACTCAGGCAAAAGTGCAGGTTTCACACTGAGTTTACAATTATAAAATACAACATGGTGAGTTTTGCCAAGGCCAGTCAGCAAAAGCAAAGTGCAAGATAGACTCAAATTTCCATTTTTTCTTTTAAAAGAACAACAACATAATTCAAAACCTTGTTCACATCAGGATTCTTTTCATTTCCCAAAAACAAAAGCAAAAAATTAAGGTGAACAATTTTGTTGTTTTTCTGTGGGGATCAAATGACTAACAGTGAGCTACTGTGCATGATGCATGCACATCAACATTACATGACTTACATACTGTGGACCATTATGTAGTTTGAGCTATTTTCAAGTCTGTATAAAAGTTGTTTTTTCGTACTGTACAAAATGAAATGGAAGAAAATTGCCTCTTGTGAACATATACAAATAAGCCCTAATACCTCGGACTATGCTAGCTGACAAAACATGAAATAGAGGGGCAATCTAGATGATTGGTCATAAATAGGTCCTCGGTCTGTCACTGTCTATTCATGCAGGTTATTAGATTGAAAAGATAGTTTTCCCCCTCTCATCTTCTCTCTCCCTCCCACCTCTTCCATGCATGCCACCTTGGCATAGGTTTTGGCTTTGTACCACAGTTTCAGCACCTCCCTCCCCTACCTCTCACTTTTTTCTCTCCCTGCAGCCAAAACGCAGCACGGTGATTTATGGCATAATTTAGAAATACCACACAATGATCTGGATTTATTTTACAATACTTTATTGACATGTTTTACAGACTTGTGTTCCGGGTCTTGTGTGAATCATAAAAAGAATGCTGATAACAGTGAGTTTGATAGCTGGCTTCTGTAATCCGTAGACTTAATTTGACAAATGATTGTCTCTATAAACCAGGAGATAATCCAGGAATTAATGCAAACATGCCATTTGGTTTAGTTCCATTTGAATTATTGTTTCAGATGGATTATTACCAATGAAATGTGGCTTATTTGGAAGTCTTGGATCCAGCTAAACTGAATAAAGGTATATTATACAAACTATTACAGATTGTGGAAAATAATTAAAGGATATTTTTTTCATGGATAAATTGCTGGCAATATTACGCCAACAAGGCAAAAGTGATCCTCACAAATATTCCTACGAACTGTAAACAATATTGAAATCTTGTTGCTGTCAAAACTAATCCTCCTCATGAAGGAGTTAAACCAAAATTGGCAACAATTTCAAGGCTCAGCAACAATATACAAAGTTCATTTCCATATTTGGACCTTCTTTTACTTGTTTCTATGCAAAACAACCCTGACTACCAACACCAAACACTCACACTGACACACACATACAGTTACCATCTGTCATGCTGTAACCTCCCCAAGCTTGCTTTCCCTGCTCTGATTCCATAACTTTGTTACCACCACATTATGGTGGTTAGTAAGCGCCATAGCTAGATTTACCACTTTGTAATGAACTAGCAGTGCGGACTCATCTGTTTGACAGCCGTATTGATTCACTGCACCGTGACGGTTACACAGCCCAGTTAAGATTGCATGGTGGCAATGCTGGCCTCCACCTGCTCTCAAGCTACTGCCGTCATTATGTCCATCTGCCTCTTCCCTGTCTGATTATATAGCAGGGACAGTTAGTAGTAGCTCAACATTTCATTAAAATATGTTGTGATTTAAATACAACATTTCTGCAGACAATGAAAGGTTGTCAATTACAATTCCACAGCTTTCTGGGTTACACAGGCTTCAGTCTCCCAGTACACATTAACTGATGTGTTTGCACACATAGCTCTATAGTTTCACACCACCTGGGAAAAAATATCATAGCAAAATGTCTTGCCAGGAAAACAACAACAAAAGCAAAAGCCAGGATTTGAAGACCGAAAGGAGAAGGGAATTTGTGCCAAGCTGGCTCAGCAGCAGCATACTCTCAGATGATACAGTGAGAAGATGATGCCCAAGTTGCCCTGTGCAGTTATTATATAAGTCAAATGTGCATTGTCTTTTCAGGAGCTTACTGGAAGACCTGTGAAAGCAGTCCATAATGGTTTCAGAGGAAGAAAAATTATCCTATTGCCAAAGGGGTTTCCTTTGAATGCAGCCAGAAACATTTCAGCATGTGCAGCTGCTCTGCATGTTTATTTCACCCTACTGGGAAACCTCTCAGGGGGAGCGCCATCAAGAAGAAAAGAGCCGGTATGGAGCTCAGTAAGAACTAAACTACTCAGGCTGGCTGCAGTGAAGCAGCTACTAGAGGTTAAGACCCAATCAGATTAGTGAGGAATAGAATGAGTGTGTTGAAAACAGGCAAGAGAGGTTAACTAGCATTTACACTAGCCTAATGACCTTTTGGTAAAGAGATGACCAGTTGGTTTTTGGAGCAGAATATACCTGGAAAGCTGGTTTTACTGACTGAACAATGGTCTCCTCTCCCACTCACACAAACAGTCAACACTACTGTGGCACAAACTGTAAATTCTTTCCTTTTATGGGGTTCACCCATATTAACCATTTTAATATGTTTGTTGGAGTTCATGGCTATATAATGTACTGTATGTGTGGCACAAAGTAGCCATTAACATTAATAAAGGTCAGTACTGAAGCTACATATCATATCACATCTTAGTGATACAGAGAGAAAGATGATAAAGTATCACTGCATAATTCATAATTTCACATTCTGTACTGCATGTTCCTCCAAAGAGAAGTCTTTATACTAAAGATGACTGTGATGTGACGCAGTCCTTGAAACATAAACATGTACTTATGTACTCTATGTGCATATTCTTCACAGCACATTAGCCATTTCCTCCTTGTTCTCCCGTTCGCATTGCCTCCTCATTCATTGGGCCTTGCGCCTGATTTAGCCAGTGCCTTGGGCCTGCAGCAACTGGCGGTGGTATAGAGGGCCATGTAAATGTCACCGTCTCAGAGGCTGTGCTCTGCAGAGCGTGAAATGAAATCTGGCAGAGTTTTAAGGCCCTGCCTTTCCTCACATGGACATTCCACAGTACATGGGCCCTATATAAAATTCAAGTGCATGTTATGATTACATCTGAACACCCCACCTCTTTTCATTATCAATTATTTAAGTCTCAGGTGTGTTGTAGTCACCATTTGGGATTCAATATTTTCCCGATTAATACATTATTAGTTCAAAAACAGATTATTATTGTTGTCATGGGAAATTGGACAGCTTTGATAATCCAAACTAATCCTATGTTCATGCAACCATATCAAGATTATTGCATGTTGTATGCACATATCTCACCACTCAAATTACATGATTTATGTTTCTAAAAGAATAATGGTTGATACTCTCTCAGAACAGGAGGAGCTGCAAGAATTATATCTTGGCGTAGAAGGCCGATGAGTAGTTTCATTGCATTTCAACATTTCACTGCAGGAAAAGTTCCCTGTATGGTTTCTTCTACTGGGAAAATTGGCAGTATGTTTGAGGGGCTCTCTCGTAATTAAAATCAAGAATACGAAGGGGCTATAAGCCTAAGCAGACACCATTTTGGATCCAATACAACTGTGTCAAACCTTGTTACACAGTGAGTTCTGCCTCAGACCATCTCTTGTTGGTTCTCATTGTTAAAGATGGGATCAAAGTAATTCCAAGAGCTGAGCATGTAAGGCTGGAGGAAATTCCGCCATTGATGTATCAGAATTCCTGCTGCAACATTCAGGCCACATAGGCTATCCTTCGAACTATTACTGTCTCTGAACTGACAGAGTGCTCAGCGTGTAGATGAGCTTAATAAAACCCCATATTATAGTCCATTTAAAAGTGATGAGATCAATTAAAGGCTGTCATCACAAAATATCTACCTACTTAGAATACCCATTGTTAAAATGACCCTCTCTTGTTTATCGTCTCTATTCATGTCTCAGCCAGGCACTTCAAGCCTGCCAGTTGCAGACATTTACAAATAGGCTCTTCTATTCCATTTAGAGCTGTACCTGTTGCAGCTTATCTTGTGTAACTAGCTCTTAAATAAATCTCCTTGCTTTAAATAAATAGGAGCAGTGCTCACAAAGGCTGTCCTTGTTGTTGGGTCACACGACAGTCTGGAATCTCCAATGGCACGTGACATGGTGATGCCAACAACTGTGTATACTATGGTTAAGGATGAGGCTGTTTTAAAATATTGAATTCATTTATGACACCAATAAAAATTTATGGAATTCTGATGAGTTCCAATAAAACAATATATCAAAATATTGCATACTTCACCATCCCGAAACTTTGTATAAAATCTGGCCCTGTGGGTCAGTAATGTGTGACAGCTTTGAGGAACCACACTTGCCTAAGAGCTTTAAAATGGCTGAATGTAACTGGGATCACACGCTCTCTCACTGTGTGACAATACCCAGCGACTCAGAAAGGAGTCAGTGCAAGGCAGATCTTCGTCATGCCCCTGATTCATCGTCATCCTCCTTTCCCCTGTCACAGGCACTGAGAGGCAGCCAGACCAGCTGCTGCAGGGCACTGCAGAAAGCTGTGGAGTGATGCTGGCAGGTCAAAAGAAGCCTACGCACCGCTCCACGAGGCCAATCCTCACCAAACTGACACCGTGAGCAACAAGCAGCTTCACAGTCAAGAGAAAAAAAATAGAATATCAACGAAAATCTCGATGGAAACTGGAATACTTTTTTTTTTAAAAGTCATAATTCATGTTTTATACTAGTTATGGTTGGCATTTTTTCTAAAAAAGCCATATCTCTAGTATGTAATATCCCCATTACTTTACCAATGGCATGTCAGAGCTTTATTAAGTTACTGCTTATGCAAACCCAATATTTCACGCTGTTGCTGCTTCACATTAAAAGCGTAAACTGGTGTATCATGGCGTGGCTTTTAATGTGAAGCCCACTGACCATGACAGTTCAAATCAAATATGCATCTACAAAACAAGACATGATTATTTTCATAATTTTTTGAGAGCGGATCAGTTTTAAAATATTGCAGGAAGTGATGGAAACAGACAGACCAGCATCTAGGTTGGATTGCAAAATCCCTTATCAGTGTCAGGGAACAGTGAAAATGTCACATTAATTTGTTATTACAGGATGTGACACCTGTGCTGTGTGGAGGTTAAATAGGTTGACGCCACACTGATTGTGGCCCACTCCTGTTCCACCCATCATCCCATCTATGTGGCTAAGGTTTGATGGTCACTGTGACAATAATATTCCCTATGAAATAATGTATCTATCTAGACTCATCTGGAATTAGACGGCTTCTTAAAATGTTTGGATGATAACAGAAGCTATTATTCTGTCTAGACAATTGCAAGACCATAAAAAGTGTATATTACACATATATTACACAAATATACACATAAGTGTATATTTGTTAGCAAGCAATTGAGGTTATAACATTACTTCATCTGGCTTTGTTTGAATGAAACAAAACTGCCTATTATATGGTCAAAAAAGTACAATACATATATAGATGTCATAATCTTTGGTGCAAAAACATTAAGATCTTGTCAAAAATCCTCTCAAAAGAGGCATCAGCCCTCTCTCTTTCTCTCATCACTGTCACTCTAGTAGACAAGCCATCTAGACTTTCCTAAAGCTTCAGTTTGCATGCAAATTAATCTCTCTGGCTTTACTGTGTACACATGGTAACAGACTGTGGTACAAAGAAATTAGCATCAACTCTGCCACTGGCTTTTCAGATCTTAGATTAGGCTACAAAGGATGTGTGGAATTATAGGAGAAAGCCCTGTTTAGACATATGCATGATGTTTGTACAAACATCAGCATATTGCCATTTCTTAGGCATGATGGCTTAATAATGGATATGTGCCTATTGTATATATTAGCAAAATACTGTTTAAAAAAAACAAGAAATACTTCCCACTCAGATGTAGAACCCTCACAATTGAGGTAATGAGGGGCTTCACTTAGCAGCAAGGAGCTGTTCACTTATAAAAAAATATGAAACTGTAAATGACAAAAGGGAACATGAACCTTCTATGGAAAATCCTTTTAACAGCATGACTGCTATTTGCTTTTTGATGATATTTCATAACCTGATGAGGTTATAAAAAGAAGTGGAGTAACTTCATTACATTACATATGGGTATGTGTCTTAGTCAGATCCTTCGAGTCAAGCAATCATGAAAGTCATATTACTGGTAGTATTAAATTATTCCAGTTTTTCATATAATTTCCATATAACTATGTGAGGCTTCACAAACTAAGGTTTGCAATAAACCTTAAACAAAAGAAACATAGTATGCAGTTTGCACAACAGATAAGTGGATGATCAGGCAGCTGGAAGCAGATAAATCTTTCCTCAAGTCTATTCTCTGTGTATGAGTGCGTTTATTTGCCTGTGTCTATATGCAGTGCATGGTTACATGCATGTACATAGCCTACTGCAATATGTCAGTCTTCATGATGGGAAATAATGTCTATATGTAATAGATTGCTAGCAATGTTGAGTATGAGTCTGCCTATAATCCACTGTGATCCACTGATTCCACTATCAAACAACAAATCTCCTGCTCACAGACACCAACCAATTATGGTAGGTATCAGTTCTGCAGGTGACCATACAACGCATCACCATACTTCATAAAAACCATCCAGAGAGAGTTTTCTCAGGAATGACTTTGACCCAGAGGAGGTATTTATTTCTCTATGATTCTCCATTCAGCCCCTCGCCATCAGTGCAGAATATCCGAATATACAGCGATCAACAGGACTGTTTAAACAAGTCAGCCAGCTAGCAGAATGTTTGTGTTTAGAATGGCAACAATAAGGGGATGTGTGCACTCTCACTCCACACAGAGGTTCAGTAGCAGTTGAAAATTGTTTTGCATTCAGCAGCTGATTCCAGCACAGAAAGGGATATGCATCTGTTGAGAGAATAAGAGTGTGTACAGGCAGTCCTCCCCAGTGTCTGGCCAAAGGCCTCCCTGGTGGATTATGTTACCCAACAATGGCAGTGCCCTTTCACAGTCAGAGCATGTTCCAATAGCAGTAAGGCATACAAACATGCTTCTTTTCCTTCCCCTAACTCTCTCACCAGAATTGACATTGTCCCCTGCCAAAAGTGCCCCAGTTTCTGGTGAAAGGCAAATGAAAAGCAGACAATCACACCAAAGCATTTAAACGGAGCATGCTGTGGCATTACTGGCATCACACATGCATGTTTGTGACGATAAAAAAGGTGAGCCGCTGTGGCAATAAGCCTGTTTTCTAATTCACTAATGAAAGATGGACAAAGCAGAAGTCTAGAAAGAACAGTGGAAAGATAATGGTGTGATAAGACTGTAAGTGACTATGTGTGTAGAGAAACACACACACACTCAACACAGAGAGAAAGCCTGAGGCATAGACTGTTGTTACTCCTTGAAGGGAAGCTGTAATGGTAAACAAAGCTCTTCATCAGACATTCAATAGCTGTGACTTAAAAGATGCTGCACACACATAATTCCCTCAGCAGAATACTGTATGTACAGCAAAGTGACATCATCAGTGAGTGTAATGTACTTTGTCTCATGCCTCAGCTAAAGCACAATACAAGGGTAATGGGTTTGACCTCCAAATTAATTTTATTTGTCAATTAAGCAAATGGGGCAGCTAAATGAGCATGTTATGATTGTTGACATTTAAAAACCAGACAATTAATTAAGAATAAATCCTAGGGAGCAGAACGTGATTTCTTTCACCCTCAAACTCCTCAAAAAGTAGTCTCAGAGGAGCAGGATTAGTCAATTCATTCGAACGCTGAGTCTGTGTTCATTCAGTGAGAGTAACAATCTGTCCTGGTACAGTGAGACCTGTTTTGTGGGCAGTGGCACACACACTTCTCCTGTAGTCATCTTTTTGAAAAAATTAAATTGGCCTGCTGACAGCTCCCATATGACCAATCTCTGCAGATAAATGTGGCGGAAATTGCAAAGGCTGAGATTAAAGGACTAATGCAGGACTGCTTTTAGGGTCCCCTCTAGCACAACAAGCAAGTCTTATCGGTGCGAGAGAGAAGCCTCGAAAACAGAAGATGTCCTGCTATCATAAGTGAATCACTGAAAAGCAACAAGACGTTGTGGGACCTGACGGGGCAGAACAGTGCATTGTAATTAAAATTCAACAAAGAAAAGAACACAGCCTGGAATGCACATCAGAGAATTCTGTTATAGCTGACTCATCATTAAAGTCATCCACAACCATCATTACAACACGATTGTGACGCCTGGCCTTCCCTAATAAAACCTGAGGGAGACACATTATGAGTAACGAGTATGTCATCACTGTGCATTTTAAAATCTTCTTTGCCATCTAATCCCTTATTTTTATTGTGAAGTCTTAGGGTGTTAGAAAGCAATATTTGTGCCAATACTAGTGTTAGCATCCTTCTGTCCTTTTTGGGTGCTCAAATCTGATGGCCTTTTTATAAATTTCATTTTAATTTCAGGGTTCTGTGGCTTCAAAGACAAGCTCAAAACAGAACAGCAAACACACAAACAAGGCCCTTTGGACTGTCTGTCTGTGATGACACATTTACACCCAGACAGCATTACTTGCATAATTAAGGGTGTGAAAAATAAACAGCGATTTTAAAATATTCAACAGCCCTCATCTCCCCTCGAAAGTACCCTTCATTTTCCACAGGCAGCATGTGGAAATCAAGCGGCCGAGGCAGTGTTTACAGGTACTTCGTAGCAGAGCAGATCTCATCGTGTTTTAACTCAATTGGCGCTGGTTAGTTCAACCACAGTACAACACCGGCAGGAGCAGGATAAGCCCTCTTCTTATTTACACAGAAATAAAAAGACCTTTAAATTGGTGAATTATTATATTGTCATCATCTATGAGGTGGCTGAGATATGAAAATTATATAGGGGAAAGCCACTACAGCTGATAACAACATCAAGACAAAAAAGAAGCTAATAAAGGCACAGGCACAAGGTTGGGCAAAGAGGAAATGCAGCTAATGCTCACTTCAACACACCATCTCAACAGTCGTGTGAAGCCAAAGCAGTCAGTCATACGAGTGAGATGCAGAGGGGTCTCTAATGGGGGGGATTGGAAGGGGAGCAGATGCTGGGGCCTTGTGTTTATCAAGGAACACGTGCATAGTTTAAGGAAGTGACACAGGCTGATCAACAGTTGTAGGACTGTTTGCTGCTTCTATGACATAAAAGAATGTGCTTGAGGAAAAATGTCTGTCTTGTCTTTTAAATGGAGTAGGCAAGAAAAAGATGGTAAAGACAGTGGGTGGGGGGTCATTACATATACCTCTTATCCTGTAGTACATTACCGCAAGTCTGAAAGATCTGATTACCTCATGTCTGAAGGATCTGTGTGGCCTGCAGCTTTCAGTCAATATTCCCATTTCTACATTATTTAAGTGCTTAATTCATAGTAGAAATAGGTTCTTTACTTGATTGACCTCTTAGCCTTTATCCCTTCCTATTGTCCTTGAATCTCCCTCTAGTTCTGCTGGAGTCAGAATAACAATAGCTTTTTTTTCAAATTGGCTCAGTGCCCCTCCGCACACAATAATTACAGTTTATCCTAATGGCATATAATTTTCATCTACACCAGGAGCCATTAACACAGCTTTATTCTGGACGAACTTGTGCATTTTAATCGGACAAGTGATCTATTCATATTGTAGCTGGAGTTAGCGGAAAGAGTAATTTACAGATGTACTGTTGTTCGTTTATGCTACTAGTTGCGATTTTAATGACTAGAATCCTACATGCAGTCTAGAGCGCTGTCTGTGCAAACCAGATGCAACACCAAGTCCATTTCCAAGGAGACAGAGGGAGCTAGAATAAAACCATAGTGCACAATGACATAGGAAAAAAAAGGCATGGTACCCCAGAAACCCATCACTGTAGTGTCTACAGCCTGCAAGGCTTCAGTCTATAATAGAAGGAAGATGTAAGCACCTCAAAGCTTTGAGGGATAGATGGGGGGTATATGATGCACATGTTCTGCTGGCCATTACTGTATCCTCGTCCCACAAGTGATAGCAGTCTGTTTAGCTTTTTATGTGCTTAAAAGCTTAATCTTACAAAAGCAGCAGCATTCTGCATCCTATCATATTAAAATGCCAAAAACGCAATTGCAGACGCGGTTTTTCCGGTCAAGGCGCACGGATTGGATGATTGGATATTTTACACTATCCTCATCATCACTTATGGAAAGTGGTAAGGACGGCTGTCAGCGTGCCATAAGTGGGAAAATGCAGTGAAACAACTTTTTCAGAACGAACTGCCTAATTTCTTTCAGTGTCCAGGTTGATTAGAAAGTTGTGAACATGTAGGCAATTCAATCAATATAGTCCATCACGCACAATCTGACATCAACAAAAGCATGACGTTTAGGACTGCACGTTCAAGAAAAAGTAGCTGACGAAACATGTGTTGATGAAAGAAATGCGTCTATTATAAGTGATGACAAGTGCAAACAAATTCTCACTGCAGAATGAATGAAACGAGACAAACAATTTGCGCATTTGTCCCTTACCTTGACAACACAGACCGTCCGAGAATCGCCTCGAGAGTAATCCTCTGAATTTCGCTGATATTGCTTCCTTTTCCTCGAAAATGTAACAAATCTGGATTTATCATATAGGACGTCACTTGGAAGGTAAGGTCCCATACACTGTAGTATCTTCCTGTATCGTTTCGTCTGCGGGCTGCAGAGGCATCACGGGCATCACTGAACGTATGAAACAGCGCTTCACATGAATGGAGAGAGGGAAAGTACGACGTGGAGTCTCCAGTCTGGATTCTTCAGCGCTGCACTTGTCCAAGTTCGAAACGCACCACATTTTAGTCTAGCTAAAACTCAAAAGTAGGCTGATAATAAGTGGCTACTATTATAATTACTGGTGTTGTTGTTGCTGATAATTTATTAGAAAAGAAGGGTGAATTGTACCCTGTAGCCTGAAGTGAGGAGGACCCCTAGGTGCATTTAATTTTAATTTAATGTATTTAATGTATTTTAATGTATCACTAATTAACTCAAGTTTGCTAGGTTGAGGCTAAAGGTTAATCTCATGTTAGGTTGTTTATTACATTTTCACAATTTAGCCCCACAAATCAATCAATAACAAAATATATCAATATATATAAAAACATATCAAATATATTCAGATCTATTTAATCAGAAAATATTACAGGTAGGCTATATAGTGATAGTGCTACATTTAAAATACTTCAACTTACTAGCATTTTCCAAAGATTTCAACCACACCTCATCCTCAAGGCAAAATACATACAAAAGAAGAAAGATTTATGATTTATATATGGGCCATATAAAATATTATTTGTTTTTTCTAAATATTTATGTATTTTTCTGTCTTATTATTATTATTATTATTATTATTATTATTACAACACAATTTTTAAGCCAACATAGAACAGAATACATCAAATGGCTCATACAACTTTGACCATCTACAATTACATGAAGTCAGACAAATGAATCTTCTGAGGAGCAGCTTTTTCAAATTTCAAATGTGTTTTTTTTTCCAACAGGCATTTTAAGTGTTGTGTAATTTCACTTACAGAGTGTGAGATCCTTCAGTGCAGTTTTACCATCCAACTCTCTCTCTCTCTCTCTCTCTCTCTCTCTCTCTCACACACACACACACACACACACACACGCACACACAAAGACATAGTTGTGCAGCACAGTGCACACATCAGACACATCACACAGACTTCTCCCATCACTCTCTGTCTCGCTTTAGCACTGATACTGATGAATGACTGGAGGCTACTCTGCTGGGAGAGAGCAAGAAGTAGCAAACCAGCCTCTGCTCTGCCTGCCAGGCAGCCTAGATCTAATAACAAAGTTGCATACTTCAATGGCATACCCCTGGCAACAGCAGAAGCAGCAAAGCTTGAATTTACTGTATCCTACCGATGTGTGGTATTATGGACTTTGGGTGATCAGGCTTTAAACAAATCAGTTATGCCTTTAGAATAGTGGTTTGGATGTGACACTGGGAAAGGAAATTTCTGCATTGAGACGTAATCATGGGATTTACTAAAGCCTGAAGTCTTTTCATCAACCAGCAATCAACAATTTATTGGTGGTGGCCAGTCAATAAATGCATTCCCTGAAAGTGTCAGTTAAATCAATAATCTCCCTGTAACAACCCAGAGAGAGACGTAGAGGGAGAGAGAAAAAAGGCAGATGTATAATGAGTGGTTACACTTGCACTGTATGCAAATACGATTGATTAGCTGTGTTGCTAGTGGAGCATACTGAAAGAAGGGAGGTGATCTGTGTTTTTACAACTCACAGCAAACTGTGCTATTTTTGACCATTTTCTGTGTGTGTGTGTGTGTGTGTGTGTCTTTAAGGTTAGTTACAGTATATTCCAATTCGAGATTGTTTTCTGTGTGTGGTGTCTTTAATGGAACTGCAGTGAGTCCCTCAGGAGGCATGTGTGATCTTATTTGCGTCACAACATCTTGCAAGTACAGTACACCCATGATGCTAGCCATCCAAGTGTGTGAAATTGCTTGTCAAAATTTGTCGTGAGGCTGAGAAACACACTGATATGCTTGTTGAAAATTAACAACATCCTATAATCCCTAAGGCTTGTCAACAAAGAAATTCAACAGGATTTAAATTAAATTCGTTTATTTTAAGTTTAACAAAAAAGGATGCACTATATATTTGAAATCCATAAAAACAGCAGTGTTTGATCACATTTTACACATCAGATGGAATGTGACTGACTGTTACTGTAATTTATTTCATCGCAACACTTCTGTCTGACACCAAATCCAGTCCATATTTTACGTCACTCTCTGGCTCAGCATGCAACAGCCAGCCATTTATCAATAATTCATACTAAAGGAGGTTGTTGCAAACATATGAAAGATGACACAGGGAGTGCAAAGTAACTGTTGGATTATTTTGTTTCGACAATTACCATTAAATCATACTTTGAAAGTTTGTCACAGCTTCAAAATGATGAGTTCTCTTTAAAGAACTCCAAGAAGAAGCAATTACAATGTATTTCCTTCTTGTTATATACAGTATTCATTTCTACAAGTCAATGACAGCACTAACACATTTTGCAATGTGCTTTACATGTATTGAGTCTGTCAACAAAGTACTTTTGCAGTTTATAATTACACTGTAATTTATTTGATTATTCAAATTTATGATGCTTGCAGATGAAGCACAAGCCATGTTAATTTAAATTATTAATCATTCTACATCATTATAAATTCTACTGATGCTGCCATGGCAATGACAGTCTTGTAACAGTGAAAAGCTTAATGTTTTAAAGAATTATATTAAACATCAAATAACACAAGAAAGACTTGTGAAGATGCATTTTGCATGTAGAATGTGATTAATAACATGAATCTGAATTGCATAATATCTCAAATGAAAACTAAATCATATCCTTATGCAGTAGTATGTAGCAGATGTCACAGCTTCAGCTTCCCATCTTTTCCTTAACTGCAACTCACCGTTCTTCTTCTGCTGCTTCTCTCAGAACAATTACAGACTTGAGAGATGAGCAGATCTCAGCTACGAGGCGTGGCTGGATGAAATCAGTTCCACTGGATGGGAGACCATAAGCACGTTCCCACCCTGCATTTTCAAATCAATGCTCATGAAACGGCCCACAGGGACGTCTGCAGACCTTTGATGTTCCCTTGAAGACTTTATCTCTTTTTCGATTTAATTCAGGGCTCTTTGTCTTGAAGCAAATTAATTCCAGCCTGAAAAGTGACGTGTTAACATCAGTATCTCATTTGAACCTTGCAGTATGTATGCACATTTGTAATGCAAAGAGCAGATGGTATGAGCATGATGGTCTTAAGTTAAGGAACATCGAACATGTTGCGTTTTCTAATTGCCCAATTAATGTGACACATCTTTTAAACCAAGAAAATCAGAACTCATTACATAAGCTCATGCACATATCTGAATCTTCTTAACCACAATATGTATACAAAAGAGCGAAGGTAATGTCCAGAGCTGTAAAATTTGCTTATATTCTGTAGGCACTCAATAACATATACTGTACGCTACTTATGTTGCCTTACTGTAGCTATCCAAACACTACTAGAAGTACTAAGAATAGAAATGGCATTTAAGCTGAATAATTCAGACGCAGGGGGTGGAATACACAAAAGGTTTTTCTATGAGGCCTCAAAAAAGCCTTGGAAATGCTGATATCACAACAGCATATTGCCATCACTGAAGAATCCCTCTGTGTGTGTGTGTGTGTGTGTGTGTGTGTGTGTGTGTGTGTGTGTGTGTGTGTGTGTGTGTGTGTGTGTGCGTGCGTGTGTGTGTGTGTGTGTGTGTGTGTGTGTGTGTGTGTGTGTGTGTGTGTGTGTGTGTGTGTGTGTGTGTGTACGGGTCGTAAAAGGGGGCCAAGGGACATTTTACACCAGGCTGAACTAATCATATCACAGTCCTCTATGGGTTGAGTTCATTGAAATGCACTTAGTGGTTTTATAGCTGAATGACTGATGAGTGATAAAGTCTCAAGAATTACTCATACGACATCCGTAAAACACACATTTACATTTGATAAAAACTGTTTCAGCTCATCCATTAGTCTACAAGGTCCACTTTCCATCTGCTTTACACGTAGTAAAGTGTAAAAGTCTGTATTTTAATGTGAACCATATGGACTGTGCAGACTGGAATGGGTGGGAACAGCTCTGTCCACCCATTGCAGTTTTAAAAGTCTAAATCGTCATCTTCCTGAGCAGAACTAGAAGCACACACACTTTTTATTTCCCACATTCATGCACCTGCCCTCCTCCATCCCTCTATGGGACTTGTACATTTCACAGTTCCCTAAACTTTACAAAAGAAATTCACATTGAAATATTAAATATTGAACAGCATAAGTGAGAGTGTTAGAGCGGTCGTCTGTCAGTACAGTGGGTAAGCTAGATGGAACAAGATTTGTAGAATAAGGCAAAACCAGCTGTAATGTACAGGGCTGTACATTTACATCATCTCCTTGGCTTTATGATGGAATCAGTATATAAATACAAACATTCTCTTCAGATCATCTGATTTTTCTCATTATAATTTAACAGCAACACTTGTAAGGAGAAATTCATCTTACTAAGGCTGCAATTATCTTTACTATAGAATGATCTGTCAATTATTATTTTTACACTTAATCAGTAAATCACTTCCTGAAGCCCAAGGTAATGTCTTCAACTGGTTTGTTTGGTCAGACCAAAGATATTCAGTTTTAAGTGATATAAAACAGAGAGAAGCATCATATTCTCACATTTGAGAAGCTGGGATCAAAAAATGTTTGGCATTATTGCTTGATAAATTACTTAAACAATACTCAAAAATTACATTTGTTATAGATCCATTTTCATTTCATGAATGTGGTGTCGATCTTCTCACCTAACTCTCAACAAGAAAGGAACATTTGGCTATATGTTTCCCAAAACGTCACACTTTTTAAAATTATTTTTCTTTTCTTTTAATATAATAAGCATTAAGCAAGTCATTAAGTAAAACATTTATTTTGTTTAGTAGTAAGCAAACTTATAATATTATAACAGCACACAGCACAGCTGCAGATCCACACATAGCTGCTGCAGCTGAACCATTTGAAGCACTTATTCTCCTGTTAGGCTATGTGGACAGCCTTACTAATAAGCAATGTGCAACCTTGACTATGCATACTTTATATATTCCGGCTTTTATAACACCAGAATCTTGAGTGTCTTTGAGAGAACTCACGCCCCTGGGAAAGAGACGTTTGGCACTATAGCAATGTGTTGTTACTTGCCATCACTGTGTTGTCATTCTGCCCTGTAGCTGCCATGTCCTTTTGGTAGAGACAGGCAGGAGCAATTCCTGCTTGAGCTGTTCACTGGCAGGTAGAAGGTGCTGAGAGAACCCAACAGTGACTGCATTATCTTTGCTTCACTGCACTGCTTTCTCTTCGCTTTTCTTGCTCTTTGCCCTCTCTCTTTCTCTCTCCTTTATTTTTTCTCTTACTTTCTTTTTTTCTGAACCCTTAATTCACTATGACCCAACTGTAGTGACAGGATTCAGACGGGCTCCTCTCATGTTCACTAAAGTGTGTCACCCTGGAAGAGAGTCAACTTGTGTCATATTTATTGTGACATCTTTCTACTCTCAAAACCAGTCCAAAAAAGGCAGAACTGGGACCATGTATATGTTAAACTGTGTAGGTTTAAGAGAAATTGGAGGTGAAATAGACTATAAATTTACTCACAATATTACATTTATAATAAGGTAATCAAGTGATTCAGTTACTGAAGGCTGTCACACTGTTCTAGCTGCCTGCAGTCTCAACAAATTTCATTAACTTGAAAAAATTAAAAAGAATATATATCTGAAAACCATTCTGTAAGAGGGATCACTGCTTATTTGTTTACTGGCACTGGCTTCAATAATGGCTTCATTATGCACTGCAGCCACATTATTACTGGAAAACGTGTTATTTGACTATTAACAAATTGAAACAAGTGCAGCAATATTTATAGCGGATATCACAATTTTAATGTGGGGAATCACTAACTGTAGTATAATTAAACATGGCTAATTCATTAGAAAAAAACAAACAAATTGATTATAGAACATTAGAAGACCTGAGATTGGAATTTTCCTATAGGTAGTTTCAAAAAAAGAAAAAAAAATTATTTGAGAGTAACAAAACCATGCAAACCTTCCCTGGAATCAAGCAGTTCCACATTTGAGAAACTCTAACAATGTCTCTAAATCACCGTGTATTCTGCTGCTGGGAGTTTATAGCTCTGACACTATTACATTCAGAGATGAAAGAGCAGGGTTGTGGGGGGATATGAAAGTAAATCATCAAGGTTGGAAAGAAAGAAAGCTGAGTGAATGAGCGACATTCTGCCGCGGGCAGACGTGCTGTTAAATGTTAGTTTGCTGAAGGAAAGCTTTGCAGCTGGATGTCATGGGAGGGGTCATTATACTTCATATCCACCACCAACAGTAACCACAGTGACAGCATGTCTACCTTAATGAGATACATCCTCTAATAATAGTAGAAGTAATCATTTCACAGACTAGAGGGGCTACGCTACAGCAAGGCACGCTTTTTATTTCTTCTGACATCAGCTACTGCTTGTGATACGCTTGTCATATTTGTGAGGCCGCCATTTTGTCTCATGCATATTAAACATTCAATTTATCTCCGTTTAACTCTTTGTTTGGTTAGACCATTTTTGACCTAATGATGGGGCTCAATGTAAGGTCAAAGGATCAGTGTGATCATCATCAAGTGATTAAAATACAACCTGGCAGGGACATGAATGTCAAATATAATGCCAATCCATCCAACAGTTGTTCAGATATTTCAGTCTGGACCAAAAGACTGACCATCATAGCTAGTGAAAAAATGTCAAGATTAGAGGAATGTCCAGGGGAAAATAAGCATAACTTTCTGTGGCAGGAATATATTTTTTTCTACTGATTAGATTTATCTCATGCAATTCAAGGTCTACTTGACAAGATGTAACTTTGGACCTATAAATCCCCAAAATGTGATTTAGTCCAACATCATCTGGTTTGTCTGAAGAGTCCTGTGATCCTCCACCAAGAAAGGTTGTACAATCTGTACACAGCGATAACGCACCACAGCAGTTAGACAGCAGTGGTTACCAGGGTCGTTTGGAGGAATAAAAATATTATTTTGACAGCCTCTTACAGACCAAAGTGGTTACAAATGTGGAGATTTATCTCGTGTGATGGCTTGTCTGAGGCAAAGAGGTGGGGTTAGAAAGGAGTAAGATTGGATGTGATCCCTGTAAAACTTCCATCAAATCTGAAAATATGGTTTCTACTACTACTACTGGTCAAAAGAGATGATTTATTTTTATTTTCTTAATAACCTGTCATTGTAACTCGCTATTTTTTTCAGTAATGTTTTAGCAAGAACATTTTCAGAGTTTAAATAATGTCTATAGCATAGTTCTGGGACTCAAAGTAATATGTGAGGCTAATATCCTCTACTCACCTTTGTTGTCCTTTGCCATCCTCATTTGTAATCTAGTTGGCACAGGCACCACTATTGGTCATGGCAGTGTTATTGTGACATTAGGAGTTGGTTCAGGAGGGATCCACAAATGTCGACCACAAACACGGCGTGAAAGTCACATAGCCTGGACGGTGAAGAGATAAATACTCCAAATACACAGAGCTTGTTAGTCATGGTCCCTAATTACCAGACGGTTCATGTAGGAATATCCCAATTGTCCAATCTACCCTGCACATAAATGATGCCAGGAAAGCTTCTGGCACACAGAACAATTTGTCTTTTAAAATTATTATTTTTTTTTCCTTCTGATCAAGATTTAAAGCCAAAAACCATTTCCTGTTAATCCGGATCCCTGTCAGTTAAGGTAATTGCTTTTCTTGCTGGCATTCCATGAAAAAAGCAATGACAATATTTAACATCGCTGTGCGATGCAGAAAGCCCATGAGAACTCACTGTCACCAAGACCTACATGACTCATAAAGTGAATCATAATGTGTTACCAAAGTGACAGTGATCCTTTATAATACCCATTATGCACATATCTCTCATAATGTAAGTGATCAAAGATGGCGGGCGTGTAATTGGATATGATTTTAGTTATTAGATGATGAGCAGCCGACAAATTGGGCCTTGTCCTCTGCCAGCCGTACGGGTCACAGCAATCAGTCAGTGAACTTGAAAGAGTCATCTAGACACAATGTGGGATTACAACATCAGAAATAAAGCCAAATACTGTTTTGTAACTCACTGTGAAGTCAACAGCAATGTCAAGTGTTCTTTTAGTAAATTTAGCCTCACACACTAAGAGTGTGTTGACTTGATGGTCACGAATAACACATCACAAGCATCAACACAGAGCTGTAATTTTCTCCCACATGTATCAGGAGTTATGACTCATAATGTGTATGTGTTTGTGCTTTTTGAATGAGTGTATACCTGTGTATATGATTGTATAGTTGTGTGCAAGACTCCAAAACACCTTTAATCCGAGGTGTTATGCATTAATTATTGCAGAGTGTTAAATACAATACACCACAAGGCAACATCTGGTGCCGGGTGAGGGAACCAGCAGGGGAGGTTTCCGAGGGTTGAGTGTTTCCTTTAGAAAGGTTGAACTTCAGCTGTGTGTCACGACATGCCTGCCCACAATCTCAGTCCTCAGAAGCAGAATAATATGATCATATGGATAATGGCACACGTGGACACAAAATACCTGTTTTTATGTCCTACTGGAGCTGGAAAAACTGACTGACTAAAGCAAACTGATTTCACCTTAGTTTAAATAAATAAAATCCATGACACTGTCGCAAAGTTATGCAGTGGTGAAAAAGGAATCAGATCTTTCACTTTAGTAAAAGTAGAGAAACCACAGTGTAGCAACACTCCTGCTATACTAGACTAGATATAGACTAACTACCAAAAGTAAAAGTTGAATTTATTTACATGTAAAAAGTACAGTAAGCTGATACCATTACATTCTCACAGGGCCACACTGCCACTCTATTGTGCAATGGTGCCCCTGTGTGGAAGAGAGCTGCACACACAAGATCTGCAGTGAGTGACTCTATGTCAGTTTATTAATATACAGTAAAAGAAAATGAAAAATCAACACAATATCATCCAGGTTTCAGTTTTGACACTTTTGCCTCAGCCCTATTATGCAGAAATAGAAGGTACATTGACCATTTACAGCTTTAAACACTGTAAATGCTAGAGCAAGATATCGATATGTAAATTTATATCTGAGAGAAAATAATATTTTAGAAAAAAAAAGCTATAGTTATAAATTGTACTCATTACAAATTGTTAAACTTAGTATTGTTTATTTAAGTAATAATTTCCAGGTCAGCTAATACTTTAACTCACTCATTATTCATGATTAGACGTATTAAACAATGATCATATTAAATGACATTAGTGAAATAGATTTGTAAAGGGTTTTAGCGTGAACTCTTGCCATCCTCACACCTAATCTTTTAGCTCCAACTAAATGCCAGCAAGGAGGGCACGTTTTCAAATGTTTTTGCTTCAAAAAATGGTTACAGTCCAATGCATCTATATTTAAGCATTAGCTGGGACTATCCAGGCCACTCTGCTGATTTAGAAAACTAACTTTTATTCTCAAATCTCTTGTTATTATGTCTTGATTTTATTCTCACACGCTGGTGTTAACTCTTTACCACCCACTTTTAACAGCGGATTATTTATGACAGATAAAGATTACAGATGATCAGTGCAGGACAATATAAAACAGATGACATAATATATCATGCCAAGACAGGTTGATAGGTATGAAAGAGTCTGATTTTTTTCCTACAGACACAATTTGTTTGCCGAATTAAACAATATTATCCTTTCTCCCTGCAGGAGTGCTTATGACTGGATGTACACGCCTGCAGTGCTGCCCTATGGATTTCAAGTCTCTATTATCATCAATATTTGCTTGAACATTGCATGGTTATTTCTGTTTGACAGAGAGTGAGTGTGAAAGTTTAGGTTGGCTATGCAAACACGGTCCTCTATTTAAAAAAAAAACATGATGAACAGCTGTATTGCTTTGCTGTCGCTTCTAGAAAGGAAGTATTTGGATTACAGACATTGTAATAAAAAACAGTAATACAATTACACATTCATTAACGTGGGTGCCCTTTGGAGTGAAGCATATATGCAATATGACAGAAATCCAAGGTGAGTCTGAGTTTAGCAAAGATTAAAAAGCCATATTATGTGTACACAGTACATGTTTTAGTAGTGGTCTTCATCAGGGTACATTTTAACCTCGCCTATACCTGAATATTGATTGCCCTTCATTTCCCTCTTGTTGCACACTGGAACATGGTGCTATTCTTATTGCCTTGGTAACATATTTAAATCCATATTTGCAAGCATGAAATCTATGTGTGATGCATAAGCAACTTTCTGTTAAACAAAAAATATACAATGTGTCAATAAGTGGGTTTTAGAGGTGCTAGTAGATGTATTTTGTTAAGCCAGGCTAACAATTTCCCTGTTTCTAGTCTTTATGCTAAGCTAAGCTGGTTCCAGATTCATATGCTGTACAAACATAAAAGTGGTAAATATTCTCTCATCTAACTCTCTGCAAAAAAGTCTATACGCATTTATCTCAAAATGTAAAAATAACCCTTAAAGTGACATGTTATCACTCAGTCCCACTGCACACTGCTGACACACTATCAGGTTAAAGAAGCCAGCCAAGTGGTCTCAAAGCTGCTGGCTGCTCCATCACCCATATCTAAAGAGTGAATCCTCACTAAAATGTCCAGTCCTACTGGCTGTGCAATTATAAGGTTAGAAGCAGACAAGTTAGGCCATAGCAAAAGCCTTGAGATTGGTTTCCCTCTCTGCCATGCACTTGACATTAAAGAAGTAGATAAGTTCACATGACAGACCAGCATCCTGTACAGTAAACTGTATTTAAAGCAGGCAGACAATCTGCCAAATACTTCAGGATTAGGATATTGCTGGCTGCCATAGAAGCTGGTCATAGCTTTACTAGCTTTGAAGTCTTCTTTCATTGGTTGAATCAGGTGCAAAATGTAGTAGCAGTGTCTGCAACACGGAGAACCAAATCTTTCATCATTGTCTCCCTTTGCTCCTAGGTTTCTGCTAGAGAACTTCTGTCTGGATAAGCATGTGTGTTACATTGTGAACATCTACCCTGTGGTAATCCTGTGGTTGACACCCTGAGCAATTCTGGTACTCCTGAACGTTAATATATTAACAGGTTTGACACTATTAACACCACACACCTTTTCCAATAGACTTCTTTCATTTCTCTGTGCACCGTTCATTGATTCATATAGATATTTAATCTCCTCTTCTCTTCAGATTTGATTTCCTGCATCATGTTTGGGGCATGCATTTCCCTGGTCACATGGAAGCATCACAGACGGCCGCTTTACAATGACAGCCGACCCAGTATGTCACCAGGTGATCTTAGTCTGTCGCTTTAAAATGTATTATGGATGTATACCAAAAAATACTTCAGCTAATGTGTAAATACTACAAAAATGAAAACTTGAAAATGGAAACTAAAATACTTGTGCATTCTATACCTAACATAAAGTAAATAACATAAAGTGGTAAAATAAATGTTTTGAGGCATAGCAAAACGGGTATAAATAATTGTAAAACCAAATAAAAACAAAAAGATGCAATAAAACGATTAGAGGAGATTGGAGGTATAATCAAGATAGCCTACCCTAAAATGTAACAGTGGTCCAAAGTCCAAAACATTAGATTGTGTTGACAGATATTTGCCTCCCAGTCTTCTGAGCTGTCGGACATTAGGGTTCGAGATGTCTCCTCTCTCAGTGAAAAACTGTGACCATGTAGTGGTACATGCTGGGACTGTTGCCCTGGCTATCATTGCTCAGTCCATCTCTGATATCTTCTGTTACCTGGCAAAGGACAGCAACGTGCCCAATGGTGAGTGACTCCACATCTACTCTATATACATGTAATTATACCAGAAGGTCGTATTCAGAGTTTAAAATACTTTTTATCGGCACATTTTTTTAAAGTCAAAGTTGTAACGGATTTGGTTATTTCACATGAGAGAGTTCTGTATTTTGTTTTCTCTGAGGTCTTCTCACTGGTTCGAAGTGGGGTGGTTTTAGTACTGTAAATGGTGATCTTACATACTTTAGTGCACCAATCACCATGATAAAGATTTATTTGTGTTTAATTCATTATGAATAATGTTGTTTTTTTCAACTTTGATGCATATTAAGTCATGAATATTTAATGTTTATGTTTATGTTGTCCCCATTTTATCAAGAAATGCCCAGTATTAAGTATTAAGCCAGTATGT
Source organism: Percina caprodes (assembly GCA_013375575.1). Classification (NCBI taxonomy): domain Eukaryota; kingdom Metazoa; phylum Chordata; class Actinopteri; order Perciformes; family Percidae; genus Percina; species Percina caprodes. The sequence continues at coordinate 917,747 of JABXJD010000167.1, forward strand.
GAACTTTCCACTGAAAGGCCTTTGCCCTGACAGTCATTTCACACAATCTTTGCAACCTGTTGACCCTGATGGAGGGTAATACACCTATCTGGGCCACACACACACACACACACACACACACACACACACACACACACACACACACACACACAATTTAGTCTGTACCATAAACTTGATTGTTTTACAATGCTAAGTGGTCAAATCAACACTGATCTTATTAATACCTCAGCTACAATATGTCACTGTCTGGAAATGTATCATAAGTCCAAATCAAGGACCAGTGATTTTTTCTTTCTTTCTTTCATGGCCTTCAGCTGTGTTTCAGACCTCATCCAGGAATGTGTCTGAGACCTTCCCCCTGGAAGTGACTATGGACTGGTGGTCTGAGAGCTTCTGGATTATGGTTGACTTGTGGTCTAAAGCCTGGCTCTTGTATGCAGCGGTCAGCCTCTTTAAAAGGTACCATGGATGGCATCTTTAAAGCTTTATTCAATGCCAGAATAAAGTGTGGATTAACATAAATTCTGTCATAGTCCTTAAGGTTCTAGTCTGGTTTAATATTACAGCAATACAATAGAATGGTAACTGGTGTGTCTTTGCATACTGTATATAGGCCATTTGAATTCAAAGCAAGAATGGTGGCCCCTAATGATGAAAACTACTTTAAAGACAGAATGTAAATACCAAACACATTTGAATGGCTGTTAAAAAAAATGTGGACCGCAGATAGAATAAACACTGGGGTTTGATGTAAAGGAAATCTCAAGCATTATAACAATTAAAAAGTGATGTATATGATCAAAGTAAATATCACACATATTATTGTTCCATATGCAGAAATGTCCTCGGTCCGGAAATCCATCCCCCAGTATTTTATCTGATGTGGACCGTGATTAACATTGCAAGGATTTTCAGCATGACTCTGTGGGACCGACGGTAAGTAGAGCCAGTGCTCTTGTACTATAGCACACACAACTACTGTAACATAAACAAAGAAATATGTCTGTGCACAAACAATCAAAGCTGCTGTTGCTTTGTACAGCAATTTACTTGGATATGTCCTAGTCTGGTGGAATCTCCCAGCCATCAGCTTCTACATGCTCTACATGTCCTACACTAACCTCAACAAGCACAAAGCCTGGCTAGCCATCAACAACCCTCGTGTGATCTCATGGACACGTTACCTGGTGAAGACACTCATTTACCAAAAGTTGTGTAATTGTAGTAAAAAAAAAAAAAAGGAAAGTGAAAAGCTATGTTAAATTCCTGCAGATTTTATTAGTATCTGTACAAAATGTCATATTCTTTCTCATTTGTGGCAGACCCAGAATGGCTTGGCAGTGTTTGCATGGTGGTCCTCTTGAATGCTGTTGTGGGTCTTGGCATTGTGCTCAAGTACAAACATAATGTGCCGGACCCACTGATCAGCACCATTGTCCTTACCATAGTCTCCTTGTGCACAATAATCTGGTAAGGACAAAAGTACTGGAGATTTAAAGGGATATTTTATTTTGCAGTCTGTGTGTGTTATAAGTTATGGAACAATTTGATTTTAAAGAAATCCCTGACAATGTCCCCTCAGGTTCATTCTGCAGAGCTTCCTGTTAACAAAGTACATGCGCTACACATTCAGCGTTTATGCCATTCTCATTCTGGGCCTGGGTGCTATGTTCACCAGAAGCTATCGCATCCATGACTTCGTTGCAAACACAGTCTATTGTGGTAAGATGTCTCCTTAGAGCACATATGCACATTAAACCATCACATTTGTCTATGTATTGTGTAAATTGACCCTGTCTTCTCTTTTTTTAGGGTTCCTTATGCTCCTGATGACCATCATGAGCTTGATCCATTTGATCTCTGCATGTTTGCACACAAAGACGTCCAGCAAACTTGATCCCACGGAGCCCTACGCGTCCTTTGAGGGCTGTGAGACAGTGTGGCACACAAACCTCAAAAGTGACGACATCAAGAAAGATTTCTGCAAAATCTGAGTTCACGTGGTAAAAGAAAACAATTAAACAAATTGGCACATGTATCATGCAAGTGTGCACAACACATAAATCATCAAAGGGGGGCAGCACATACTCACTTCACACTGAGAATGGGCTATGATAAATCTAGCAATGTTGTACCAGAGGATGGCACAGTGGTTCAAGCTTTTATAGGGAAAATATGTATATTGGGCAAATGATTCTATTCTAAATTCCATTCACTGAAAAAAATGCAAAGCATCCAAAACAAATTAAAAAAATATTATCCAGTGTGGTTTATAATAAATGTGTTTTGAGGCCAAATTTCATGTATGTCTCTGTTTAAATCATGAAATCTTAACGCACACGTTATTTAAGCTGAACCAGGATAATAAAACAATAATAACTTGGGTTTTTTAATCATGATGATGATGACATTTCCCAGATTTGTGAACAAACTAAGTTAATTTAAAAACCTCTATACTCTCTCCCACTCTCCGTAGCTCACTGTGTCTGTGACATGATACAGCAGAGATAATCACACACACTCAAGTTTATAAGTGCCCTCTTTTTTGATGCTGCTTAAAGAACAGAATATCAAACATGCCCGATGGCTGTAAGCAGGACCTTTGATGAGGATGCTGAGTTGAATAGGACACAATGTCAGATGAAAGCAGCGGAGAGAAAAAGAAAGACAATAGGGATACAATGAAGGTGTCTATGGATGGACATGCTGACCACACAGCTGAGAAAATTGGTCTCCTTCTACAGCACAGTCTTGTTCACTGGGACAAAGAAATGTAATGCAACTTGGTGCTTTTCTCTTATTTCCACATATTCACATTGGTTTGGAGTAAGATACAGGCACAGTATGTCCTTTTTTATCATTTGGATTAAGAATCATTGATTCATTTACAACAAACTACATAAGCCATTATGTTGCTTTCCCCTGCTGTTGGTGAAGTGTGTTTCAGCGTTTACAGACAAACGTTAGATAGAAAAAGTGCCTTTTCTTGTGGGTTGGCAATTTATTTGACTGCCTCTTTGGAGAAAATTCTGCAGAATGCTATTACCTCCAGCTTCATGATGCAAAACTGGTTCACTAGGATCGTCGTTGAAGGAGTTTGAGGCAATGGAAAATCCCTAATTACAAATTTAGATCACAGTAATTTAGTTTTGTATACATTTGTGGCTAAGTAATTCTGCTTTCAAAAACATTGATTTTGAAGTAATATTACACTCAGCAACAGTAAGTTTGGAAATGCAGGAATTACAGAGCTGCCTATACAGTGATGATATTGTGGCTCATTAAGGAGGATTTTTCATTTAAGTTGGATTTAAACCTCTTTATAATCATAAGGAAATCTGTTGGTTAAGTTGAAACAAATAATTGTTGAAAAGATTGATTGATTGATTGATTGATTGATTGATTGATTGATTAAATGATTGATTGATTCTGGTTTTAGTAAACTGAATTTCTTTGCGGTTTGGACTGTATTTTGATAATAAATTAACCATTCAAGTAATTTTTAAGCAAAAATGGTAAAAGTTAACTGATTCCAGCTTCATAAATGAGACTTTTCTGGTTTCCTTGGTCTTTTATGATAGTATAAAGTGAATTTCGTATTACTGTATTAAAAGGGAAGAGGGATGAATTGAAATTGCACACTCACACTCAAATTATTACAGTCAAACAGCTGCATTAGCCCTTTGTGGTGAAATATAATAACTGTTCAGAGTCAACTTTAGAAGGTTTTTCCTGAACTTCCAGCAGTAAGCAACTTCCAGTCGATTCGGATTGTCTAGTATTTCCTCCCCTAATAGTATAATGCATCAGCTTAGTTGATTAAAAATAGCTATGGCTTCATAGCACGTTGGCTCAGTATTAATACTATACAGCAGTGAAAGATTCTTAGGCGAGTGCAGAAAATTTGATTCCCCCATACCATTTACCACCCAGTATCAGATTAAACAGGTCCAATCAAATTTCCTTTAGAACTTAATTCCAACTATTCCCTCCCTGGCAAAACAAATATTTCAATTTTTCTAAATGCCTATGATTGTACAAAGTAATTTAAAGATACCAGGTGATAGTGTGTGCTTCAGGTGTCTGCAAGTCCATTAAATTGCTTCATGGATGTGACTCCTGCACTGTGGTGTTATCGTATTTTTCCTTCAGAGTACTGAGACCAAACCCTCCTTGGAATAAAAAACTGGTGGTGGTGGTGGTGGTGGGGTGGTGGTGGGGTGTGTTACTGTCTGGCAGGCTTGTAATTGTTTCTATACTCTCCAAAGACTTTTTTCTCCATGAGAGAAATAACCTAGATATGCAAATGTGCATTCCCAATTAATTTAATTTAAATAATTACGCAGCGCAAAGAAATGGGGTTGAAAAAAACAAGTCTTACTTTGTGCCAAGTTGGCTTCCCATTCAAGCTCCCTTCCTGTGCAGTGTACAGCTAAATTAGCTTGGTATATTGAAGCATATTCTGCTACACGCATAAGCTTTAATTATCTCTGACATTTTTGTGAGTGGTCCTAAGCCTTTTGGAATCAACAAACAGTGAGTCGGTGGAAGTAATGCATACAAGTAGAGGTTCAAATGTAGTGACTGAATGCATAAAAATGACTATATGAACCCATTTACAGTGCATTTTAATGTTTCAATTTAAAATACAGCTTATCGCTGGCCTTTTTGTTTGAACAGATTTCACTGTACTTGTGAAATATGGTTATCTTCGAAGTCTCTCTAAGCGCAATTTATGCTTCATCAGCTGCACTTTAATTAAATGCTCTCTAAAATAATGTATTGACTTAAACTGACTAGAGAAGTGTTTGTTCTACTCAAAAAAAACGAATCATTTGAATTAATGATTCATTTTTTTTCCCAGACTTCATGATTTCTAAAATTACAAAAAAGGGAAATTATTAAAGTATCACAATATTTTGAAAATCTGAACTGCAACCAGAAATAATGAAAATTGTAACCTTTGTAATCTTTGGTTGACATGACATGTTTCTCGTTAACTTCACTTAGGAGTGTTTCATTCTTAAACTACTTATAGTCTGAAAATGTGTGCATTAATGACAATGTACACAGCATTAAAATGGGATTTAAAACCAGGTTATAAATGGGGTTTAATGACACGTTAAATAACTTTAAGCAGGTCAAGATTTAATTTACAGTATATGTATACTTTATAGTTATTTATACAAGTATTACAGCATTAGGCATCTGACAAATTTCAATACAGTAAGTACAATATGCATTGGACCTAAACCAAGACTGTGATGAAGGAATTTTGAATAATTGCATTTCTATTGGTATTCAGTAAGTATTCAAACAAGCAGGATCGGGCATCAACAACATGCACAAAGTTGACATATTGGCTTTCGCTGGAAGTAAACAAAGATCAATCCTATATATCACAACTGTGGCACAGTGATGCCATCAGCTTGGTAAAACAATTAGAATATCTGTAAATGCTTTGAATTAATTAATCCCATGAGACAGTCATACTAATTAGGTGGTAATCCCTGACTCCTATTGCTCCATATTTAAGACAAACCCACTCAGTCCAGATATGAGGACAGCAGACACCAAAGAGTGAGGACTAATTATTGCTTTAAATTGATGATTTTTTATCTGACTAATTAATGGTGATGCTTTTTGTGAGTGCAGATGAGCACTGATGTAGTCTTCTAGGACACAGGCAAACCAACAAGGAACTTGTTGATGTTAATCAAAAAATTTAGACCTTAATTTGTTCTAATTAAAGGGAGTAATAATTATAGAGAATATAGTTCTCTGGTGGTGTGTAAATTACTGTAAAAAGATAGGAACATAATTATGTGACACATGTTTAGAAGAAAGAGCTGAATAGCTGACAATTGATCAAAGCTATCATATTTCTAGAGATGTTTTCCACATCTGTGGATTGCATTGTTGATTCATTTATGGAATATACTTGTAGCATGTTTATGTTAATTGGACTGGTTCAAAGTCAGTCTTTTCTGCATTAAATGACTTGTATTCATTAAGTTTGTCAATCCTGTATTGTTTAAGTGTCTCATAATGTGAGAGGGAAAGTAATTTAGCCAATAACACTCACAAAACTCTAAACAGAGTGTTCATATTTTACCACTTCACAAATCAACAGCACAAGGGTATCTTGTTTCACATGCTATCAACCAAATAAAAAGAAGCACAGCAAAAAGAAATTAACAACAGAATAAAGGAAGGATTTAGGAGAAGAGCTAGCAGCCAGCAGTATCAACAGTGTATATCTTCTTTGGGGCTTTTAAGCAGCTTTCCCACAACTTTCCGCACCTTGTTTCCAGCTTCAGCAAAAACACACTGATATACCGACTGTGTGATACCGTATTCACCTGTCACACCTGATATATTTTGCTGACATGTTTGTCATGTCCACTTTAAAGTAATAATGTGTCATTTTTTATATCTGCTGCCCTGAAATGCCCTGAAATAAGACATAATAATGACAGCAACTCCAGTTGTTTGTCTAAACATACTCGCAGAAATGTACCTGACGTTGATGTTTTCACAAGTTTTCCTGCTCCTATAGTACGTCTCATACATACTGCTTGATGTCTATATCAACAGCATTATGCACTTTTCCAAGAAAGAGTTTGTTCAATACTGGTTATTGATTGAGCAGGAAAACTTATTATTAACTTAATAGTTAACTTTATTTAGTAAATCATGATGAGAATATGTTTGACTGAACTGAATTTGTTTTTTTAACTATAAGTAAAATGAATTTCCACTAAGTGCTCAATATGTTTTTACATATTAAAACAATGAATTTGAATGTCAGGGAGAAAATGGTTACAGCTGGAGGGAAGTGGAATCTGTTTATGAGTATGAGCAAATGTTATTTTCGTAATACTGCTGCAAGCTGTGTCAGTGTGGCATAGTGTTTAATTTAAAATTCAATATTGTTAGATCAAGCGAGGATCACAATAAAATGAGTGTGGTGGTGAAACTAATGTAGATCAGTATAAATTCTTTCAGTTTGTTAATTGATGCACTCCTAAATCAATTGAGCTGTTATCCTAATAAATGTATACTTTAGCATGCACATATAAGTGTTGCATATCTGCAACTAGTCTCTCCTGATTGAAATGTATCTCAGCATAAATCCTTTCAAGAAGACCTCACTCTTAATCAATGCTCTACCTAACTAGAATCAACTGTTGGAGGCGTTCACCTCCCTGCTAAACCAATCAGAATCGTTACACAATGGCAACAATCATAGAGTCACAACCCTGCTTTAAACAATTGTTTCTCCCTTTGCCATTCAGCTGTTGTTGCAGGCAGAAAGTGCAACCCTCCACCTCCCCTTACACCTCCAGTCATCTACTCCAGCTGACCAGTCTGGTCTTCAGGCTCCTTTGTTGCCAGCACTGGTGTCTAGATTCCATTGGGGGGGTCTGATGGTTCTCTACCCCTGTACATAGTTATACGAAAGATTTGTATAGCAATGGAGTCTAATTGTCAAATACTTTGTACATTTTATTTGAGCTGTACAATAAATCTTATTTTCATTTCTGGAAATATAATATATATCCTGATTGAATTGACATCCAGTCATTTACATACAAACATTACATATTCAATTTAATTTAACATGACTCACTTACACTGCAATATTGTTTTTCTGTACCATGGCAACCGCACTTTACGAAACCTTTATTTGATGTCACTTACATTCAGCCATACCTTCTGCTCACTGTCTGCTGTTTGCTTGTTGTGTGTTTATTTGTGTGTTTGTTTGTTTTGCTTTTATTGTAGAAAATGCTGCTGCTGTAATAAGGAAATTTCCCCGCTGTGGGATGAATAAAGTATAATCTAATCTATTTCCAGAATCAAAACCTCAGCTCCAGTTAGACTAAGGAAGAAGACACTTACCTATAATAGATGTGTCAAGCCGGAGCCTCAGTAATGTGACATGGGGTCATCAGGTGTTTCGGGTCTCGCAACATCAGACATCCTCTCCACTGAGACCCAGCCAGGGTTGATCAGGTCCTGACTACATCCTGCTGTGCCCTGCTTTGCCCTGCAGTGCCCTGCTATGCCTTGCAGTGCCCTGCAACGCCATGAACTGCTACAATTACCATTCCTAGTCATAGTTCCATTATTGCTATTGTGACTATTACTGCCACTGTTCATCACACACCCAACCAGCACCGTCAGACACCGCCTACCAAGAGCCTGGGTCTGTCAGAGATTTCTCCCTTACCACCCAAGGTTTCTCCATAAAAAGGGAATTTCTGGAATTGTTGGGTCTTTATAAATTATAGAGTGTGGTCTAGACCTACTCTATCTGTAAAGTGTCTTGAGATAACATTTGTTACGATTTTGTACTATAAATCAAATTGAATTAAAAATTGAATTTAATTGACTTGCTTCCCAGCAGCAATCCACGGATCAGCCCTATTCAACCAATACCACCTTGTGGCTTTCTCTGCGGCATCACCTGGGGAACCTAATGGCCTTTTGTGGAGGTTAGCTGGGCTTGGTAGGGCATTATAGACTGCTTGTACAAGGAACCGGACGCATTGGAAGTCTGCCTGCTTGATATTTTCTCCAAATGATCCTGCGCTCACCCACCACCCTTCTCACTCGATCTTCCTCCACACCTGTTCAGACCTCTTCCTGGAGTAGACAGTGTCTCTTCTTGCCCTGGGCCTTGCCCACCTGGGTCTTTGTCATTTCTGACTTTATATATACCAATATATACCAACAGGGCAAGTAAGGAGCTCAGAAATAAGGACAGTCTATCTTCATTGTTTGGTGTCTAGCAGTGGATCAATTTCAAGTATATGACTCATTGTGATTGTGATGGCGGCAAATTACAGATTAAAGTGCACTTCATACTGTTACACAAGTGCTCCCGACACGATCGGTGTCTGAGATGACATGTGTATCACGAGTATGGGGTGTGGTGTGTGTGTTAGAATGTGTGTGTTGTCAGGGGGCAGCAGCCTCCCCGCACTCTTTATTTTTAACTGAGTGAGGTGGGAGGAGGATTGGAGCAAAGCGAGAAATGGCGCCAGACACATAAAAATGGGGAAATTAACATGCCCTGAAAACAAATGTATGTTCATGCATGTGTCTCTGCTACTGAACACCTCACGAAATGATGATACAACCTCATGGTGTGAATTCAAAAGGGCTTCGTGGCTGCAGCAGAGCATAATTAGATGATGTATTGTAATTCTAAACCACACTTCCTATTGTTGCACTTGAAAATGTTAATGCCATTTAAAAGAAATATGAAGCCTTGACCTGTTTTACCTTGGCCGGTCTCTAGGAGCAGTAGATGGATGGCTCCTCTCAGAGTTTCCCAGCACATGACCTTGAGTGCTTTATTAATTTCCTTATTTTTTAGGGCATCACCTCAGGTTATTCACTTCAAAGACGAGTCAGGGGATCACTTGAGGCGTAGATCTGAAATTAGACAATTTCCAGGCAAAAACGACTTCAAAAGTTCATTAACTGTTTCAATTAAAATTTCTTGTTGAAGAATAATTAAATCAAAATGATCAAATTAGCTTTTTGTTTCATGTGTAAGCTTCTCTTTTCAATTATTCAAAAGATAGTAGTTATTTAAGGTATTTAGTGACTGGAGTCTTGTTAACATCATATTAGATAACAACTGCATCCATTCCACTCTGCTAAACTTATGTTTCAATTCAATGCCAAGTAACAAAGAGAGCACTTTCAAAAGAAAAAATGTAGAATAGTCCTACAGTATGTGAAGTTGAGAAAAGTGATTTACACTAACTGGCATTAACTACTTGAATTAAAAACCTTATTCATTAAGATGACAAACTCTTCCAGGAGAGTGTAAATTGGAAACTGGTTTCATTTTAGCATAAAAGACATTTTGAGATTTTGACAGACAGCCATAATCTCTTTTAATCAGAGAAGATAAGTGACCTAAGATTTACAATTCATGCACTGACTCAATGTGTTTTGAAATGCATTGCACTCAATGTGTCATCTTTGGAAAGGTGGGAATAAAACTGAATATATCATCTGCATTGTGTTCAACAAAAATGAATGAAGAAAGAGGCAGTCCTTTCCTGACTGATATGCTGTAGATGTAAACGTATTTATTTAAAAATAACAATATAAATTGACAGATATCAGTAGCAATCAGAAAAGGAAACAACGATTTTCTCCCCTTGAAAATGAATTTTTAAAGATAAAAGCATCGTCACATTCCCCAAGTTAGTTGCTTGTATGAGAAGTCAACAAGTGTTGAAAGACAAAGTGTTGTAAACTGATAGTGATGTTGACACATGCTTTGCAATCTGACCATTCTTCTTATATTACTCTGAAAGGTGTATTTGGATGAAAGAAAACTGTTATTTACCCTTAGTTTGAAATTCTTCTAACATATCAGGCCGCTAAAGAATTTTCAGTCTTGGCAAGTTCACAGCACCACACAGGGTTAGGGCAATTTATCAAGATGATTGCTGTACAATAAGGAAACCTCTGTCCCTCACTTTATGCCCTAGACAACAGCCAAATGTTTCAGGGAACATGGAATGAAAATTGTGTGCCTTATTGAGGATTTTGTAGGTATTTGGTCATAAACCAAAAACCCTGACATATTGAAATTTTGACATGATGATGGCACCATATGGAAAGATAATGGATCACCAAAGCAGTTACTAAAAACATTTTTTTGATTACAGCAAGACCACTTATTGGGTAAAAATATGCAAATGTAAAGCTAAAATTCAACGAGATATTTGCATTTACAGCTTTAAAATGTGTGCTATCACTATCAGAGGAAATGCTAAATTTAAACAAATTAGGTTTCATATAAACATACATGCAGAGGGTGGGGGGGTAAAATTACAAGAACACATTGTAATAGAACAACACCATTACACCGTAGCCTCTATGATCAGCCAAAGACTTGCTGCAGTCGTTGGCATGCACACTGTACCTAAGGTCATTGTCACTTTGAATCAATCATGACAAATGTTTTTTGAGCATATAGTACAAGTTGTGTGCATCGTTGATATGCAGGAAATTCTGCTATCTGTTTACTCTGCCAACAGACCATCAAAGAGGACCTCTGCTGCTCCATCTTCACAATTTATTGAACCTTTCCTTTTCCTTCATCTACTGGGTGCTGCTTGCCTCAGCACATCACAGCCTAACACCTTGTCTGAACCTACTCCTGCCTCACCAGCTACTGACACACAGTGAGGCAATAATTAGGTGTGGGTGGTACAGTGCAGACAGATATTAACTGTCAGGGACACATGACAGTTAAGACATTATTAACCTTGTCCGCAGAATTTATTGTCACCTGAAGAAGTTTGTTGTTTGGATAAAATCCCAATGAAAAAGTCAAAGGCATCTTACACATGGGATATCCTCCTGCAGCAGATGTTTTTAAAATGTGAAATCAATAAATGTGAAAGTGTGTAACGAACGCTTAAAATGACCCAATGGATCATGACACTGCTTCAACAGGACAGCTTAGATTTTAACATGTACAACATGTTCATATAGAGCAAACAGAGGGTGCTCTAATATGAAATTTCACAGGATTCTCTGTGCTTAATCATTCATTGTATAATTACTGCAGGTCAGACACACCGCTAATTTATGTGGCAGGTTTACCAGCAAAGTCCCTGATCCAAGACCACATCACGTTTTTCCAGGACCTGGGACATAAAGTTGTAGTTGCTGACAGTGTTAAATCCTGGTAGGAACACGAATTGATGATTGGCTATTTATGAGGATGACACCAGCCTGGCGGAACAAGGTCAGAGATGTGATTTACAGCCATGTGCCAAGAAAAAATGAGAATAAAAAGACCCCTTTTCCTCAAACAAGGGAACAGAGCAGTTTGTTAGTATGAGTAAGGTGAGTCACAGCTACTCCAAACAGGACACAGGCTGATGTTTCCAGTGACACAGAGGTAAATGTTAAGCTTGAGTAGTGCTCACACTTTTTTTTTGTAAAAACAAGACTACAATGCATGATTTGACCCCTTACTGTGTTTTCATCTAAGCCTGTACTGCAGTGTATTTTCATCAAATCTGCAGAACAGCTAAACAGCTGGAAGCGCAAGTGTCATCTGCTTTAACAAGGAGCACTTTGTACTGACACTTTAAGTGGGTTGCATTAATGCCTTCATATCCCTATAATTAGTAAGACACCGTTTCTCAAAGCAAGTTATACAGCAACGACTACACGAGCAACTGCAAAGCTGATTTGATTTTGTGCATTAGCATCACCTGTTAAAGGGGGGAGGAGGGATTGCAGTGGGAGGGGTCAGGAGGCAGGGTCCTACAGCTACCCAAATTTTTCCCTTGAGCATGGGATTATGTAATAGACGGCAAGTGTGCCTGTACATGTGTGCAGCTGCATATTTCATGATTAGTTACCGAAGCACACTTATTCTCTTTCAGCAGGTGTTTCAAACAAATCCCATGGATTTCAGTGTTAGCACAAACAACAATTGGATAAACACGTATCGTACTCTCCAAGGTTGCTGGAGTAAAGGACATGGAAGGTGTGATGTAACATTTACACTGCAGTAGCATCTACAAAGCCAAGTACATGCAGTGTTTTAACATGGGACTCAATGCAGTTTATTTTGGTTTTTTTTCTACAATGGTAATGAACAAGCCTCCCATGGCGCTGGCTAAGTTCTCACTCATCATCAGTTACTATAGGGTCCATGGTGTGTTTGTGATAAGAAACAGTGAGTTTATAGTCACGGAATGGCTTGGTACTGTTGCTGTATTATATTAAAGAATTGGAAATCAGTTACCTTAACTGTCACTGGTGCACTGGGGGAAAACACTGCAAAAGTGTCCTCTTGGATGCCCCTATTGTAGATAAAAAAGCATGTCCTCTGTGGTGGCGCAATGTGCATGAAAACGTCACAAAGTGCTATCTAGGGTGCCCTTCCAGTGGAGAAAATGCGATGAAGTGCGCTATAGTGGCTTTCTAGTTGAGAAAGCCCAATGCAGTGCAATATAGGCTGCCCTTCATGCTATAAAAGTAGTAGTATTTGATGGTTATATTTTCAATTTCAATCTTAACTTGGGTTTAGAACTATTTCACCATAAATGCATTACAACTCTGGTGCCCTTGTGCATCAGACATTATAAAGCCTGACATTATAAAGTATGATAGGAATCATACAGTAGCTAGTTATTTTGGATCAGCCTCCTTTGTATCCACTCCTGGTCTAAAGCTAGGTCTGTTGCTGGGGAAGGTTGCCTAATTAATTCTAATAAGCAAGATGGAACACCTTAAAAACAGCTTAATTGATACATGGTTTGCTAAAAAGTCACAGTGTTCTTTTCCTGTAAGGACTGTTATTGCAGGAAGCAACTGGTGCAGACTAATGATTTCATTAAATTAATCATCCTGGGAGATTTCCTCAGGACAAAGGTCGTGTCCAACTGGGAATTCCAAATAATGCCCAATTGGGAGAAACTTGATTACAAGTTGTACAGAGCGCGCGCATATGCCAGCATATGCGTTTTGAATCACTTTGTGCGAAATAAGCATTATTCTGCGGAATATTGGAGAAATGCCGGGGGAGTTACAACGGTGGTCGCGTGGAAGTATCATCCATCATAAAGCAGCAAGATCCATGTCTCCTCCAGCAACCTCTGATCACTGCAGAATGAGACTAATTAGAACAGAGGGGATGTTCTCTGAGAAGCATCATCAGTCCGAAAACACAGAAGCATCGTCTTCTTCCACGCATTATGTAAAGACAGTTGTCAACTCGCGCGAAGTGCACGCAAAAAACGCGCGTGCGTGCACACACATGCAAGCAAGCACGCGCAGACGCAGACACACACACACACACACACACACACACGGAGAAAACGCAGTGTGTATCATGTGCATTGGACTCAGTTCCCCCTTCCGACCACTGTGTGGTTCATTCCAGCGGCTCTGTATCTTTAGCGCGAGGTGCGTTTTGCTGTCATCAACACACTGAGCCAGGCGGTTCAATCACTCCACGGACACGCCAGCGAAGTGAATTTCGATGGAGAGGTTAAGACCAAGCAGAGATATTCTAGTGCAGGACTGTTTTATGCCGAACTGTTAATGGGGTGAGTTATTTCCGTTTATAAATCGTTGCCGCCGAGTTTCATTTTCTAATAATTGGAATAGCTTTTTTTTTTTAGAATAGGAATCAAAAGTGAAGTTGTGTTGTTGAGATTGTGTGTAACACATGTTTCGGTTGATAATCATCTGTAACCAGAGTCAAGTGCAGACAGGAAACCTCATGGGACACATTAGCTCCACACAGATTATTATTGATATGGTATGGTAGAGTTATTATTCTGAAGAGCAAGTCTCTCGGAAACTGTGGATTTCAATAAATAACACACATGTGAATGTTTTTTTCAACTAGAAGAAGAGCATTTGCTTTAAATATCGTACAAGATATTGTTTTGAAAACACGTTCAACCAAATCAAAGATAAAGTGCTAAATAGCCTACACAACAGGAATACTCACAAGTTAATGGTTTGCCTTACGACTGCTTTATTATTTTTAATAGGTCTATGACATATGCCAGAGGACACATCTATATAGATTATCTTCCCATCTGTTGTAAATTTCAGCCCTCTGATGCCTCAAAGAAACTCTGTAAAAAAAATCGTGTAATAAATGAGCGTACACCCATTTCAGAATGGAGAGCTCTACACAAAGAGAATGCACTTCACACTCTGGCTGTTTCAATCATGAGGTTGTGACAGTGTTTTTGGACACAACGATTAAATTGAATTGAGATGTCAAAGTACTTTTTACCTGAATCTGTAGGTGTTTTGTTAGAAATAGTTTTTTATCAGCAGGCTGACTGCATAAGGGGCAAACAAAAATAATCATGATAAGGAACAGAAACTAAAGTTGAATATGTGTAAAATTTGCAAATTACCATTCTTTTGCTGATAAAATAAAAGTGCACTACATTTTCTGTGGGGGCCAGAAATAATTGCAGCCAAGAAAAGCTAATTTCAAAAGCATGCAAAACACCTTAATCTAAGTTTGTATACAATGGCTTGATCTCCACAGCCTTGGGTGCAGTGTGGCCTTCTTGCAAAGTCTTGTGAAGCTCAGAAAGGATTAAGTTACCGATTTGCTGATTTTTAAATTATAATGAAATATGTGTGTTCTGGATCTATCTCCCTGCTGCAGCTCAGTAAGCAACATGAAAATGATTCTCTGCTATAACTAACATTTTCCCCTCTCTACTCGTAACCTTTATTTATTCAGAGAGGCAGCCTCTCTTTTGCAGAAATGCCCTGATCACATTCACACAGTTACACATTCATTCCTGGCCCAGTCCAACCACAGTCTGATCTGCTGGCCACAGAGCAGCAGGTTTTGAGGTTACGGGCCTTGCTCAAGGGCACCTCAGTCAGTCTGGGGATTGAACCAATGACCTCCAGGTCACAAGCTCTTTTCTCTAAGTCCACCACTGCATTGATACCTTAGGTAATAAGATGCTAATTGCTCTCTGTCTCTTTTTAATTTCTCACAGTTAACTAAAAGTTAACCTGAATTGACACTTTACCCACACAGAAAAAAACACCCTAAGTATAGACTTAAATGTGTTCAGGTATTATCCTTTAATGTCAATGAACATGATTCCTTTCTTCTTGTCTGTCAGTGTCTCCCCCCTAACACCTCTCACATATGCATAAATACATTTGCATGTGTCTTTCTGCCTTGTGTGCCAGTCTTTCCCAGAGTGAGTGACAGGTGCTGTTTGAAGGAGGGAACATGCACCTTTGATTGCCTGTTCCCTTCTCAACGGTTGTCCAATTTTATGGCTATTAGGCTTGTTAACAGGCACGGGGAGAAGACAGAGCAGAGGGCCTATTGGTGCACTTGGTTGGACCCTTTTATTAGAGGGGACGGTTTGTGATGCTAGAGACCTTGTCACATGTCACATAAATATAGGACAGGGACATGGCTTGCATTTTATTACCCATCAGGTCTTGTTGATGAGGCTCAGTAACTGATAACCAGCAGATCACACTGACACAACCCACTGAGTGTAAAAACAAAAATCAATAAAGCATTTTATGAGGAACTGTTGTATTTTATTCTGTTGATTTTCTTGAATCAACACATATTCAAGAAAATGTTGATTTATTTATTTATTAGAATAATGCTTCAGTAATGGAGCCAAAAGCAATGTAATTAGAGGCTAAACAAATATGATTGTACAGTTTAAATCCTGCAATTTGAATCAAATTCAGTTAGGGATAATTATTTCAACTGAATTATATGCACTAACCCCACTCATTATGGACACTTGCAAAAACCTGAGTAAGTCATCCAGATCTCCTCATTACAATGTCACGAGGAGTCATGCAAAATGAATGATTATATTTAATATTCAAGGTTGTGAGGGAGAAAGCCACTTTAAAGACGAAAGTGTGTGTGGTAAAACACTAGTTCACTGGTTCAAACTGTGATCTGTATTTTTACAAAGCCTGGGAGGACTGTTAGAAGCAAGAGCAGTTGTGGAAATAGCTCAAGGAGGAGGAGTAGTTCAAACGTATTCACGAATAAGAAATTGTAATTAATGATTCAAATTAACATCTTATGAGATTGTGAAATCAGATACATCTGAATAGGTTTTGAAAAATATGATGTATGGAATCATTATGGAAATTATGCTTCTGTGAGTCAGATGTGTCTTAGTTATTACGACAATGGATTCTGGACAGAAATTATGGATTTCTAATACATGTTTTGGACAAATACTTCTGTATGGTTTTCATTTAAAGTGTGTAGTTAAAATAGTCACTCAAATCATATAACAGAATTGCCCTTTTGGTTTAAAAAAAGTTGTTTGAATTGAATTTTGAATTAAATAATTGTTGATTTATATGGTTGTGCCATTGGTGATTAAGTTGAATAATTGTTGATTTATGTAGTGGTAACTTGGTCTGTTCATTAAAACTGTATATAGCAGTTTTAAGTCGTAAAAATCAATACCAAACTTTACAACATCCAGCTGACAGACAGTGTGAGATTCATTGTTTATGCACTGTTGAAACTTGTGTAATGTAGACTTTGCAACTTGCTGAGCCTCTCTTGTGAATGTATTGAGAGAGCTGGCATGTAAAATATTTTCTTCTTGGAAATCTGATACAAAAACAATCCCAGGTTAATACAGTGTGTGTCTCCAACAGACTCTCTTATTTAAAGTGTACATAGATGCTACTCTTTACCACAACAACAGTTGAACAGAGGGATCTCTCTATTGGATACAAAAGGGAGATATTCCCAAATGAGTGTAAAATAAAGACCCCACTTAAAACTCATCCTTGCAACAGAGGTCTGACTTTGATGCAAATCAAAAGACAGCAGTGGGATAATGAAACTGAATATGTATGGTCTATTCCAGACCCTGCAATGTCCCAGAGTACTTTTGAGTCTTATGAACAACAAATGAAATAGCACTTGAAAGTTGTAGGCAGGTTGCTTGACAGTTGTTAGAGACATAAGTGCTTTTTACTATACACTAGGGCATTTACACAATGGTGCTAAAGCAGCCGTAAAAGAGTATTGCATTTTAAAACTTTAGCATATATTGTTGAATTTCATAGAATGTTCAATTATTCAAAAGGTTTTCAGATGTGGGAGAGTTGTACATATAAAAATCACATTAAAAAAAGTTTCTCTCTCACAACTGCAGAATGCATCGACTTACTGCAGAAATTGTCTGTGAATCGCCTTGGCTCTTGGCTGCGGGGCTGTGAGCAGCTACCATGACGTATCCCAACACCAGCATTCTGACAGCCAACTTCAGTGAAGCGTTGGATGGCCATGACTCCGGAGGGAACATCTACAGGCCTTTTTCTGTTTTCAGCGTGCTCACTCTTACATTACTGGCAATGCTGGTGGTGGCCACCTTCGTGTGGAACTTGCTAGTGCTGGTGACCATCCTGAGGGTGAGGACATTTCACCGGGTGCCCCACAACCTTGTGGCTTCCATGGCCATCTCTGACGTGATGGTTGCTGCCCTGGTCATGCCGCTCAGCCTTGTCCATGAGCTGAACGGCAGGCTGTGGAAACTGGGCCGTGTGCTGTGCCAGGTGTGGATCTCCTTTGATGTGCTCTGCTGCACGGCCAGCATTTGGAACGTGACGGCCATCGCGCTGGACCGCTACTGGTCCATCACCAGGCATCTAGAGTACACGCTCAAGACGCGCAAAAAAATCTCAAATGTGATGATCGCACTCACGTGGCTGCTGTCATCCATCATTTCCCTGTCGCCACTTTTTGGCTGGGGGGAGACCTACACAGAGGGGATGAAGTGCCAAGTGAGTCAGGAGCCATCCTACACAATCTTCTCCACCTTTGGAGCATTTTACCTGCCGCTTTGTGTGGTGCTGTTTGTTTATTGGAAGATCTACAAGGCTGCCAAGTTTCGGATTGGCTCCCGCAAGACCAACACAATAACGCCCATGGCTGAGGTGATTATTCATTTTCCTTTTTGTAAAGCAGTTTTCTTAACATAATCCCTCAATCCTTATAAGTCATATTATTCATATCCTCCCCCTTGTCAAGGTAATAGGTAATACATGTAGATGGACACTCCTTAAACCAATCAGAGAGCTAGAATAAGCTGTATGTGACTCAGTAAGGTTGGTTGACAGCACTTTGTAACGGTCATTTTGAGATGCTGTTATGGAGGTAATATACCATGGCCAGCAGTTTACTTGACATGGTGTCACACAAATGTTCTAAGAAAGATACCGGCCAGAGACAGAGATAGAGATTCACCTTGTACAGGTCAGCTGTAAAGTTGGGAGTAAAAGATGGCATGATCCAGGTTAGCACACTTATTTAAACAATGGACTACGAAAATAATTTCAAGACATCACATCAAAGACTACAGCTCACCTTACACTGGAAACTGCTGTGTACTACATATGACATAGCAACAGGCAGCATTCAGAGTACAGGAGGTGACACACTAGTGACCATCAAAGAGAGGTTGGAGACAGCCAGCCAATGAGATAAGTGATGAAGGAGAGCAAGAGTGCTGCCAATGCAGGAAGGAGAAGCATAATGTCCCAAGCAAATCCCCAGCATTAGAAACTGAGTGTAGCGAATGTGGAGAAAAAAGGGCCATTGGGAGAGAAGTCAGTAATAGAAGTCACTTCTACTAAGGAGATTGAGGAACACGTAGCAGTAAGTTAGGGACTCCAGGCCATGCAGAGAATTGTACAAAATAAATAAATACAGGAGACACTCCAGTTAAGTTCAGAAACCACTCTAGGCTGTTGCATTGTAATTTCCCAGTCAACGAGACAGGAGATATCAAAGCACATACATGACGGACACCAGGGCCTGTCAAAAAGCAGAGACAGGCAAAGGAAACTGTTTAGTGGTCTAAACTATCTGCTGATATTAATTGCGTAGTGGAAACTTGCCACTTCTTCCAGGTAAACAAGCGTACACAGCTGAAAGACCCACAACAACCTACACCTCTGCAAGAACAACCGTGGTAACAGATAGACACACAGACATATGTAAGTAAGAGGCAATCACGACATTGTGACATCACCATATTACTCATGTAACTTGGACATCTTACACCTGCCTACTACACTAAAATCCATATTTGTAAGATTTGACACTACTAACCAGATAGTTAGCAATTAACCATATCAATATCAATAGCCATATCAATTAAATTATATAATCAAATACTGTCGCCCAGCAGTTTATTTGACACCCTTCTATCTGTGATGAATATTTCTCTTTCCTTTTCTCAACTTCCTGCTGCCCTGCACTGACCAACAATTATTAGTCGCTGTGCAATTATTTATCATTCTGGCTGATGAGCAATTCAACAGCAATCAGGGAAACATAAGTATCTGATGTATGAGCATACGTACAAATAATTGCAGCAATCCTGCTCATCACCACCAGCTTGCTAATGTGCGTAGGCAGAAGGCTATAAATACCACCTCCAGCATCTTTAATGGGCCACTGTGCCTTCCTGGCTTTGGCATTTCTCTAATCAGCAGACACAAAAGACTAGATCTATTCTGCAAGCAACCTATACAATTAAAGCAATTTTCCCTGTGAAAATTGAATCTGTACCCCCTTTTCCTTTGCCCTTATAGTGGGTACTGCAATCTGTAAAGCACCCACAACACCTTAGTGATAGAAATTATGCCACTTCATCTCATCTCAGTGCAGACGCTTCTTTCTTTCACAGATGAAAAGCTTCTTATAAAAATCACTCAGAATCTGAACGTTTGGAGAACTTTGCAATCATCCACAGAACGAAGAGATGTTTCAAAGAAAATACACAGTGAATGCTTTTTTTCATTTATGTGATAAATCCATCCATCCATCTTCGTCCGCTTATCCGGTATCAAGTGGGAGCAGGGGAGCAGCTCCAGCAGGGGACCCTAAACTTCCCTTTCCTGAGACACATTAACCAGCTCCGACTTGGGGATCCTGAGGTGTTCCCAGGCCAGGGTGGTGATATAATCCCTCCACCAAGTCCCAGCTGGATGTGCCTGGAACACCTCCCTAGGGAGGCGCCCTGGAGGCATCCTTACTAGCTGCCCGAACCACCTCAACTGGCTCCTTTCGACGCAAAGGAGCATCGGCCCTACTCCGAGCTCCTCACAGATGACTGTGCTTCTCACCCTATCTCTAAGGGAGACGCCAGGCACCCTCCTAAGGAAACCCATTTTGGCCGCTTGTACCCTGATCTCGTTCTTTGGTCATGACCCAGTCTTCATGACCATAGATGAGGGTAGGAACGAAAACTGACCGGTAGATTGAGAACTTTGCCTTCTGGCTCAGCTCTCTTTTCGTAACGACCGCACCCGCTGCGCCGATTCTCCGACCAATCTCCTGCTCCTTTATTCCCTCACCCATGAACAAGACCCCAAGGTATTTAAACTCCTTCACTTGGAGTAAGTACTCATTTCCCACCTAGTGAAGGCACTCCATCGGTTTCCTGCTGAGAACCATGGCCTCAGATTTAGAAGTGCTGATCCTTATCCCATCCGCTTCACACTCGGCTGCGAACAAATCCAGTGAGTGCTGAAGGTCACATGCCGATGATGCCATCAGGACCACATCATCTGCAAAAAGCAGAGATTCCCCAGCCCACCGAACTGTAGCCCCTCCCCACCCGCGCCTCGATTCTTGTCCATAAATACTACAAACAGGATTGGTGACAAAGTGCAGCCCTGGCGGAGGCCAAATCTAATGTGATGAATGCACTTTGAAATTTCCCCCAAATCCTCAAGATAGCCTTTAGTTATGCAAGTGTGATATCAGTTGGCCCGAAATTCAGAGCTTATCGTCAAGGAGGAACAATCATTGAATAAATTAGCCCGGCCTTTAATTGCTTCGGTAGACCAACTTTATGTCAAGTTTCATTAAACAGGCAATCACTCTTGTAGCTATAGCAATTTAATGGAATTTGTTTTGTTAGTCATTTTGCTTTCCGCAGACATACCCGCAGCTTATGCTTGTATTATACGTATCTCATTACCCAGCCAAAGGTTATTCTCATCATTTCCCAGCATACACTGAAGAATTGAGGCACAGAGCCCTGCAACGTGTCTGCATGGAGTTGTGATGTGAGTCATTGCATCCACATCCAAGATAATAAACCTACACTCATCCATCAACAACACCCACTCAAAGACATGAAGACATGCACGAACATACATACACATGACACCAGAAATAGTAGTAAGATGCACTGAATCTTGGCCTAGATGCTCAAATAAATAAGCCATAAAATGCAGCCTATAGTTTCAGAAAACAGTTAATGTCACCGCAAATAGGAAAACTCACTGTTGCTAAAGCACTGATAAATTAAAAATGTATCTCTATAATTTTTATTTTATGAAACTTCAAAACTGTCTAGCTTCTCGACTAAATTATCTGACCTTTAACAGTTCTGATTGTACACTTATACCCTTTTTAATGTAATAAAGAAGCAAGTGAAACATTCTTAACAAGATAAAAATGATCCATATCTGCATGTAGGTGGCTGTTCTCATCAGAGAAAAGTCAATTACAAAGTATGTGTACATTGTCACAGAAATTGATGCGAACACAGCAAGAATGACAAATTGTTGTTTTATCGGGACTTTCATGCTGTAACTATTTCTTTTCTTGGCCAGTGACCTCCTTGAGTCTCCTTTTGTGGCTTTGGACAGAGCCAGGCTGGCTGTTTCTCACTGCTTTGAGCCTTTATGCTGAGCTAAGCTAACCATCTCCTCTTTTTAGCTTCATATTTGGGTTTGTTAGCACTAGAAGGAGAGTAGAATGGACGCTTCATAAAAACTTAGCTCTCAGGTTGCCGGGAAGGATAAGTTATTCATTTTAATGATTGAAAACACAATGTAGTTGTCAGTGAGTCATTTAAAGTGAGTCTCACCTTCTTAGTGTGAAGGTACATTATAACTTCATTACTGATCCACTGTTTAAAAGGAGGATATTCAGTTAAATGCCCATTTTAGCAACTGCACTAACTAATGTTGGTGTCTAAAACGTTCCACTGAATTTGAATCCAGTCCTTTCCAACAGCACTATGTTTTTAACCTCTGCCCACTGGTGTAAATAGACGTACTTAATTCATTTATCAGTTATAGGTATTGATTCAACAAAAATTTACTCCAGAGTTCTCCATACCAGTGCGAGAAATGTTGAACAGAACACAACAGTTTAGAGTTTAGAGTGTGCTTTACTTCTGACACATTCAGAAGGATGGTTTGTCTTTATAAGTGCTGTTAGGTTGCTGACAGCCTGGGCAACTTCCCTGATAACCACAAAAAAAAGTCAGTCTTGAGCTGTGCTAGGCAACAATAAAGAGAAGAAAGTCAGCAGATTAATGTTGACATTTGCTTTTTCCTTTTCCCAGCTGCACATGTTTGTGAAATGGTACAAAATGGGCTGCTAGAAAATGAAGATTAAGACACTGCTCTGGCTATGTGCTGTGTGTGTGCATGTGCGTGTGTGTTTTCGGTGTGTATAATGAAAGAATAAGCTTGAGCTTGTTGATCCACCTGTTGATTCACACATCTATAATGCATCTATTGTTGAGCAGACAAAATGGCCTTTATTGTTGAAGATATTGCTTTTCCAATTGTAATGCTAACCAGGTTTATCTGATGGATTAATGACTCAGTGGAGAAACTGATTTATTCTCTGATCGGCTCCCTCCCAGGTAAAGGATGAAACACATCAGCCGCAGATGGTATTTACTGTGCGCCATGCCACTGTGACCTTCCAGACAGACGGGGACACATGGCGCGAGCAGAAGGAGAAAAAGGCAGCGCTGATGGTAGGCATTTTGATCGGCGTGTTTGTACTTTGTTGGATCCCCTTCTTCATCACCGAGCTTATCGTCCCGCTGTGTTCCTGTGACATCCCGCCCATCTGGAAGAGCATCTTCCTGTGGCTGGGATACTCCAACTCCTTCTTTAATCCACTTATATACACTGCCTTTAATAAGAACTACAACAATGCCCTGAGGAACCTCTTCTCCCGGCAGCGCTGAGCCATTCAGCACCCTCAGTAGACACACTACACCAGCATGCACTCGACTGTGTTCCTCCTCCAGACAGAGAAGGACTTAACTGTCTTTGTCTATCACTCAGTCAGTGTTCAAATGGATGATAACCAGAGACTATGTCTGAAAAAACTGTCTTTATAAATTTGTTTTTTGTTTCGTTTATTACCATGCTGAGGTTACCTCTCAGCTGGACTGAGACAAGTCACTGAGCTACTGTATCTATATTGGTTGTGCCGTGGCAGTACTGGATACAGTGCTGTCTACATGTTGATATCCTTCTCCCATTTCAGGCTTGTTGGGGAGGAAGCCATGTTAACTCCCTCGTAAACATTTTCAGTATCATATCTGAAGCTGCTGGGAATAATTTAATACAATGCTGGAAGAAATTCTTCAAAATATTCTTTTAGAATGGCACACAAATAACCTCATAAATAATAAACCAAGAACAAACTGGATTATTTTCTAAACTACACAACAAAACCATCATCATTGAAGGGGACGTTTCAAACTAAATTCTATAAAAGAAGGTTTATCTGACCTGAAATCCCACCTGTAAACATATCTCCACCTTAGGTAGACATCCCCTGGCTATCCGGCTTCACATGCAATTTATTCATACACACTTCAAGATAAATATAAAATCTCTCCTCTGATGCCGACTATCTATAAACTGCACCAATTCTTTTTGCACATACACCTACACACTTCCATGCCTTTTTTAAAGCAGTGAAATAGCAGACACATTATTTCTATCATCTTTCCATAGATGCATTGTTGAGGAACTGTATCTATGAATTATTATATCTCACTCCAGGTAAATAAAGTAGAGCCAGAATATGTATGGACTTGTGTAAGCTATTTAAAGCATTATCGCAACAATAGATTCTGTAGCCTGAGAGGTCATTAAATGGTAAAATAAAAACTAGTATTGCTTCATTGTAGAGAGAAGGTAAAGTGCTGAGAAAATGATGTTTTAAAGTATAATTTTTTACTAATGGAATCAGAGCACAAAACCTATGCTTAGTTGGTGTAATGATATTTTTTATATGACTCCCATTTCCTGCACACATTGCCATGTTCTACTGTAAGTAAACCTTTATTTGAGTGTGTAATATACTGTTATGTAAGGGATCAAGCATGAGAAATTGATCCTCAGCAAATAGTTGTGCTATATGTAAGTGAGAGCTCCTGTTGGAGAGCAACATCAAACTATGACAAATCTTATGCGATTTTAATTTTTTTAACAAGTTCATCTAATGCCTGGCAAGTCAGACCCACATCAAGATGTTGGGTCTGGGAACTCACCATTGGCAAGGCTCAATCCAAGGGGTGGGATAAACGGTTGTCTTTCAAATTCCCTCTGCACGTAATAGGAAAGCGCTACAACCAACCAGAGCAACGCTAGTTGATAGATTAAACTTTTGCCATATCTGGTCGGCAAAACTCTGAACACATCTTCCTTTTTTACAAATGATTTCAATACCATTCTTTGTTCTTTTCTCAAAGAAAAGCTTAACTCCAAGTCTTCCAGAGTTGTGGCCAAAGCCGATTCGAAAGGCTGCTGTTGGCCAGCAGCAACAGCCATCTTCTTTGTTTTCAAGTAGCAAGGAATTCACGCAGAACTTAAGTCAACTCTGCCGTCATTATGTTAAGCCCGTACACCGACTCTACACACAATGTGATTAGCATGACTAGAGTTCTGTTTTTCCAGCTCACAAGCCAACAGAGAGTTGCTAGATTGACCCTGGCTGCAAATTACATTTGTTGCTGCTAAGGTGCGTTTATGTTTCTAGGCTAGCTAAGGTTGTCAGTCCAGTGAAAACTATGTATCTCCAAATTTGGTGGTTTTGAATTCTTAAAATAAAGTTAAGGATTACGTGTCCAATTTTTGAGCTAAATAAACCTTTTACATTCATAGTCTAACTTTAGCATACACAAAATGACAATGCTAACATGCTAATGTTTAGCAGGTTTAATGTTTATATTAATGTTCACCATCTTATTTTACTGTGTTAACATGCTAATTTAAACATGCTAATTAGCACTATACACACAGTTCAGCTAATGCAAGTATTTGGTCATAAACAACTAATTAAAACTATGATGATGGCGCTAGATGGCCTTACTAACAGTAAGGAGATCACCAGTTATTACACATCATCTTGAAAAAACACAATTGCTGCTAGAGAAAATGTCAGGGGATCACCAAAGTCATTGGGATGTATCCCCTGGGCTCCATGGATGTCATAGCAGTTTAAATGCCAAACTATCTAATGGTTTTTGAGATATTTCAGTTTGGACCAAAGTGCTATCATCTGACGACTGACTGATGCTAATGTTAAAAACTTACAGACCTCAAATGACAGTTTATAAGTAAGAGTCGATTTATCCGAATAACACACCTGCGGGACAGGTACAGGATGGTTAAAAACAACTGCAAGAACTGGCCAGTCGGGTGCAGTACATTAGGAGGAGCTGCCCTGCAGTACTTAATGCAGCTGGTGGCAACACCAGATACTGAGCCCCCACCCCTTTGTTCAGGGACAGATTATTCAATTTCTGTTAGTCGCATGTCTGTGAAAATTGTTCAGCTTATGGCCTAGTTGTTAAATCTTTCAATGTTCATGCAAATATTTGCATGTGTTAAGTTTTCTTAAAATATAAAGTAGTTGAAAGTGAAAGGAAGTTTCTTTTTTTCCTGAGTATATACTGTATAGGCCTTTAAGAAATAGCCTCTATAGTAAAAAAATAAAAAATAAATAAAAAAGGCTATACTACATTAGTAATTTGAATTGAATAATATATCATGATAAAGACAAAAAAAATATGTAAAATTAACCCACTAATTGCAATGGTCTGTGGTAAATAATAAAATGCTTGAACTATAGACACAAACAGAAATCCATTTAAACATGGTAAAATAAAAAACAGTACTGGTGAAACTGAACTGTCTTTTCTTAGCACTTCTTTCATGTTTTAACCACATGACTTGCTGGTTGACTTGAGTAAATGTTGGGTTGGGTTATTCAAATGGCCTCTCACTACTGTCCAGATTACCCAAAGATAATTTCTTATTTACCCTTTGCCTTGGTCTTGGTCTGTGTGGTGAATAAAAGTAAGAACTTTTTTGAAGTTGAGCCACAAGGCTCCAAGAACAGTTAGCTAGAGACACACCCCACCGAGACACACCCCTTTCACCCACACACACACCCAAAGCCAAAATAAAAAATTAAAAGGGAGAAAGATTTCAGTGTTTTAGTTTTGATAATCATTTTTTTGATCATTATTGCCTAATTATTGGAGGACATTTTATAAACAGGCATTGGCGTTTCTTCTTTCTCTACGGTGCCACTGCAAAGACGCACATTTCAGAGC
This sequence comes from Percina caprodes, assembly GCA_013375575.1. Classification (NCBI taxonomy): domain Eukaryota; kingdom Metazoa; phylum Chordata; class Actinopteri; order Perciformes; family Percidae; genus Percina; species Percina caprodes. Next base: position 944,713 of record JABXJD010000167.1, read on the forward strand.
CAAGAGTGAGCCTGCTCCTGTTCAAAAGGAGCACATCCATCCATGTTTTCAGGGAAGACAGCATAGAAATGCTGCTTGGCTACACTGACTTAGGATCAGAACCAGATGCTTCTGGCAAGGCAAACCTGTGCTTCAGCTACTGAGTTTTACAGAAATAGCTGCTACAAGCAGCCTTATGACACATGTACAGTGATAGACTATACTCTGTCACCACACTACACATAAAAAAATGACAGCAAATAGAATATGTGGCAACATGCAGACACTTGTGAGGGTTTTATTAATGTAAACATATTATAAAAATTTTTAACACTACAAACATCACCTATTGTATGCGTATCTGCAATCTTCCTGCACTTGGATTTCTGTAAACCACATATGTTCTATAATATCCCGGCCAGTTTACATGTAAGCAAAGATATCCCTAGTTTTCCACCACTAGCCTCTGGTAACAATAAAACAGACTCTACGTAATAGGTCAAGTGAATGTGGAGTATAATGACAAAACACAACCAGGTATCCCACACTGCCTTGTCGCTATAATCTTCACAATAAAGTAGGCTCAGTCTCTTCCTGTCTGAGGCATTGCCGACTGTGTGACTCTGTTGTTGTTCCACTTGTTATTCTGTAACATCTTAGTTTTATCCAAATGTAAACTGTGCAGCAGAACTGTGGAGACGGGGAGCCTGGCGAACATAAGTACATGTTTTCTAAATGGGGCAAAACAGAGGTGTTTGTAGGAAAATGGGAAATTTGACATTCTAAAATACTCCAGAGGAGATACAAGCTTATAAACCTTTCTTTGCCCAAGGACAGAATTGGGATGGATTTTTACTGGATTCTTATATATTTTAATTCATGAGCGCTGCTCAAGTGCTGGGTTGAAGCTAAAGCTGAAGAGTATAACTTTGGGGAATGGTTTCTGTTCTGGTTTTCTTTTCTCTAAATATCAGTATATAAGCTATCCAAAACTGTACTCAAAACATTGCATTTAAAGACCCGAATAATTTTTAATTTGCTGCTTTTATGTATTCAACAGCAGTCTCACAAGATAAAACAAAATCTTCCTGTGAAAGCACAAAAGCAGCAAAAAATACAAAACATGACAATGTGCAAAAGTAGAAACAATACTAATAGGCTAGCTTGCTGACATTGCTATGTTTAGAACCACTTCTTAAAAAACAGTACAATCAGATGTAGGTGAAATAAGCTTTTTTCCAAGTTTAACTCTTTGCTGAATAAGCTTGTAAAGAGTACATAAAAAACACAAATACCAAAAACAATTCTGTTATCATAAACTGTATTTTCCACTATGTTTCCAGAGATATAAAATAATATAATGTACCCAAAACTTCAAACAAACAGCTGTACAGTCCATAATAAAACTTATAATGAGTCAGGGTCTTAATTTTGAAGCGTGTGAATATAAAATACTACTTTAATAAAGTTTCCTTTTAGCCTCAAAGTGAAAAACAAGAGAGGATTTGAAACCTGAGGAAAACACTGTCATCAGCATTCCTGTGCAGCACTAAGGGTCATCAGTCTTTTGTTGGAGTTTGTAAGCATTAATGTTATCTGTTTGTTCTGAACTATGATCCATTGCTTATGTTCTGCTATTGTTTCTGCTTTCTCTCTCTTCTGACCCCTTCACTGTCAGTCACTGTAATAACTCACTCTGCCAGGCTATGAATAGTTAATACAATGTAGGTGGGAAGAATCTTAAACAGATTCAGCAGAAGATGCTGTGCCATATTCCCAATGATGAATTAAGATAAGCCTGTGACATTTTCAATGGAAGCGGTCCATCAGCCTCTAAAGCCTTGCTAAGTAGTAATGCATCCTGTTGTGATAACAATGGCGTGCTACAGTATGTGTCTGCACAATGTATTTCAAACCGCCTGTCCATGCATCTTCACAACAAAAATGAGATTGTTTTTATTGGGTTGCAATGGAGTGAAAGAAAAAAAAATCTTTTGTCTGATTTTTTGATTGTCTGCAATTTCATTTTACAGCCCAGTGGGCAAGGTTACACCTATACAGACAAGAAGAGATAAAAGAGACCTCGAGAACAGTTTTTTAAGAGCACAATCAGATGTGTCTAAATACTGTTAGGAGAGGGAAAGCTCCTGGTGAGATTAGGCAGGTGGTGTTGTAATTTCAAGATTGCAGGAAATCACGAGCAAACTAATTCTGGACGTGGTTGCTCAGAGTGGGCTAATGGTAAGCTGTGGGAAGTCGCAGCATGTGTTCATCGAGGCGACAAGACAGACACTAGCATACAAACCCAGATAACGTACATGCACAGTCATACAGAAACACTAAGACAAAGAGGCTGTTAATATTGAGTCATTCTATTTCAAGGGAGTCAAAGCAGAAACAGGTGATTCCCGTTTCCTCAGTAGTATAATGATAAACCAACACAGCCTCATGCTCTGTTGCTATGGCACCAAAACTGAAAGAAAGCTCTGTACATTTTTGTGAAGATACTCAGTCATCTGGGTTTTATACAATGTCTATGAGGGCTAAGTAAAAGGCATAGGAAGGCAAGTGGAGATGTTATTTGTTCTTTCTCCGAGACTTCAAGTCCTGATACATTTTCACTTTGACTTGCCACAAAAAAATGCTAAGAGAAAGACTAAAAAAATACTCATTCAAAACTGACTTCATGTCAAGACCTGTGCATACCTCATTGAATTTGTACCCTATACTCAGATTTATATCAGGATTGAAATGCTTGACTAATTTAGCAAAGTTCAAAGAGACCACAACATTACAGTAAGCCTGAGTAAAGAAACTTCTCTTGGGTCAGGATTGAGAAGGGGGTTGATGTCATGCCTGGCAAAACTGTATGGTACTTTGGTCAGCAACAGCATCTGTATTGTCATTCTTATGTTAATTTTATCTCAGCTGATTTAGTCCACAGCGATGCTCTCCACTTCAATCAGCTCAGAGGGAGTTTGCACTTTGCATGTCTGACAATGTGCATTTCGGCACCGTTTTATCACTGCTCACATTGTGCATCCCAAATGGGGGAGCTTGTTGTTCAAATTCCCATGAAGAAACATTACAATATGAACGATTTTTATTCCACGGGAACAGAATGTGGTTGATTACTCTGCCTGATGATCAGAACGACTGCGACCATGAGCTGTAGGTTTTTATAGTAAAAATAAAACTGGGTTGTGTTCCCTAACATGGATTTAGAGCTGCCTTAGAAGCCATGTTGACCCAACCTCTGCAACTAGAACAATGGTCTGCATTCCAGCCCATATGTTAGCACCACAACAGCAAGGCCCAAGGGGGAAACTTTGTTTTTCATTTCATTGATGCAGTGCATTCATATTCAGCAGATGCTCGTGGTTCAGAGAGGGAAAACATGACTTTTGTGGTGAGCATCATTTGGAAAACTGCAACATTTTGTCCAGCTTGTTGCTATGGCATTCTGCGGAAGTAATAAAGGCTTAACTGGTGCCTTTTCTATTATAAAAGCTGCATCAACATTAGTAAATATTGGTTTGCGATAAAGTCTACATATGATCCCATCTGACTTCATCATTTCAATAACATGAAAGAAAGTATTATCTCCATTGATTTCATTTTACATATCCATAAGATGCAAAAACATCTCTTTGTGCCACTGGAGCATTAGGTTCATTAGGTTTTTTGACAAATTGTGCATTGTTGAAATGCAGCAGTAGTAACCTTTATTGGCCAGCTGATTGCCTGTTAGTTTCCACCTTTGGTTGCTGTTACTTTGAGACTATTATCTGAATTAGCATATCATTGCTGTCTGGTAAGAAGCACAACACCAAAATGTGAAGTCTCAGTTAATGTAGATGAATCACAGATCAGTACATGCTTGATGAAATCTGTTAACCCTGGACTTGTATGGGATCAGGATCTTTACTTAGGGAGTAGGTAATGTCCAGCATAGTAAATAAAAAAAATGACTGTTATGTGTGCATCATGTTTAATTGATTGTCCATGATTATCAGTCATTCAGATAAATGATGCAGAACAGTTGTTTGGAAATGTTTGACAGCTGGCAAACTACAAGGCAGTTTGTATTTAGCACAATTGTTTACCCCTGCTTTGGGTTTTTATAGCCACAGTTGGCACACGCCAACTCCACTCCACACAGCCCACTTATCACTTAAAATGTCCTCTTGGGCTGCAGCAATGAGCAACATGTTCTCTCTGCCAGCCCAGGAAGGCTTAAAACCACCTAATTCATGGACAAGATAAGAGCTGAACTTAAAAGTCAAATTAATGCACTGTTCTCTTATGTCTTATAAATAGAGAACATTCCTCCTTCAAAGGTTTGATCATTTTAGACCCAGAGGATTGACTGATAGCTGACAGAGCTGTCAACTCGTTATACTCCGTTCCATTTTCGATCTGACATTGCCTCTGCTCTAACTGATTTCATGTCATGATATCAGGCAAATCAGTCAGATTGACAGAGCAGATTCAAAGATCTTGATCTAGGCAACCCAGAGGGCTTAAACTTTAATAATTCGCTGTAAAAATGGAAATAAAACTGAGATAACAAAAGAGAAAATGATTGGGACCGAATGACTCCCTAAGGGACCATATCCAAGAAAAGAGTATTATTATATGATATAGTTAGGGTCTGTGAACAGCACTGGTTGGTCCATCAACATCCATAGATCTCTTTGAATCTACTCAAATATTGTTTCAGCAGTTTCTAAATGCAGCCTGCAGTATTCATTTGATTACTGATTATTCAATTAGGCAGATGTGCTGAGAGGGCAGATTCAAGAGAAATTATCTTTTCCATTTGCTAAAGCATGTTGACTGTGATCATAGACGTAAGTGTTGGGTGAGTGGCTGTAGTACTGATCAGCAGGAATAGTTTCAAATAAAAGAAAGTGTAATCATAAAAGAGGATGTAACAAGAAAAATGTAAAGGTTAGAAAATGTTAATGCAGGGGAAAATTTGACCAATTTATAACAGTACACTAATGCAGCTTTGGCAGCAGTCTCTCTCTCTAAGTCAAGCTTAAATTTTGTCCACAGCATATATGCAATCTACAATGATAGCAGTGCGAGATATATCACTAAAAAAATTCTCAGTAATGTTTAATGGCTATGCAATTTTACACAGAGTGAGACAATAGCAGGCTTTCCAGTTTGAGCCGGCAAGTGTCAATTTTGGCAGCTGAAACAGGTTGTAAATAGCTAGCTAACTAATTCTCGAGAATCTTGTGAAAAGGTTCCTAATTACACACCTACAGTGGTGTGAAAAAGTGTTTGCCCCCTTCCTCATTTCCTGTTCCTTTGCATGTTTGTCACACTTAAGTGTTTCGGAACATCAAACCAATTTCAACAATAGTCAAGGACAACACAAGTAAACACAAAATGCAATTTGTAAATGAAGGTGTTTATTATTAAAGGTGAAAAAAAATCCAAACCATCATGGCCCTGTGTGAAAAAGTGATTGCCCCCTAAACCTAATAACTGGTTGGGCCACCCTTAGCAGCAACAACTGCAACCAAGCGTTTGCGATAATGTGCAATGAGGCTTTTACAGCGTCCTGGAGGAATTTTGGCCCACTCATCTTTGCAGAATTGTCCTAATTCAGTTACATTAGAGGGTTTTCGAGCATGAACGGCCTTTTTAAGGTCATACCACAACATCTCAATAGGATTCAGGTCAGGACTTTGGCTAGGCCACTCCAAAGTCTTCATTTTGTTTTTCTTCAGCCATTCGGTGGTGGACTTGCTGGTGTGTTTAGGATCATTGTCCTGCTGCAGAACCCAAGTTCGTTTCAGCTTGAGTACTCGAACAGATGGTCGGACATTCTCCTTCAGGATCTCTTGGTAGACAGCAGAATTCATAGTTCCTTTTATCACGGCAAGTCTTCCAGGTCCTGAAGCAGCAAAACAGCCCCAGACCATCACACTACCACCACCATATTTTACTGTTGGTATAATGTTCTTTTTATGAAATGCAGTGTTTAAAAGAACTTGAGACTTTAGCTTATTCACCGTATCCCCCAGACTTAGATAAATCCATACATACCCTTCCCATCTTGTAACTCTGTCTGACGCACCCACCACTAGCCTAGCCTACCACAGATCCTGGAGTAAACCGGCTCCCAATAAGTCACAAAATAATGCAAACATTTTCCTATTTACATGTTAACATGATTACATGATTTGTATAGTCACAGAGTGTACAAATAACAAGGTCACATGAGACACAACCATCTTCTAACTGTATACATATATCTATTCCCCTCAGAAGGTGAAGCACTGCTAATTCTAGCTACTTGGGAGGACTGATTTGCTCGAGGCACCTGAGAAGCCCCGTGGTGAGGAGCAGAGAGTAACAACGGTGCTTTTCAGTTGTTGTGCTAATCACTCCGCCCAAGTAACAGTTCCTCACCTTCTGTGGAGAGTAGTTCCAAGTATGTATATGGTTAAAAGATGGTTGTGTATCCATGCACATCACTTTAGCGCAGTATTAGCCTCTGGTACTTCTGAATGTGAGATAAACCCCATTAATGAAATGGACGCTCATTATTCTCACAAAGGTATTACCATGACCAGCCTCAAATATTACTTCTCTCATACATAGTACTAAATGGATATAAATAAGCTATATTAGGATGCAGTCTTCAACATTACAATCCTTACTACCAAACAAGTCTCACACAGATCTTGTTTTCCTTCTGTGCATTTTCACTTCTGAGTCCTATTTGATGGCAGTTCCCACAGAGAGTGTTGGTAGTGAAAAAAAAATAGAGACATTCTCCATATATTTTTCTTTCCCCCTTAATTAAAACCTTATCAGCATGTAGAGCATTTGAAAGGAATTTCCAGAAAAGTCCAGACTTCATGTACATTGTGGATAAAGCAGCTGTCCCAATGAGAACAATATAAAAACAAGAAATGTTCCTTTACTCAACATGCTGTCATGGACAATAACCACTGGGAAAGAATCCTCCTCAACGATTGATTGCTGTTAAAGGGATAGACACTGCTGTGGATGGCGAACATACACAGCAAAATGTATTTTAGCTAACTTCAAAGTCCCACCTAAAAAAAATCTATTTCAGTTTAAGTGTAGGCTAGTAGTACTCAGACAGCCCTTTCCTCCAGTTTTCACAGATGTTTCCCCTCTTAATCTTTTGGCCTTTAAATATTCTAGATGCAGAGTACGCTAAAACTGATATTGATTGTTTTTAGGTGGGCCTTTTTTTAGATGGCTAAAACACATGTTGCTTCTGCCCAACGGTAGCTTCCATGTTGGGACTTCTGCCACTTCTCCAAACTGGTGGCATACATCTGCTGTAAAAGAAATAAAAATACACTGAGTATCGATAAATACCTCATTCAACCCCACTTCCAAAAAGCTATCCCTTTAATGTATCACTGCAAAAGTGTAGATTCCTCAGGCTTCAGTCAACCGCCAATGTGAATACCAGAAAATTTCAAATAAGTGCAACATGGTGTGCTGCATGACTAAAAGACCCCAGCTGTGTAGCTTAATTGAGATTCACAATATAATTTAGAGCACCATATGTGGATTCATGTTTGTCTCCAGAATCTGCAGCATTATCAGTCACAGCCATCCGTGTGTGTCTGTGTTTGTGTTATTGTAGGACTCATCATAGATAGATAGATAGATAGATAGATAGATAGATAGATAGATAGATAGATAGATAGATAGATAGATAGATAGATAGATAGATAGATAGATAGATAGATAGATTTAATTTACAGATATTTCGCCACATTGCAGCCATCGCTGTAGCCAGCGAGCATTCAAGTGCTCCATTTTTCCGCCAATAAATCTCATTTAAATCCAGTGCTCCATGTCATCTATTACGATTTTCTTTACACCTCATGATGGGATCTGTATCATGTGAAAATATTTTTATGTATGAAATGCAAAATGAGATTTGATTGTTGTGTGTTATGTCAGATGTTCAGTACATGGCTTTTTTAGAGAAGTGATTTATTGGACTGAAGATGAATCTACAACAGTGCTATTCATTGTGTGAGCTATAAGCTTAAGGGTTTGAAGGACTCAAGGATATTTTCTCATATTTCAAGGAAAAAACGTAATAATTGTAACATTACTTAAAGCTGAACTATCATTTGTTATACGACCAATGGGTCAGACTGCAGGATGTGAAGTCAGTCTACCACTTTGGTATGGACTGAAATTTCTCAACATCTACTCATTGGATTGACAAAAGATTTTGTACATATTCAGGGTTTGATTTGCTGGATGGGGGGGGGATTTCCCCCTTTCTGGTCTACATATCCCTGATTCTGCACAACTATTTTTATCCCCGGTGGGGACAAAGTGTAACCCCCTCTCTATCAGTGATCAATGTTACTTCACCAATAGCCTAGAGTCTAGGGCTGTGCGTCCTTCACCCTGAAGAGCTGTGGAGGTTTTGGCATTCGAGCGCAAGTTGACAGTGATAATCCTATCTTACTAAACCGTCAACCCAACGTCTTTTTTTCTGAGTTAAAAATGTTTTGTTCCATGCAGAAATGTTATTTCATTTTCTCTGCAGTCTTCATTGATTTCATAAATGGAACACAGTAAACGGGTCCAAATGGCTCTTTGAGTGGTAAAGGTTGCCGACCCCTGGCCTAGACCATTTATTAATTATAGACGTAAACTAGAACTGCAAGCAGTTAGGACTGGGGTCCAAGCCTCCCCGCGCAATCCCCCCTGGTGCATGCTGCCCGTGATAAACCCAAAGAACAACAGAGATGAGGAAAATGTCAGTAAATTTCACAAAGTGTAAACTGTAAAGTCTGTGGTGATTTGCAATAGCGGTTTTCCAATTCCATGAGTGAAAGGCCAAAACAATTCTACCTAAACTATAGCGCCCCCTAAAGGCCGAGCATCACCAAATCTCATCTTGCGGCTCAGATTGGCATGTCGAACAATAATCTCAGGTTTTGTGATGATAGCATTTATTGCGGTAGAGATATTGCAATTGCAAATTTCCCATTTAAATACATTGAGTTATTTGCCAAAACACGTCTACGTTCATTATAGAACCCCCTAATAGCCGTTCTTCACCATATTTAGTCCAGCGCCTCACAAAGAAAAGTCAAACAATAATACCAAGTTTTTTTCTGATACTTTTTAATTTGGCTAAGATATTATAAAGTTTGTGTTTGGTGGCTAATTACAAAATTAGTTGGTCGTGAAATCCGCATAGTTTTTTCTGCTTCAGCGCCACCTAGCGGTAGAGATGGGTGAATTCTTTTGTCCTAGGTCCCTGCAGAGATCTGGACCAGTCCTGAAAACGGAAACCCCGCAAAGTATACAACTTAGGCCGTGCAGATTTTATTTAAAACACTCCCGAGGACGGGTTAGGGTTATATGCTACGCATGCTGTAATCCGCCAGTGAACAGAGTAGAAAAAGTAGAGGTTGCTAACTGGAAAAAAACAATTCACCATGTCCATCTAAGTGAAGCTAGAAACTGTTTTGCCACAAATAAAGGAACACATTAGAGTGAGTACATTTAACTGATGGAGGATGCAATTCAGAAAGTAGAGGGGGACATACATTAATTTTAAGTGATGGGAGTCATATTTTAAAAGATGCATCCTTTGTACAGAGTCCAAAAAAGCTTTCTCTGTGAAGAAACTGACTTTTACTTTCTGCTCATTCATTTATATATAAAAATAAACAGCTAAATATTTGATGACACAATCTGAAACACTATCACGGTACTCTGGTTAACATCTGGCATTGTCTGGCCATTTCAAATTGGAATTTGTTGAAGAATGTAAAAGTCATAGACCCTGAACGTGGCAGAATTTCTTCAACACAATGATGAATACAGAAAGGATTCATAGTTTTGTGCTTCTGTTTACAAAAATGTCTTTTATTTGGCCTGCACGGTGAGCAGAGCAACATACGAAAAGGAAAAGACCGGATACAGTCAGTTTTACAACTCACAGATCAGATATGACCAACATTTTTTATACAAAAACAAAATACAAACATATACATTATAATGCAGAATATGAAAAAAAATAGTTGTTGAAGCGTTTCCTTGGAACCTAAAAATACAGGACAGACTGAAGAGCAAAACCAGTATCGGTGCCAGAACTAATGAGGCTGTTTGATGTGATTAACTGCAGGGCAATTATTGATCTTTGCCAGAAGATTAAAATGATGACATGGCAAACTTGCATTTATGATGAAGTGCTAAATATAATTTGTATTTTATTCGTTCTTAGTATATTTTATCAGAAGCTTTTTGATTTATTCTCTTGGTTGTACAAGTGAAAGCACAGTGAATAAATACAGTGGATATAAAAAGTCTACACATCCCTGTTAAAATGGAAAGTTTTTGTGATGTAAAAAAATGAGACGTGAACAATTAAATTGAAAAACAAACTGAAATCTTTGAGGGGAAAAATAAAAAATGTACAATAACCTGGTTGCATAAGTGTGCACAACCTTGAACTAATACTTTGTTGAAGCACCTTTTGATTTTATTACAGCACTCAGTCATTTTGGGTAGGAGTCTATTAGCATGGCACACCTTGACATGGTAATATTTGCACACTCTTCTTTGCAAAAGTGCTCCAAAACTGTCATATTGCGAGGCCATCTCCTCTGCACAGCCCTCTTAAGATCACCCCACAAATGTTCAATTGGATTCAGGTCTGGGTTCTGGCTGGGCCATTCCAAAACGTTTATCTACTTTTGGTGAAGCCATGCTTTTGGGATTTGGATGTGTGCTTTGGGTTGTTGTCATGCTGAAAGTTGAACTTCCTCTTCATCTTCAGCTTTCTAACGGAAGCCAGAAGGTTTTGTTCCAAAATGTTCTGGTATTTGGAACTGTTCATAATTCCCTCCACCCTGACTAAGGCCCCAGTTCCAGCTGAAGAAAAACAGACCCAAAGCATGATGCTGCCACCACCATGCTTCACTGTGGGTATGGTGTTCTTTGGGTAATGTGCAGTCTTGTTTTTGTGCCAAACATATCTTTTGGAATTATGGCCAAAAAGTTCAACCATGGTTTCATCAGACCATAACACATTTTCCCACATGCTTTTGGGAGACTTGATGTTTGTTTTTGCAAGCTTCAGCTGGGCTTGGATGTTTTGTAAGAAATGGCTTCCATCTTGCCACCCTGCCCCAAAGCCCATTCATGTGAAGAATACTGGAGATTGTTGTCACATGTAGCACACAGCCAGTACTTGCCAGAAATTCCTGCAGCTCCTTTAGTGTTGCTGTAGGCCTCTTGGAAGCCTCCCTGAGCAGTTTTATTCTTGTCTTTTCATCAATTTTGGAGGTACGTCCAGTTCTTGATAATTTCTCTGTTCTGCCATATTTTCTCTACTTGATGATGACTGTCTTCACTGTGTTTCATGGTATATTTAATGCTTTGGAAATTCTTTTTTTACCCTACTCCTGACTGCTATTTTCCTACAATGAGATCCCTCTGATTGGTTTGGAAGATCTCTGCGGACCATGGCTTTTGCTCTGAGATGCAACTAAGAAAATATCAGGAAAATCCTACTGGAACAGCTGCACTTTATTTGTGATTAATCAGAGTCACTTTAAATGATGGCAGGTGTGTAATGACTTCTATTTAACATGAGTTTGAATGTGCTTGGTTAATTCTGAACACATCCACATCCCCATTTATAAGAGGGTGTGCACGCTTTCTGTATGCAACCGGGTTATTTTTATTTTTTATTTCAGGGTTTTTTTCATTTGAATTATTCACATCATTGGTCACATTTAAAGTGGAAAAAAATCTGACATGATTTATCTGTATCTAACCTTTTTACATCACAAAAATCTGGCATATTAACAGGGGTGTGTAGACTTTTTATAGCCACTGTATAGTCTACAAGTCGGTTTGTGTGTTGTCACAGAATACATTATTGCAGAGGAAAATAATATGATAAAGCTCTAACTTTGCTGATGAAGTAACTCGGCAGGATTTGTTCTACTTTGTTATTCAGCCTTAGATGTTGTATTTGTACGTGGGATGTGTGTACATTCTGGAGGCACTGAGGATAAAAATCCCATCTGTATAGTGGTTAATTCTTTGTGCTTTCTTACTCAGGGGAAACACAAACATGTATTTGTTCAGTTGTGAATAGGAGGTTGACTACAATTGGATGTTTTTAATTCAATACCCTTACATTTTTTCACTCAGATACATTGGTGGCAAGTGCGTACATAAATGGTTATTTTTACTTACTACAATATATTACTTTGCATGAAAAAGTGTATGTGTACTCTTCATTAACACTGGCATGCTGTGCCTGTCTGCTCTCCACTACAATTATCTGAAAACACAAGAAAAACCAGGCAATAGCTGGACTAAAATGGATGGATTCCACAGTGCAGCAGCAAATGAATCAAAGGCAGTGAGCTTGAGATAATCATAGCAAGGCACTCTGTGGAGAGATCAAAAGTAGAACATTTCTGCACCTGTCAGAGCCTGGGCAGTGGGTTTCAAGGTTGGCTGGCTCACCGAGGGAAACAACTACAGGTAAAAGCCAGTAAATTAGAATATTTTGAAAAACTTGATTTATTTCAGTAATTGCATTCAAAAGGTGTAACTTGTACATTATATTTATTCATTGCACACAGACTGATGCATTCAAATGTTTATTTCATTTAATTTTGATGATTTGAAGTGGCAACAAATGAAAATCCAAAATTCCGTGTGTCACAAAATTAGAATATTGTGTAAGGGTTACATTTTGAAGACACCTGGTGCCACAAAGTAATCAGCTGATTAACTCAAAACACCTGCAAAGGGCTTTAAATGGTCTCTCAGTCCAGTTCTGAAGCCTACACAAACATGGGGAAGACTTCAGATTTGACAGCTGTCCAAAAGGCGACCATCGACACATTGCACAAGGAGGGAAAGACACAAAAGGTTATTGCTGAAGAGGCTGGCTGTTCTCAGAGCTCTGTGTCCAAACACATTAATAGAGAGGCAAAGGGAAGGAAAAACTGTGGTCAGAAAAAGTGTACAAGCGATAGGGATCACCGCGCCTAGTCAAGATTGTGAAAAAGGGTGTGGACAGCTGCTGGAGTCAGTGCTTCAAGATCCACCACCAAGAGACGCTTGAAAGACATGGGTTTCAACTGCCGCATACCTCGTGTCAAGCCACTGTTGACCAAGAAACAGCGCGAAAAGCGTCTCACCTGGGCTAAGGAAAAAAGAGCTGGACTGCTGCTGAGTGGTCCAAAGACATGTTTTCTGACGAAAGCAAATTTTGCATTTCCTTTGGAAATCGAGGTCCCAGAGTCTGGAGGAAGACAGGAGAGGCACAGGATCCACGTTGCCTGAAGTCTAGTGTAAAGTTTCCACCATCAGTGATGGTTTGGGGTGCCATGTCATCTGCTGGTGTCGGTCCACTCTGTTTCCTGAGATCCAGGGTCAACGCAGCCGTCTACCAGCAAGTTTTAGAGCACTTCATGCTTCCTGCTGCTGACCTGCTCTATGGAGATGGAGATTTCAGGTTCCAACAGGACTTGGCGCCTGCACACAGCGCAAAATCTACCCGTGCCTGGTTTACGGACCATGGTATTTCTGTTCTAAATTGGCCAGCCAACTCCCTGACCTTAGCCCCATAGAAAATCTGTGGGGTATTGTGAAAAGGAAGATGCAGAATGCCAGACCCAAAAACGCAGAAGAGTTGAAGGCCACTATCAGAGCAACCTGGGCTCTCATAACACCTGAGCAGTGCCAGAAACTCATCGACTCCATGCCACGCCGCATTAATGCAGTAATTGAGGCAAAAGGAGCTCCAACCAAGTATTGAGTATTGTACATGCTCATATTTTTCATTTTCATACTTTTCAGTTGGCCAACATTTCTAAAAACTCCCTTTTTTGTATTAGCCTTAAGTAATATTCTAATTTTGTGACACACGGAATTTTGGATTTTCATTTGTTGCCACTTCAAATCATCAAAATTAAATGAAATAAACATTTGAATGCATCAGTCTGTGTGCAATGAATAAATATAATGTACAAGTTACACCTTTTGAATGCAATTACTGAAATAAATCAAGTTTTTCAAAATATTCTAATTTACTGGCTTTTACCTGTATACCTTCTATTCAGTAGGGACCTACTGAATAGAAGGCCTTATTTGTAAGCATCTTGTTCTTCAAGTTCATAGGTGATGGATGAGATGCAGAGGGCAACATATGGGAATGAAAACTTATTTGTTGAAGTTATGTGTTGAAGTGTTTCATTGAGGAGTGTGATGTCTTACATCCTGAACACACAATCATGCAATTGCCAAGATGAGATGAGATGAAAAGTTAAAATTTAGAATGAACTCTGACACCTTAACCCAGTTTTGCCATTTAAGTTTTTGACACAAATGCCAAATCAATAATGCCTAATGTTTGCGTATGAGAAAGTATTGACATATCTCTAAATTGTTTTCTTTTTCTAAACATCTTGCTCTTTCCCCTTCAGTACCGCTTCTGTTGTACTCTGTACGATTCCTTTTCTTAGCTTGTTCTCAAGTAAGGACAGGAATAAAAAAATCATCTTTTGGAAATTGATCTTATTGCCAGCTCAAGGCTTCTCATGTCCTGTACAGACCAGCTGTGCAGGATAGTCAAGCACATTTTCAACATGAGCCTGAAGCTGGGGAGAGTGCCACAGCTGTGGAAAACATCCTGCATGGTAGCAGTGCCAAAGACTCTGCACCCCAAGGACCTCAACAGCTACAGGCTGGTGGCACTGTCATCGTATCTAATGAAGACGCTGAAGCTATGAGGCTGGACCTGGTCCATCTCCGCCCCCTGGTTAGCCCACTAATGGACCTGTTACAGTTCCCCATCAACCTGGCATTGGTGTGGTGGATAACGCTGTTATCAAAGAGCTGGTGGTGGACTTCTGCAGGAGCAGACACTCACCTCCCTCACCAGCAAACATCCAGGGAAAGAACATTGAGAGGGTGAAATCCCCCAAGTATCCGGGTGTTCACCTGAACAATAAACCATGCACCCCATGCAGGACATTCACAGGTGTGTGAAGGAGAGATACAATATGTCCTTCCTTCCTTCTGCTCTCAGACTTTACAATCAATACTGCTCCAAGTAGACTGCACGTAACAACTCACTCATGTGCAATATCAGTGTTCACTTCATAACTGTGCAATATCAATATTTCCTTTCTGAAATACTATGTATACTGTGTATTTAACCTTCCAGTCTGTTTAGTTTTTAGATTTTGCTATATTTTTTACAGTTTACTGCTTTTAACTGTTTAGTGCTTTTAGGGTTTATATATTTATTATATCTTATAATTTCTTTCTACTGATGTCTCTAATTGAACTATCCCCTTTGTTGCTCTAATACTGCAAATCTCCTCACTGTGGATCTAATAAAGGATTATCTTAAATCAAAGGCCCTACACGCCTTTGTTCACCCACACAGGTGGTTTCACTTCAGCCTGATTACACCTCTTCTCAGAACTCTGTGGCCTTGGTGGTACAGACATGCTTGATTGAAGTCTCCCATTACACCTTGAGGTGTTGCGGTAAACTTTGATTTCATCATTTCATTTCACAGCTTTTATGTGTTGTGTATACAATATAATTAAGTACACCTGTGTTCTTCCTGCAATGACAACTCAAAATGTCTTCTCCATGCAAGATGTCTGCTGCAATACATGCACACATTCATGCTGTGTCGCCTTTCAATAGATTACTTCATAGTCAAGTAAACTAAGAGATCAAACACATATGGATTATCATAATTTCGTGTAATTAACAGGTGTGTGTAGCATCAGATGGCTGTAATTACCCCATCTACAAAATGCACAATATTGCATTGTGGGAGTGTTTATAAGTTCCATTGTTGGACTTTATAGTTTATAGGATGCAAATTGAAAAATGCTGTCAACCATCCACAGGCAGAATGGAAGCAAAGCCACCAGTGAAAAAAATCATGTATCAAGACAGTACAATGGGTTTAGCCAATTTAAAAAATGAGCTACAGTGTGCACAAGTTTACTTGTTTTTGGCTTAACTTGTGAACAAACAACTCCAAAAACACATCACCTTCAAAGTTGCTAATTCTGGCTATTTAAATCATGTGACTGTAAGCTAGCAGTTTGTACATGATTGAACACAGAATAACAATAACTGGGAGGCTTTCCTATTTTTCCCATTCTGGTGCCATTGCATGAATGTAGCATTATTCTGGCTGATTACACCTCCGCTATGCTGGGAGATACGTGATTACACCAAACTCTATAAGCTAACAGTGATCACAGTGTAAAATGTCCCACTCTAACCACCGCTACAAAAGAGGAAAGTGAGGGAACTGTACCTGCACACACGTTCTTAAGAAGTAGTCTAATTAGGCAACATAAGTGGTGATATGACCCTGCACACCTGTGTGTAAATATAGCAAAGCTCAGTTGCAAACATGAATAATTGCTGCATTTTATTTAGGTGATGCAACTCCAAGGCCGCAGAGCCTTTCCCAATTCCAAAATATGTACCTTCTTGATCCTCCGGCTTATGACAGCAGCTTATGACAGCAGCTTATGACAGCAGCTTATGACAGCGCGAAATGTTGAAGGACGTCCCAATTCCTGAAATGCACGTGGAGGAGCAAGGAAGCTCCCCGGAAAAGCTATAATCGAGGAAAAGCTATAACCCTAACCCCCGTGGTATGTAAACAAAGAGGAGTGACAGAGCGAAAGGAGGAAAGAGAGAGGATGAGGAAGGAGAGAAAGAGGGAAGAGAGAGAGAGAGATAATAGAGTTTTATCTGCGGCCTCATGGTTAATCTACGGATCTGGCTGGTCGGATCATACAAATTAACATTCTGATTAATAGAGGGTGGGCAAAATAACAACTGACAGGGAAAATACCATTAACGTTCTCTAAAATATGAACATAGCAGCTTCATTTGTAAGTGTGTCCCCAAAGAGACACTCGAGAAACAGCAGCTTAATTTCATTAGGATTTTTTCAGAAGATAAAGCTGTTTCCTGTGTGAAGTTTATAACTACAGATAGTTTTACTGCTTAAATGTCTGACGATATCAGCTAGAGTGACATTACTGCATGCATGGAAACAGGCAGCCTGTCTAATCATTAAAGTTAATTGTTATAGAAAACACTCATACATTAATACAATACATAATTCATGTGGGTCTCTAAAAGCAGAGAAAATAATGTATTCACGTGGGCGGAGGGTGGATGATTTTAAGCCTACACGCTGATTTGGATGAAGAGCCGATCAACGCATTAATAGTTAAGTCTGTTTGTGTGCGTATAATATACTCCGTATACAGTGGATTGAGAAAGTTAAAACACCCATGCTAAAGTTGATTATAAAGAAGAATAAAAAAAATTATTATTATTAATACATAAATGTTCTTCCTGAAAATACAGGGGGCAAAAGTATACACACCCCTTTGTTAAATTCCCATAGAGGCAGGCAAATTTTTATTTTTAAAGGGCAGTTATTTCATGGATCCAGGATACTATGCATCCTGATAAAGTTCCCTTGGCCTTTGGAATTAAAATAACCCCATATCATCACAAACCTTCACTATACCTAGAGATTGGCATGGTTTTATTTCAGTTAGCTTAATAACTGGTTTGATTTGCATTGAGAGATGATCTTATGGAAAGTTCCCCATGCCTATCTCTATGTATGATGAAGGGTATGTGATGATGTGGGGCTATTTTAATTCCAAAGGCCAAGAAAACTTTATCAGGATGCATTGTATCCCAGATCCATTAAATAACTTAAATGGGAATTTAACATAGGAGTGTCTATACTCATGCCCCTTGTATTTTAATGAAGAACATTTATTTATTTACAATACATTATTCATTCACAAAGAAAATTGGTGTCCTTAAAAAGGTTGGATTTTCCTAAATTTTTAAATTAAGGCCTTAAGATCAATTTCCAAAAGATGTTTTTTTATTCCTCTTTTTAGTCAACTTTAGCATGGGTGTGTAAACTTCCCAAAATTGCCAATAAAGGCTATTATATAACCATACTGTGTATGTATATTATAAATATATAAATGTGTGTGTGTGTGTGTCTGTGTCTGTGTGTGTGTGTGTGTGTGTGTGTGTGTGTGTGTGTGTGTGTGTGTGTGTGTGTGTGTGTGTGTGTGTAAACACAACAAATACAAATGTATGACCCCATCTATTCTTATTACATTATACCATGTTGTGAATTGAATTAAAAGAAAATATAGAAGTTGTCATGAACACTGTTCTGCTCTGCTGACAGAGATCATAAAGTACAGGGTATAACAAAACATTCAACACCAGATGCAGCTGTGCCGCATGTCATATTTAATTGAAATCGCTTTTAAACAGCGTCTCCGAGGCAGAGGTGTCTCATGTTTGTTAAATGCCTGTTGCTTCTACTCCTCTCTCCTCAAATCTCTTCCTCAACTCCTTGGCTCGAATCTTCTGTGGACGAGACTAAGACACGAGGAGAGGAATAGGGGATGCACAAACTGGGAATTGGGAAAGGGCTCCTTGTGCATGCTGGCTCACTGTCGTGCCTTATTGACGCACTTAAATGGGACAGAGCCATCGTTAATGTAATCAGTTACACCTATGCTTTTCTTGCTAAGGTGCTGTTGTTCCTTTTGTGTTTAGTGCAGTGAGTAGCTGTCAAGCACAGAGGAACATGAGATTATATAAATGTATTTACATAAAATACAATTATTTTTGAGTGTACATGCACACCCTCCAACAATCTGCTTAAGTTATGTCTGACACATATTAAAAATAGTTTTAAATCACATCTGTGCTGTGCAAAATGACCTTGTCAATTACAACATAAAGACATGTACTTTGAAAAGCATATGAATACCAACAGCAAGGCCACTTAGTTCAGCGCAAGTTTTCATAAAACTTAACACAGGATGTCTTTTTACATCCTTCTGTGCACCATCCCCCTTCTTTCTCTGCACTACCTACACTTTATATTTTTGACTTTAAATTTTTGATATTTTATATTGTTATCTTATATTTCTTATATTTTTGTGTCAACACTGAAAAGGGATTGCTCCAATTCCATTGCACAGGTACTGTCTACTTGTGTATAATGACAATAAAGGCATTCTATTTTATTCTATTCTATTCTATTCTATTCTAGAGCTGACCTCCTTGGCAATGATGCAACTCTCAAAACATCACCAGGCTTGCTTTGAGGCCACAATTGAAACGTGGAAAGAAATATTCAGGCAAACTGCAAAGTGTTATTGTCAAATAACGACTGTAATGTTACGACTGTAAGCCCCCAAATTTGATTATAAGAGCATGGGAATCCTACAGGACTTTATATTACATTTTTCAATGAGTTCCTAAACACATAATTTAAATAACATTAACATGTTATCCTTTTTTAAATCTATTAAAGCAGTATCCTTCATTTCCTCAAACTTTCAACTCAAAAAACTTAATATGTGCTCCCATGTGTGATAACATTTCTCAGCTTATTTTTCTTTGTTTGCGCAGGATAATTATTGACAGACTGTCAACACACATAATGTAACTACACTTTGAGCCTAGGCTGGTACATTTCTGCTTAAGTACATTCAGATGCTTTAAGTCAGCGTCAGCCTTAACACACCTGAGACTTTATTTGACTTGCTGGATTCAATTCCACCTTCGGGGCTTGACTAACCACAAGAGATTCTCCTCGGCTCAACTGACAAGCACTCAGGCGTTGACGAAAGTCATGCCCCTTTCAGATTCTTGCTGCAATGTGGCACGGTGTGGCGGAACTGACTTATCAATGAAAGATAAAGAAATATTTGACTCTCTCGGTTATGAAATGTATTGCCCAGCTTCTATAGATGTTATGTGAGAATTTATGTAAGAGTTGATGGAAAAGTACAAAAATACCTTATTTTTTAGATGCTAACAAGTGATATTCAGCTGGACAATATTACAGTCTGGTCATGTTGAGAACTGGGGATATTATTGTATTAAGTGTGGTGACGTCAAGCAGACCCACTTGACAGTCAAAGTAGGGGTTTTGATATGTATATTAACTGAAATTATCCTCCTTGTTTCACTATCATGATTGTATTATCTCCAATTAGATGAAAAGAGAACTTTTGCAATAATTGCCTGCAATTATTGGATAGCCGGCACCTATTAGCATTTTGCTTGTTTCATGATTCAAAAGTGCCCTGTAAACCGCCAAATGTAGTAGATCTACGAGGAACAATTACCTTTAAAGGGATGATAATGACAGACTAAGTAGAAACAATTTACCTGCTTCTGCCACAACAGCTCAATTGCTGCAAAGCTTCGAGAGGAAAACACGGACACATCTTATTTGCCAATGTGGCACATTGTGCAAATAATACAGGATTCGTGTGACAGAACATAAACTTGTATCAACTAAAACAATATACAAGAAAAAGGTTAGACTTTCAGATGAGTGTGCCTCTAACACATGGTATCCCTGTCAAGTGAAATTCATTCACAGGTAATCTACACTCTGGAATGGAGAGACACTTTTGTCTGACCCCTCTGGCCACCAGGCGAGCTGTTATCGAAAAATACGTCAGTCGCCTCAGTGGACCCTGCTGGAATCTGTAAAATAAGCTTAGGGAGATCTTGGCTCAAAATTGAAAATGTCTGCTTCCTCTTACACTGAAGAAATACATCTTTTGTTCAATGAATGTCCCTGATTGACCTTCTTTGTCTCCCCAATTTCCAATTTATGGTACAGCACAGAGCATACTAATGTTTAATTAGCGTGTGTATTAGATGTCTAAATCTTGGAAAGTTTGCAGTGGGGTATAAAATTCAAATTACTGTCAACATTTAAATTTTTCTTAAATGACTGAAAGCTGAAGGACATGTTTTTTTTTTTTTTTCTGGTGCCATAGCAACACAGTCGCATTATGGGAATGATGAGAAGGAAGTATCCAGTGAGACTACCAACTTAAATTATAAAGAAGATGATGTTTTTTCTCTCCTTATCCCCGGCCTGAAACAGGTGTAAACATGTGATCTTACAGCCTAAAACTTGATCATATGGTTGAAAAAATATTGAAAGCGTGTAAACTTGAAAGAGCAAAAACCTGTTTAAAATAGCCCTAAACTGACTAATGTGTGGGTGCCATCTGCTGGTGATTCTTGTGCAAAAACCTATTTTGTGCTTTCATCAATTCTACCACTAGGAGGACACGGCACTACTGCATGTACTCTGCTAATCAGTAGAGATTGGGGGCCTTCAAACAAGGATTGAAAATACCATTACTTGATTAAAATAAAATGCCATATATGTTTTGCAATGTTTATAGCCGTGTTTCCAGATAAAGTTGTGTGTTTTCCTTTTAGCTCACAGATAAAGCCACACATGCTTCAGCACTAATGTATCACAGACTATACAGTAGATCAGCCAAACACGCTGCCTGCCTCTGTCCTACAGTGACACAGCAATATCTGCAGCGCTATCAGTGACAACAAGTACAACAACAACATGTTATATGGATAAGAACACTGAAGGAAGTGATAATATAACTAGTTAAAATGTAATGAAAGGCTCCTCTAAATGGGCTAACCATTACACAATACCTATGAATGCAATAAATTCTTGGATAAAGACATACATCATACATACATAAGGGGAAGATTAAGTGTTTTTAAATGAATATGCTCTAATATTGGTTGATAAAAAAGTAATTTTTAAGAATTAAAGTAGCAATAGCTCAAGCTAGTACCCAGTCGTCATCAAAGTGATGCTATAATGATACCGTGTCATATTATCCAGCAGCTTATTACTTTAATAGCTTTTAGTACACCTTAAACTCCTTAAGGGCATTTTTGACACAAGTAATGACAGTATGCATTATTCTGTGTGTTAATAATATACTGTGTTTATGTTTAATTATTAGCTATCTTGAAAAACATTAAAGCATTTTTATTTTATTTCATTACAGTGTTGTATTTTATGGAGGACAGTTAGTTTAGTGGGATTCCTCTCATATAAAATGATTCTCAATAAATGAATATAACTTAACTCATTCAACACCATCTTTGTGCAGATCTATTCACTCATTCAACCCTTTCTGTCCTCACAAAATGCCCATCCACAACCAAAACTGAGTATTTTATTATATTTTTTAGTTATTTAGCTTTTTAAATCATGTATTATCATGTAAAAATGTATTATTTAACCACAATGTCCTTTTGAAAACACAGTTGTCATAGGACACAAATAGGAAATGCTTTGTGATAAACCTTAAAACATGCTCCCCAGTGTGGACTTAATTGAAAATCAGTGCCATGATGTAAGGATGAAGACACAATTTAAAACAAAAGAAAATCACATGCTTACAATGCATCAAGGCCTTATCTGTGTCAAGTGCAGGCCGGGCCAACAAGGACAAAGGAAGGGCAGTTGTAAGGGACACAATGTTCAAATCTCCAGCCAAAGCTGTGATGTTAATAATCTCATGATGTCAGTTAATCTTTGGATGTCAGGCATAATCAAACAGTGACATCGAGGCTTTTGGACTGTGAAACAGACAATCTGCTTGAATTCATTTTCTGATGTGAACTTTTCTGTGTTTTCTGTCAACTTAAAAAAGGGAACAAGTTCAGAAATCACCTCTGTGTTTAACTATTTTATATCTACTGTGCACATTACACATGTTTTATTTGGATACTTTTTTAGTAGAATACTAAATTGCAAAATGTTTTTTCACCCCAACCTACTTTCCCAAAGTATGTCACAATTTATCCAAACGATAAGTAGTAGGAATGATGTTGATTTCTCTGTAAATAACAGGGTCAGTTGGAAAGCGCCTGAGAACAGTAAATAAAGCGAGTTTACTTTAACCTGTTGCATATTTTTTCCCACACTAACCTCTTTGTCAACAGGGTGTTCAGCAGTTCTCCTGATGTGAGGCCACTATGTTAACCATTAATCTATAGTATAGCCAGAGACAGTTCAGGTAGAGGTTAGGAACATTGTTATAAACATGCTCATTCAATATAACTTGCCTCACAGGTTCAACACACTATCATTACATTTTTTCATAAAGGGGAAACTAAGCCTTAAATAGAACCATTGAGCTATTGCATTCATTTTGGACAATTGAAAGAATAGTAGCCTATAGTTTTGTGTATTCCTTTTCTGGCAGAGAATTATAGGAGAGGATCAATACCATTCTGATATCTGTCCGTTAATTGTGATGCTACAGCCAGCAGTCATTTAGCGTAGCATAGCTCAAACACTGGAAACAGGGGTTAACAGTTAGCCAGTTCAAAAGTAACAAAAACCACCAAGAAACCAAAGTTACTGATCAAACAAACTAAATATAACAGTTGAAACAGGAAAGTGCACAAGCAAAAGTAAAAGTACTGTTACATTAACTAAATTTTAACTAAATTTTACTAACGGAAAAGCACTGGTGTAAAAATGTACTTTAAGGGGAACTACCGTTTTTTCCAACCTGGACCCTATTTTCCTATGTTTTTGTGTCTAAGTGACTGATGATAACAACAATCCTTGACAATGGTTCAGTATTAAGCGAGATTGTTGCAATCAGCATCAGCAAAAAAAGCTACAATGTAAGTTAGTAGGGCAATTGGCCAGCTTGTATTTACCTTCACAACAGAGCTTGTTTTGCCACTGACAGGGTCAGATTAATATGTGTCTGACATTATGGAAAGGATCCCTTCAGAGATAGACCTTTAAAACCTCTTTAAGACCTTTCTGTTAAACCAGAAACATCTATGAAGTCGACAGCACTAAACCCACCAGATTCCATTAAAAAAGCAATACTTTTAGCGTGTATAAAGCAAACAAATCAGTAAACTCCTGTTTATTTCAACCAAAAACTAGAGTTGTGATGGTTGGAAAAAGTGGAACGATGACCAAAAATGGCTTTCAATGGAATCAAAAGATAATTTGCCTCTCCCTGTTCTCTCCATATTTCTTTTTAAATGAGGTTCCATGATGTCCACCAGAAGGGGAGACACTTTGTCTCTCTATTAATCTGAGCCTGTCAGTGGCAAAATTAGCAGTTTTTTCAAGGTAAATACAAGCTGGACAATTCCTTACATTGTTGCTTCTTTCACTGCTGCCAAATGCATCAATCTTGCTTAATACTGGACCAATTTCAAAGATTGTTGTTCCCATCAGTCACAAAGACATAGCAAAAAAGGATTGGGTTCCCTATGGTACCCTTAAAATAAAAGTAAAAAAAAGTCTGTTAAAATGTACTCATATTAAAGGTTACTGCTATTTTCTTTTCAAAGGTAAAGGGGGAGGGGGGGTGATGACATAAAATACTAATGCTAAATTAAAGAACAGCATAGGCTACATTACAATATAAATTGCATTAAATCAGCAACATATTTCATATCTTGACACACTTTGCAGTTGCAGCAGGTGCTAACTGATTATCAAATATAAATAGCCGTCCTCAGTGTAGCTTTATTAGATTTAAAAATTAAACAAAAGTGACCAACAATACCAGTCTATGGACACCACGGCCATAGCAGAGCCTACAACTAATATTATTAAGCCGCATATAAACAGCCTGATATTTCTTTAGATAGAATAGGATCAACAGCAGAATAAAACATCACCAAGGTAGACAATACTGAGCTGTAAACTACAGGGCCCCCCATGTAGGTTTTTTCTATGCTTACCCCAGGGAGGGGCTCTGTAGTAACACTACACATGGTTGTTGACGTTGTCATGTGTGAGTTCCGTGAGTGTGTTACTCACAGCTGAACGTCATTCTGTCTTAAACAGTGAAAAGTCCTCCTCACTCTGCTCTAGGTTCATATTCTCTGCTCGTTCATTCTGAGAGCAAATCAGAGACTATTGTCAGAAACAGCAGAAAGGCCTCACACACACCGCACTGAAGGGCAGTTCCTCAGTGAACACAGAAGTCATCGCTGGCAGATCCATCAGCATTAGCATTAGCATTAGTATTTTAGCATTTAGCCAGCCCCAGCACGCACACATTGTAGGCTACAAGGTCGTTCCCCTCATGGTGAATGTGTTTGATTGGGTCACTAAACACGCTCCCTAGGTGATGCATTTGCGGATTAAGTGAGGTAGATGCAAACTTTTTGGGGTACAATAATGCAAACCATAACTCATAACTAGGGCTGGGTACCGAATTTTTAACCACCGACCAAACTGCCTTAAAGTATCGAGTATCGACAAATGCAATTTCAATACCTAAAAGAGTAAAGCTAATCAGCGTCAGTGAGCACGCAGCAGGCTTTACCAAGATCTTATGACGCTGCTCATTGGCTGTCTAACGTTACTCGTCATAGATATAAAATTGGTATCCAAAAAAGTATTGTTAAGGAACTGGTATCAAAGTCACAGCATTGGTTACAGAGCTAGGCCAGCTGTTTCCCCATTTCCAGTCTTTGGCTGAAGCTCATTTCTCTATCTTACCCCTACCCCTTACCCCTTCTCCTAGGTTTTGCGCGTTCACATGAGACCTAGTGCTGTCCCAATACTCTTTTAGATTAACGGCTAGGGCTAAGACGAAAGGGTGTATACCCCTTCAAATCATATGAAGGACGTGAGCTTACTTGTAAACAAGGGCTTAAATAATTGATTTAAAAATTATGACAGTATTGTTTTGTGGTCTATACAGTCCTGTACATATATACTTCCAACCATGTTCTAATTGAAACTTTTTAAAAATCGCTAGCTTGCTATGCTAACGCTAATCATTAATGCTAACCGATAACGTTGATTTGCACAACGGTCCGCATTTCTCTGCCTTAATGCGTGTCTACAGTTTTAACCATTAGCAGAGAATTTTGTTTGTAATCAGAGCACAACACTACTTGCTTTACATGTACCGTCCTGTATCGCACAGGAGACAGGAGGACACCCGGCAGCTGATAACGAGCAGAAGTTTCTTAAGCCATGTGTTCATGTTGTAGCCATTCATTATTGCATTGGTACTGTATTATTGTAATAATTTCTAATTAATTCCTGTTCATGCACTTACTTACGTATATTGTTGTTGGTTATGATACGGGACACTGATCAAATAAACGTGAGGGAAGGGTATGTTTAATTTATTGGGCAATAAAGACAGATTTTTGTTAACAAAATGTTTTTCTGAACATTAATGACATTCAAAACGGTGATAACTGAAACAGATATACAACACACCATGTGTTTGTATACACATACAGGTATGTCTTGCAAACAGACCTAAGTACTACACAGACAAGAACATCTGCCTCTGCACCATCAAAGTGAACATAAAATAACTATAAAATATATAAATATCCTGTATAAATGCATATGACACTGTTGTCAAAACCCACGCAATTGACATGGACACACTCGCAGACAACATTTTGGAAGTTTGTGATCAACACTGTATGGTGATGTAATCAAGTGGTGTCCCATTTCATAGGGGTATGTTTTCACCCCTAGCCCTTATCACTTGGTTTCAAGAGCTAGGGGTAAGGGGTAAGATAGAGAAATGGGATTCAGCCTTTATGCTAAGCTAAATTTACCGGCTGCTGGCTGTAGCTTCATATTGTTCCTACAGATGTGAGAGTAGTATTAATCTTATCTCATCTAACTCTTGGCAAGAAAGCAAATACCCAGTAAACATATTATACCAAAATGTTGAACTAACATTAGGCTAAATTAAATGTATTTGAATTATGCAATGATTTTGACAATGAAATGAAAATGTGAGTCTTAGTTTTAGAGTTTTAGAGTTAATGACTGACAGAGCTTGTGTTTGAAGGCATTTCAACTTAGAGTTATTAACCATGGGCCATAGTCACTGTCTGTGGAGCAACTCCAGGATCTGTCTCACCATTAAAAAATAAAACTGTTGAAGTTCTTGTTCAAATTTTACCCAATGAAATACTCTGTACAATACTGCACACACATCATGTGAGGTGTACTTTAGGAGCATTGTCCAACTTCAAACAAAACACACACACACACACACAATGAGGGAGCGGCTGCAATTGGTCCAGAATGACACCTGAGCACACAGACGGGGATCATTTAGGATGCTGATTGGCTGTTGGAACTGTGCTGTTCATGGCCACTTCTAGTATAGCGCACTTGAATAGAGAATTTGTGTAAATACGCCACATATACAGCTGGGTTGGGTACAGAATCACGTACACCCATGATGTAATCCAAAGTCCAATACAATAGCCCTGCAATGAAATACTTTTGTGGAGCTTAATGTTCAGTATTTGTGAGATTGTCCAAAAAGTGTTAATCCAACATTGTAGTTTTGAGTTTTGAGTCTGTGGTGTTGAGTCATCTGTTTACCAGATTGCAAAAAGTAATTTAAATTACAATCAGCAGCACTGCTGTAGATACTACTTATCACTTGCAATTTCCTTGGAAGCAAGATAACAAACTCAAGTGTTTTCCTTCAAAGTGAAATAGCTATTAAAAAGGCGGCAACCCATTGGAAACCACCTCATGTCTTGTCTATTCGTACATGGACCCTTTCCTTTTTGGATGTCATATATATGGCGCTCTCTACAGCTCGCATAAATGGAGCACCAGAAAAGTCTTTGGACTCTTGGCTCAACATTGCTGAATCCTTGAAATCCATGTTGTAGACTTGTGCTTAAGCTTCCTTACTTCTATATGTGCATGTGTTTGGTGCCGTATGTCTTATGTCTGTCTCCCTGTCAATGGCTTTTGTTTGTTTGTTTATGTGTGCGTTTGTGTATGTCTGTTTTTGTATGTCTTATTTGTAAGCTGCAGACATCATTCAACTGTTGTGTTTTTATTTGGTATTCCCCCTTCCTATCTTTCCTTGCTGTGTTTTCTTGGTCCTGGGACGCGTTATTCTGTCTCAGCATATCGTTTGTAATTTTAAATGTTCCAAATAAAAATATTAGATTGCAAAAAAAAAAAACACAGCTTGTGTGGCTTTGTCCAAAAGTAACAAAGTTATTACCCCCATCACGGGGGTAATAACAATTAAAAAATATCTCCTCACATTAATTTTTGTGTGTGGTCCACAAAATGACCTATGCAAAATGACCAGGATGACACAACAACTGTTTAATATCAAATAAATTGTCACAGTGGTGTCTAGTGCAGCTGTAATAAGCAGTGTGACAAGACCACGGTCTTCCCTAAATAAGCACACTGTCCAATGTTTCCTCTAAACAACCACACTAAATTCAAGTTACTGTCTGTCAGATGACAAAAAATTTTTAACTGAATACCAGAGTTTGTTTGGCTTGTATCACTGATGCAGGATGTGTTTATCATCCGTTAACCCCAACATATTCTTTCTGCTTTGGAGTAATACACCCATAATGCTGTGCAGGATAAGTGTAGGATATGGTGATGGAAAAAAAAAAAGGTGAGCTGCTCTGAAACAATTCTGGAGCTGAATGCTAAAGAACAAAGGGGCTGTGAGATTGCTTCCTGGTGCCACACCCTCAGGCTGTAGAGTCAGGGCCTTTATGGCACCCTTTGTTAAGCTGCTTTATACACTCAGTACCTCAGAATCCTCTTTCATCTTTCATGACAGAGAGAGAGAAAGAGATACTGAAAAGGTTGTAAGAAGTACCCAGAATGCATTGAAGCAGCTGTATTTGAGAATGAAAGCACATAGATAATTTTGAGCAAACTTTGGATTATTAACCCAGTGATAAAAAGAGATGGATGCGGCAAGACCCTCTATTAATGGTTTAAACCATTTCAAAGGCTCTCCAAATGTTCAGCATCTTAGCTCTTAGAAAGGAAATAATGCAATGATTTGTGACACCTGAACTAAAAAGAATACACAGGATGAAACTGAAACCGCTTTCGTCTTAATCAACTCTCCGAGAGGATGGATTAGGATGTTTCCCTTCATCATTTCACACAGGATTGAGGAGAGAAATTGTCAAGCTTGAGTTTGATGGATCAATTTACCAGCAGGCTTTTCCTTTAGCTATAATTCAATCCCTCCCAGTCTAACAGCATAATCTATGACACGCTTGATCTGCCATTCATTTGAAGTGTCATAGCATCCTGCTTTATCTTCCGATGTGGTGGAGACCCCATAGACACCAGCTCCAGTTTAGCTGGTTGCTAGGAGCTATTTGCTATATGCCGAGTCATTGTCATGGTCATTATGGCCACACATTAGTTTACATACGACTTGTGATTTCAGCCTCCACATTAGTAGTATGTCTACTTTAGTAGAAGTACTAGAAGCTAAGTAAGGGACCTAAAATCCCGTAGGATCTCACTTTTTTTATTAACTCCTTTCCATAGACCTTTAACATGCTGGTCTTGTCCCTATTGCTGGATTACTGAAGTAGTGTAGCTGTTTGGGGCCCTGGAGAGCTCCCCGTACGTGCACCCTTCTTATTTTGACCTTTTTCCCCCTTTGTGAAACTGTGACGCTCTGGCGATTTATCTGTGTTAACCACATGGACCACTGCAACTATGATAGAGGGAATATAACTGATGCCATTATCTATGGATTGCAGCAAAGAGTGTCTCTGAATGTTGGTTTAGGACCACAACTGTGCATTTGTAAAGAGGTCATAATCGAGGATGTGTGCTATTATATCCAAGTGTCCTTTAGAAAAGCAATGGAATAAGTGAGGAAGAAAAAGAAACCTCTTCAGATGGTTAAAAAGCAGAATTTCTACTCTTTCATCATCTTTTCATCCAATAAAACATGCTGTATTTGTTCAAGCCTTTTGCAGACACCAACACCATTCTAAGCACTCAGAAATGACACGGGGGAACAAATGCAAACTTTTCAACCCTCAATATACTTTCATGCTTGGCTTGTTGGGTACAAAATAGTGAAACAGCTCCAGTAGAGTGCAGCTGTGACATTTATATTTAACCATTCAGTTATCACTGCCATTTTAGAAATGACATTTTCTCATTCTATTCATGGGGAAGCCATTTCAATTTGCTTGATTTGAATTTTCTGTCTGGAAACTATAATACCTACAGGAAGACTTGTATATCCAAAAAAACTAAACATTTAAAAAGAAAAACATCATTCTAAAACTGTTCTACTGGGACAAAAACAGCTCATTTATCTTTTTAAATTGTGTGGTCACATGGATAATAACATATAATATTAAAGTCTCTGGAATAAAGTATACATTTGCCATCACTGTTCGTCAACACATTAATGAATGCACCACATTTCATGGCAATTGCTCCAGTAGTTGCTCCACTCAACAGCACAAATTTGAATCTCATGGTACAGCTGAAAAGTTGAGGAATCGCGAAAGTCATTAAACTACATCGTCTGGGAAACATGAAGGTCTGTAAAGTCTGGTGTGCTTGCAATGTTTCCATGTCTATTTTCATAGTAATAGTTATAAGATGTTTGTCTTTTAATATTACAAGTAATCGGGGCATCCTTTTCCTCCACATGGCAACATCAACTCAGCCATAAAAAGAAGAGATACATTCGGCAGTTGGGTTAAAGCTTTGAAGCTGAAAACCAGTCCCTTATTTGGTGCAGAAATCATTTTTGGTTCTGCATTATAGCACCACATAATTGCCGAAACAATGAATACACCACCCAGAGACATCAGCAGCATAATTACACCAAAAAAGATTTTTAATTAAACATAACTAAAAGATATCTGATTGATATGCTTTCTGTTTTTGTTTAGCAAATTTGCTGTAGGTCATATGAAGCATTGCTTAATTTTGCAAGCCAATTTGCATGAAAAAGAATGATTCATCCATGGCATAATTTTGTAAAAAGTGCCAGCAGCTGTTAAGGAAATATGATTTAGTCTGGGACGTTTTGACAGTTACATTGAAATAACTGTAAATTTCCATTAATCTCACTGGATTAAAGATGCAGTGTCTTGTAAAAATGTTTCCACAATGTTTTCCCTTTGTATGCATGTCCTCAGGCACAGTGAAAAACAGCTTTGATGTATGTTTTTTGCTGCACGTATGCAATGGGTGGAGGTTTGTTATCGCACTGCCTCATATACACTCGGTTGGGTCACACCAGTTCTTGCAAAACATGTTTCCATGTTGTTGCCAGCCCTTGACAGAACCTTTTCCATTCACATGATCACTGATTGACATGCAGTTAGCCACACCTCCTCTAACTTGACCCAAAGTTCAACAGCATTGTAAACAACAGAAAAAAAAGGTTGTCCCCACTAATCCCATTTACCAAAAGCTGCCTATATAAATGTCCCTAAGCAGGACACTGGAACTAGTTTGTGGAGGTGCAGCCTGCTGGATTAGTTAGTTTTTTGGACAATATCTGTGAAAGTGTCAGCATCTTCTACTTTTATCCTGGTACACAAATTTGCTTCTTTTTATAATTAATAATAAATATCTTTAGTGCATCTGATTTTAGTAGGCTACTGAAAAAATCCTTATTTATTTGGCTACTGTTTTTGTATTTTGTTTGCTCTTATAATATCCCATTTTTATCTTGTAATAGGCAATAATAATAATAATAATAAATTGTATTTATAATGCCCTTTACATTTCAAATGAAATCTCAAAGTGCTACCATCCCTGCTTTTCATTACAACTCTCCAAATTCTGTTTACAGTAAGAGGTGTTTGGCTCCTATTCAGATCTCTGTTTCCACTTTCGCTTCAGCTCTCCAGCAGCCTCTCTGGTTTGTACGTCTGTCCCGGACGTGGGGGCGGTGGGGTGGCGCTACGTCATATCAGCCGCCGCGCTCTGATTGGCTGCCGACTCTCACCCGACACAGCTGTGATTGTTTTCTGCAGAGGAAGCTCTTGTCCCTGGTATGAGCCCTGTGCTGTGGAATTGAGCAGCACTGTGTTTTTCTCTGTGTGTGTGTCTGCTAATGATGATGTGAACAAAAACGTGATTTCAACAGTTGTTATTGTTGTTGTAACGAGCAGGAGTGGAGGTTTCTCTTTGGACCAGACCCTGAAGTCGTCCTGAAATCAAGGTAAGGACCAGCATTTTCTCAGTAACTTATTCAGTTGTTTGCTGAATCTGGAAAAGCATTGCTAATTTATCTTTCACCTTGCAACAATGTATATCTCTCTACTTGAACTAAATGTAGATATGTTGTTACAAACGTATCAAATTCTCCTCCAGGCTAAAAGTGCCAAATGCCCAGACTAGAGGACCACTGCTGGAGCTGCTCCTGTGCATCAAGAATTGAAACTAAGCACTCGTCTGGAGCTAACTGGTTAGCATACAAAGCTGAAGAAATGATGTCCATCATCACCACTGTGCTTAGCAATGCCTATGGCTCTCTGCACGACGTCCGGACGGCCAACCTCATCCGCCGGGGTCTCGTCCTCTTCACTGTCGGAGCGTTCCTCGCCCTGGTGCTTAACCTGCTGCAGATACAAAGACATGTCACCCTGTTTCCCGAGGAGGTGATGGCAACTTTGTTTTCGTCTGCCTGGTGGATCCCTCCTTGCTGCGGCACAGGGGCCGGTGAGTAGACAACACGCTGGTTGGAGAACAACATGGGAATTAGTGCGTTATAACTGGTTGTGGAACCGTTACAACTTCAGTAGTTTGCTGCTAAATTTAGAACATAGGAATGCAAAGTGGGTAGGGGACACAGTGAAGTGGCTTTTTCCATTTAAAGATAACATGATAAGGAAGAATAAAGCCTTAACAATTTACTTAAGTCATGTAGGCCTATGGGTGCTAAACGTCTGGAAATCATGTTGACCTATGTGAGGTTATGGCACAACCACACTCTGTAAAATAGTGTAATTTAAGACATAAAACGATACTTTTCTATTATTGCCACTGCTTGCAGTGACTGTATGACCATGTGGTAATGAATCACTATTCGGCTTTGTTATTGACGGTATTATACAGACATTCCTCTCTAATGATCTACTAGTCTACGTGGTTTTGTCTGGTAGTCAGTTATAAAAAAAACGGACTTGGTACAGATGGTAGCGATTCTCGAACTGTGATTGGCCGCAACAGCCGGATACGAGGTGAGCTGCACGCTCATTGGCTTGTGTCATAACGGGTGAGCTGAGGGGGAGGTACTTCAATCAGGAACTGGAGGAAAGAAGAAAAAAACAAATGACTATTGTTGGCTCCTCCTCCCATGTGCTGCGGGGCAGAAAGAACATGAAAGTAGCTTCATGTTTTTACAGTCAGTTGACATTAGTCTGTGCCAAATGAATGTGTCTCAGTGTCATGTATGAACTTGTTTGAGGTCTTTATTGTGTAAACTATTTGCTTTCAGTAGCCTGATCAATAGGCCTACTTTACAGTAAAAGTTTTCTTTTTCAATAATGAATCCTTTTAAAAGAAAACAATACCTGGTTCATGTTTTTAAATTGTAAGAACACTTAAACTGTGTTTTGTTTTATGTGATGGTAAACTGATTATCTTTGGGTTTTGGAGTCCTGGTCCCACAAAACAACGGATTTTAAGACATTACCTACATGGCTTTTTTTATTACTTAATTGACAATATAGATTAGGGTGAGAGGAGCTCGACATAACCTACAACCAGGAATTACATCAAAAACAGTCAAACAGCATGAAATAAAAAGTTCAAGAGACTTGATTAAAAATACAAATCTATACTTTTTAAAGTGTGGCCTATGCAGGTGTCTAAAAGAGACAAATTATGGAAGTACATGTTCAGCAAATGAAACAGTCCCACACAGCAGCTCTATGACATGATGTGCCCGCTGGAGTTTCCCAAAATGCTTATCCTTTGTAATTTGGGTCTGTTTGTTTCCTTCTGTACAGCTGTTGTCGGCCTGCTGTATCCCTGCCTCGACAGCCATTTGGGAGAGCCGCACAAGTTCAAGAGGGAGTGGGCCAGCGTCATGAGGTGCATCGCAGTGTTCGTTGGCATCAACCATGCCAGTGTTGTATCCTTTCAAGGTCTTGAGTTGTAGATTTTTTTTTTAATAAAGATTTTTTTCAGCTTATTTTATTATTATTTTCTTAATGTGTGGAATATATATAATTTGGTTGGTATCTAAAAAGCAACAGGATGTCATGCTTCACCGTTAAGAAGAGATTTGCCCCAGCAGGTTATACAAATATTTGAGAAAGAACTAATCCCATGCTAGCGTCATACTGTTTGGTTTTGTCCTTAATTGGCCTGTATTACAGAAACTAGACTTTGCCAACAACGTGCAGCTCTCCCTTACGTTGGCAGCTTTGTCCTTGGGTCTGTGGTGGACATTTGACAGATCTAGGAGTGGCTTTGGTTTGGGCATCACCACTGCCGTCCTAGCTACTGTGTTCACACAGCTGCTGGTCTACAACGGCGTCTACCAGTAAGTTAACCATAAGTTTCATTACACAAGCGGAACAAAAGTTGTCAAGGTTTTCCCTTTTTCAGGAAACAAAACTGATGCTGTCTATGATGATTAATCACTAGTGCTTTGTCATATCTACTTTCTGGTTTCATGTTACACTCACAACAAAAACTATGCGTTTAAAGTTTTAAATAGCTGTGAGAGTAAACCTCTAGGGAAGTACACCCACCTGTATGATTTACCTCAAAAAACATGTGACAGATAGCACTTGAAGTACCAAGTTATAGTTTGGGAAGTCCCCTTGTCTCTGGGAGTCTAATTAACAGGCCGTCTAACAGGCTGTAGTGGCATATCATCAAAAATACAATGCTGAGAAATAGGGTTGGGCAGTAACACGTTATACCGCGAGGTCTTAAAAATAGCAATGGTATCAGTTTCAATACCGGCATTAAAAAAATGCAATGCACTTATATAGGAGACAAGGATTAAATATGAAGTATAATTTATTCAATGCCTAAAAATGCTTGAGAGAGAGAGACAAACCAAGTGACCTGGTTTCTAGGGAAGGGAGAGTTGTTTCAGTATTAGTGTTTGGTATAAAGTTTCTTAACGGTGTAGGCACAAGCCAACAGTTTGGTGATGCCATCTGAGCCTTACATAATAATTTCACGATAATACCATATACCGTGGTTAAATAGGGAGGAGGTTTCACGATATCAAAATTTGGATACCATCCAACCCTACTGAGCAATAAAAAGAGACTGATGTTCACGATAAGAGGTTCAAATGGCAACTACAGCTCCTGCTGACTATACAAGGTAGAAACAGAGAGAGAAAAAATGAGGGCAAATGAGTATTTTCTAGCATGAAATGTTTAGTTTGTTTTCACCACACACAGATCATTGGCATTTAGCTTACTTTGGAGGGGAATTGTGGGTTATTTTGACACCCTCCAAAGAGGCCAGAGGTCAGGATTAGCTATAGAAGCGCATCACTAAACTTGTTCAATATTATTAATAATTATTTATTCATCTTGGTTTTATCTCTCTTTCAGGTATACGTCTCCAGACTTCTTGTATGTACGCTCCTGGCTCCCATGCATATTCTTCTCAGGCGGTGTTACCGTGGGAAACATTGGACGCCAACTTGCCATGGTAAAGTCGACAACTATTTTAGAATATGTAATCTTTTGAGCGGCAAAAATATTCAAGTTTAAGTTTATTTTTCATCTGTCAAATGTGCCGTGCAGTAAATAGCTTGGTCACAATTCTTTAATAACCAAATGTAGGAGTTCCTTGTGAAAAAAATGTTTCTGTGAGAGAACAAATATCTGCATATATGTCGTTGTAACCTCTCAAATATTGCCATTGGTATTGGCCTCGAAAATTCAGCATCAGTCTGGCTCTAATCTATAGTCATCTTCAAGACACCTGGCTTCATACAATGAGTGAATGAGCGCTGCTACGTGTTAGCCCTCTTTCAGAACATGACCAGAACATGTTTTTCTTAAGTTCCAAAAATGGGAACAAAATTGATAAATTAATCCAACTCATGCAGCACAATCCAGATGTTTTAACGACAGCAATCAAGCTAGGTCCTCTAAAATTAAGATTCATCTTACTATCTGCTAGTTTTTTGTTTTTTTTTTCCCCTCTCTTAAAAAACTTTGATCGCCAAACATTGATCTTAGATACAGTGATAAGAGAAAGAGAACATTTGCATTCATATGTATTTGATATTTCACTACATTCATTATTTCTTAGAATGTTAAATGTTGACATCTTGAGTTTTAACTTTTGGGTCAGCTATTATTTCAAACGGTGCCCAATCCGTTTCAATACTGTAGTTATTAGTGGAATGCCACTCTTGATCCAGAGGATTTCCCAACTTGCCATGATTCTAATTCAAGGGGTAAACACCAGTGATTCTAAGTGATGTTTTTAAAATGTTTGGTATGTTAAATTTGCACGAAAATACCCCTTCTCATTTATCAGCATCAGCCTTCAGAAATCGGTATCTGTTGAACTTGAACTCGTCTGCTCTCTGTCCAAATTGTGGAACAGACTTCAAAAGACTCCTCTGCACCATACTTGCTTCATTTGCAATTATTAAGCTGAACCACAACAGGCGATAAAATTGTCAAAATGGTTTAAAGTTGTGCAAAGTCTATTGGACGCCCCTCTTCCCTCATAATTATCCCATCAAGGCAGCTTTGATGTCTTCATTAAGCCTGTGCCCAGAAGCCTCACCTCATTCTGTCTGTAAAGTAAGAGTCCTGTCACTCCCTCAGTTTGACTCAAGCGAAAGCATGAAAGCAGATTAAGGGCTGTTGTTTTTCACAGTTGTGGCGAGACACAGAGCCAGTCAGGACTCGGCTGACCAGAGGGCCATTTTGCTACTTGTTGTTTTTGTTTGTGATGAGGCCTGAAGAATGTTGGCACAAGTTGGCACTCGTGGTTTTGTTTTTCCCTCTTTCGCTCCAGTGGGTCATTGATGAGAAGGAGCAGAAGAAACATGAATTCATTTCCTTAAAGAAACAAAGATATTTTGGGAGGTTTTTTTCTTTCTTTCTTTTGGGTTAAAGCCAGTTGTAGTGAAACAGATGTGGTGTTTTGGAATCCGTGAGCAAAAAGTTCAGTTCACGAACTGCCGAGACCTTTTATATCTGAATATATTTAGAATGTTTTGTGATGTGTAAAATGAGCAATGAACAAAAGCAGTATGCCGTTTTCACGTGTAGAACAAGCAGTACTCTCTTCCTTATTTTACAAAAAAAGGAAAAAAAAATCTTCTGAATAAGGGGAACTGAAAGAAACATGTTCCTTTCTTTAAACATAACCTTGACCCAAAATAGTCCTGATTTGTTCATAAAACAGCAGCCGCAACAATCCATATTTACTAAAAAGCTACTGATTGCTAAAACAAATCTGGAAATTGTCCTCAAAGTTTGGTTCAAGAAGCAGTTTTGGTTTACGCGAAACTATGTGAATCATGTCTTAAAATAGTCACCTGAGGCCGTTTCCCTGTCATCAGAACGTAACAATAGTTTGATAACTTCACCATGAGGATCATTAATCTACTTTAGTTCTTACAAAAACAAAAAGGCTTTAGCAACAACCCAGAAGCTCAACTTTATTCACTTTATGGCAACTCTAGACATACTAAAATGTATTTCTAATTGCTGCATTACTTTTAAATGGATTAATATGTGACTAACACCGGGTACATTTTGTCTCCCTTCAGGGTGGCATTGAGAAACCCCACATGGATTGAACAGCGGAAACACAGAAAAGCAGGCAAAGGACAGCCAATGTAAAGATGGACAAGTTATGTGAAAAACGAGAAGAATAACAGGAGAAAAAGACTCATTGTTTTGACTTCATCCTTTGTTCTTATAACAAAGTGCGGGTCAAAAAAAGCCCCTCATCTAACGTGCCATGTCCTCTGTACCTCCTTGTGGCCAAACAGCCTCTCCCGCCCACCTCTGTTCTACTCAATTAGCATTAAGGCTTCCTTCACACCAGACAGGAGGACAGTGTTTGCCTTTTTTGTTTTGTTTTTTGAAGTGAACGGTTGACTGGTTTAATTTTTACGCTGGAAGTGCGTGTCTTTCTGCAGTTTATGGAGTGGAAGCGTGCATGTGTGCTTTTGTGCGGATGCATTCTGGTCTTAGCGGAGGAAACTGTTTTGTTTTTAGCCTGAATATATATAATGATCATAAAAGGGAAATGTTGTATGAATGAGCAAAAAAGGAAATGTCTTCACTCGATGCAAAGAAATGCATTCAGTGGCCTCAGTTGCGTCACTGGGGCCCAGGGGAGATGTATGTTCCCACTCAAACCAAATTATTTATTTTGTATGTTTTTTTTTTTTTTAAATGACCCCAAACCAAATGTACTGTATGATTGATAATGAATGTTGCTTCCCATTTACTTTTTGGCTCAGAGTTAGATGAGAAGATTGATGCCACTCATATCTGTGTAGCTATGTAGCTAATGCTAGCAGCAGGGGGAATTGTATTGGTGCATATTTACCACAGAGACGTTTTAGACTAACAGACGAGTATTGTTAAGAAGGAAGCATTAGTCAAAGCATTAGTCTGGATTGAAAAACAATGCCATATGCATTTTTTTTTAAATCAGCAGAGTGAGGAAAGTCCCCACAGTGGACCGTGTTTTTGGAAGAATGTACCAGGAGTATACTACAAATACTTTTGCCAGCATCTGTCAGCCACTGTCAACCCAGTTAAAAAAACACTTTACAGTGAGGTTTTTAATTTGTTACCAAGTGTTAAATGTCTTTGTGATTATATACATTTCCCACTCCAAATTCAAACTAGCGGTAATAGTTTGGGAACATACACCGAGTGAAGGAGAAGGCAGGACATTATTACTTAAGATTTGCAATCTGTGATTGCCTTGTATTATAGAATGTAGTGCTTTTGTCACTATAACAGTTTAGTTTGATCATTTGTATAAACATAATTACATTATTGCTCATGTATAATGGCTTTCCTATGTGAACAAACAGGTATTATTACCATACTAGACCTACAGTATGTTAGTTAGCGTTTGGGGGGTCTAGAGGATTAAGTGCAATCAGAGTATACATGAGCCGATTATTCTTATTTATTATTATTTCTGACAATGGCTAAAAACAAAATTATAACTTGTAAGTATATGCAGTGTGGATACTTCAAAAGAAAGCAATAACATGTTTATTTTGTGTGTCAGAGATTACATGCCTTCAGAGTCTATACCAATGACTCAACAGAGAGACGACATAAAAATAAATGTATTGTGTCAAACTGTTGTACAAAAATCTCATTTAGTTACACCGTTGAAGGAAACCTGATTTATATTTTCAAAAACGTTTTTTTGCGGCAGATCACTTCAGGTAGAATTCGCTTACATTCAGGTGTGTTAAACTGAAGAGAAAGCTTTATTTTTTTGAGGTTGTGAAGAACCTTTTGTTTCAATGTTTTAGAGTTTCTGTGTGTCTGATATTTCAGCGGTGTTCAATCATTTTTGCTACCATGGATTTAGGTGAAAAATAAAAACACCTGATAAGGATTTCTGCCTATAGTCATTACTCGCATATGGGACTGGATTAAAGGATTTTTAGTTT
Source organism: Percina caprodes (assembly GCA_013375575.1). Classification (NCBI taxonomy): domain Eukaryota; kingdom Metazoa; phylum Chordata; class Actinopteri; order Perciformes; family Percidae; genus Percina; species Percina caprodes. The sequence goes on from JABXJD010000167.1 coordinate 984,090, forward strand.
ATGATATATGAATAGAAGAACTATGTGTATAGTGCTGCCATATTGATACAGTCTGTAAAACCAGAAATAATGAAACACTCTAGCTTCCCAGTGATATAAACACGATACCAACATACATAATGCAGCTGAGCTTCAGCCATTCATTCTGCCTTTGATTACTAGACACTAGCCTAATTACACGTCTCAGCAGCTTCAGTAAAACAGTGGCGCTCTGATTATTTTTTTCTGGGTGTCAAATGCAGCCGCAGCTCAATTGCTCCAAAGCTTTTTGCGGTGCTGATGATGGCATTTGTTGTGTCTGCTGTCACGGCCAAGTTGAATAGATAGGACACCCTTTTGTTCGGGTCTCTGTCAGTCTCCAGACCCATTATTATGTATTCAGCTGCATCTTCCCTCTCTCTCCTCTCCCCTTTCTGCTCCCCCAAAAAATCCCTGAAACTACCCCCCACCCCTGTGTCACTGGGATCATGAGGAACTGCCCCCACCTCTACTCCCTCCTCTGTCTACCCCCTCTCTGAACACGCCTTTCTGGAGGGCAGACTTCTATTTATACCTAGCGGGGGACTGACAGTTAACCTTTTGCTCGGGGGGAAATTTCTGGGAGTGAGGCCAATATCTGTGGGCCATTCTGAATGAACCCCTCGTTCTGGGAGGCTCTCTATACATCTATGTATCTCTCTATGTATCTATCTATGTATCTATCTCTCTCTCTCTCTCTCTCTCTGTGACAGGCCAACGATCCAGCGCCACACGCCACTTCTCCTCTCTCCTTCCTCTTTCAGTCTCCTCTTCTCAGGCAGAATAATTGGCTGGGCTTCAGCCTCCTTTCATTTCCAGCCACAGCAAACTGAAAGACTCCATTAGAGTGCCTCCTTATTGCCAAAAGTCTCCCCCCTTCCTCTCACTCTCTCTGTCCTTCCTTCAAGGCCAGAAGACAGACTCGGGCCTATCTCATCTATTGATTTGAGCCATCTATATATTCTCCTGGTAGACTGTTCCGTTTCATCTCCTTGCAGCACCTTTTGTGTTTGGATTTTGTCTTTGAAATTGTGGTTATTGAGCCTCTAATTTGTTACAGCGAGTCAACTGCCAGCAAACATGAACACGGTGATGTTAGCATTTAACAACTCTTCAAATATAACAGGCTATGCAGTATAAAAGACACTTAAAGATAACAAGCAGAAGCTCACCAGTGGGCCAGTCAGTATGAACGTTGTGCTGTGAAGCCAAACATTGTTCTAGCAGTGAATTTGAGTGGAGATCCCAACGTTCCCAGAAAAATCATGTATTTCATGATATAAGAGAAACATCTTTGGTGGATTCATTCAGCTTTTCCCCAATAGGTTTGGTTTTGAGAATGTCCTTGATGTGGCGACATCTCAAAGAAAGGGGGAATCACTTAACTTACTGTACGCTACTGCCACACAAATGCATACATTATTGATCTGGGTGGTTAAGAAGTGTGCTGTTCACACACAAGAAAACATTTTAGTACTCAATACCAGACTAACATTCTTCTGTGATTTAAAGTCTTTATAGTTTAATTTACATTTTGACAGTAACCATTCAATCATCAATGCTAAATCAGTATAAAGAATAATATAATGCAAACAAAATAGTAAAAAAATCCCTTTAGATTGCATGGTTTTGAAAAGCGAAAGAAAAATAGGCAAAAACAGAAAAAAGTATAAAACACAAAAAGAGATATGGATCAAATACAAACATCGCATTGAGTGGCCCATGTTAATCATATCAAAGAAATGGTACCAGACCTCAAACACTTTTAAACACAGCTAACATACATTTATAACCTATTTCTGTCATTAAGGTCACCCACTCTAAATTGCTTTTCTACTAACTTTTGTAATTCCTTCTCACCTCAGGGCCCCTCAGCAGTTTCAGACTCTGAATGCATGACTCCCTCTGAACAGACATCTCTGTTGTAAACTTCTTGGCTGAGGGAGCTCCTGTCACCTCACTCTGCCTGTCACACACATTTAAAAGTCTCTCAGGTAGCTTTTATAGATTGACAAATGTTGCAAGCACCAGGTGGCACAAAGGCGTGTTGAAAAGCAGAGGATTGGGAGGATGTTCTAGAGAAGTAGATCATGCAGGATACTATGAGATTACATTTCCTCCTACTCAGTAGTGATGGCTTTTGTTACCACCAGATGACAGTATTTATCCTCTCAACTTTTCTGGACATGACTACCATGACCTCTGTGGACTCCTAGTGGAGAGACAAGGGACAGCAAATGTCTTGCAGGGCCTGATCTTACAATGCAGAAGGCCTGACCTATCCAACTACTTTTATGAAGACTCAATTAAGAAAACGCAACTCTCCTGAGCCTTTAGACATAATAGATAGAGTGTGTTTTACTTATCTGTGATAACAAGTTCTTTACATTAAAAAAAAAATGTAAAGAAGCATGTTCAAGCAAATGTTGCAAACCAAGGAGGGAGAAAACTTTTCAAAGCTAAGGTTATCTTTTTTTTTAAAACAGATTTTCATTAAAGCCTCTCAAACCAACCAACGAACATGAAAATTACGATTCAAAAAGATCATTTATTGAACAGTGGAAGGAAGATTATTCTTGGAATATTTATCTCGCAGCGCAGTGAGCGGGCTAGAGTCACATGCATGATAGAAAAGGTCAATGAAATGGATTGTGTGTGGAGACAATCATTGCACACTCTTATTACTCGTCCAAAAGGCAAAAGGTCTTCAAGTGGCATTAATGCCATGCTCTCTGTGATATATAATGAAAGTGTGTGTGTGTGTGTGTGTGTGTGTGTGTGTGTGGTTTAGGTCTACTGAGTCTTCATTACACCAGAGCTGGGTCCACTCCAGTCCTCTGCCCTCGCTCATTGCCTCTCCCAGTGTCAGCCAGGAATAATGAATTACAGTGGATGCCATGGGGGGGCTGAGTGAGAGGCTCAGAAGTGGACTCCATTTTAGCTCAAATTACTTCTCAGATCCCATTCAAATGGCAGTCTGAGGCTGCTCCCTGCCTTACATGTATTCCTATCGGAGGGTGTAATTATCTGTTCAAACCTTCTTTTCATTTACTAATTTTAGTATGTACTATTTCCAGTTTTTTGTGGCTATTCTTCCAGCACTTTAGGGCTAAAGCAAAACATCTACAGAAAAACTAGATAAACACATCTCAGTGGAAGTTATCAGTTCAGTCAGCATGCTCAGCCTTGTGTGCCATTCCTGTTGAATCCTCTTTTTCCTCCACAGGACAAATACTAAAATGAAAGCTTAAACCTCAGGTGATGGCACATTATGCATGCCATCCAAACAAATCCTTCGCAGTGTAAATTAAACACACCCAGTGCATCTTACAGCCCAGATCAGACTCTGTAAATCGACCAGGTTAATAATAACTGAATAAAAGGTAATGGAATAAATCAAGCTGAGTATTTACATTGCATGATCATATCCTAAGAGGCAGATAACAATAACTCTGCATTTTTGTGGAAAACTCAGATAGTTAACAAAAAATTTACACCGCAGATCAATATCCATGCTCATTCCTTATTTTTCTATAAATAATAAAATATGAGGAGATGCTCTGTCAATCTATATTCAACTCATTTACTCACATATTTTGGGATAAGCGCTGTGTAGGAATGGGCTTTAACTGTTTCAATGAAAAATATATTTATCAAAATATCAATATGAAACAATTATTCAATTATTCACTGTGTATCCTAAATGTTAGCCCAGACACCTGTTGTGTGGCCAAACATAGACATCTAACTTGTTTATGGACACACACACACATCTAAGAAATATGCCCTATGTTTCCTACTTGAATATTGTCAAAGAATGGAGACTTAATTTACATAATAAAAATCATGCTTGCAGCCCTGTTTAGGATGCACTAAAGGTCGATGTTTGTCATGTTTTAATTAGTCTTCATTAGTAGGCGTAAGAGACATTTCTGGGAAGCAACAGGCTTGCAGCCTATTCATCTCGCTGATGAGAGATGCACAATGTTGGCAAGCTAAATCCATCTGGGAAAGTTATTGCGCCTAAAATTGCCTTTGACAGCCCGGCCCCTGATAAGTGACAAATTCACAACATATCCGCGGCTGGGGGGTAAAAACAACTCAGGTGCACAAGGGGTGAAAGGGACTCCGTCGCACATGGCGCTTTCAGGGGAGTCTAGCACTATTTTGGCAGTTAAATGGCTCAGGGCGCGATGCCACACAGGGAGAGGGGTCGAAAAACCGCTTCTGACTGACCTCCACTTATTATTAAAGTTGCAAGATGGACACAGTGACATAACATGAATTGTTTCTCCCATTTAGAATGAACTCCGATCTAAAGACAAAAAATGCTAATCGCTTTGCGATGAACTTTTAAAAGTTAATGCTGTGATGTGATTGCATCTGGCGTGTTGTTTGACATTTGTAACTATCCGGATGCACATAAAAGCCACTAAGAGACTACAATCTGAAGAACTAAATCTACTCTAAGAGTTGATTAATTGAAGATGAAGATTTGGAAAGTCTATAGTTTAACATGATTTTTTAGGAAAAATGCACCTTGCAGAGATTGAGTGGTTATTGCATGTTCTTCCGCTTCTGAGTTGCAGGATATTTACACGGGAAGTTCTTTACAATAAATCAAACTACAACTATATAAACCACAATAAAATATATATTATGGTATGGTGGCCTGACGAAGAAAATCCACCACATGTCACTGCCCTGCCTGCATGCAACCTGCTCTCATAGGAGTTTATTCCGCGGCAAGTGTTTTCCACCTGTCCCTCCCTGCAAATAAACGCACGCAAGAGCTCGAGACAGGTGCATGAGGCATTTAGACGTCATAAAGCATCCTGTGTGCGCCGCACAGGAGTATCGAGGACCAACAACTTTAAGCTGAGTGGCAGTCACTGAACACACTGTACGCTTTTACATTATATTGGCTTTACTTTGAGATCTGTTTAGCCCCCTCATGTTCATCTCGACTCCCCCACTCCCCCATGTTGCATGGTAGCCTATTTGTTCTGTATGAGAATGTAAACCCATTAACCTTACGGAAATAGCATGAGCCACCACGTGCAGTTCATTCTTTGCTGTCACAAGTAAGACGTGAGAAGTCCGGCCGACCAGCTGGAAAACTAGAGAAAATACTGCGGGCCTGACACCAGTTGAGTCTCACGCAGATCCGCTATAGAGGGAACTTTAATACATTCTTAAGAAGAACACAAAACTTATTAAAGACATTTAGACGTTTAGTTTGACATGGAAGGAATAGCCTAGTGAAACACTAGTTTTAAAGTGATGGTGGTCAGAGAGACGAAACATAATCTTGCCCCAATAAATGGCCAAATCTCAATCATTGTGAGTAGTCTTCCTTGAGCTCATTTTTCTATTCTTTTTTTAACACTACTTGTTGTTGGGTCATAAAGTAACAAAGCGTGGAACCGCAGCTTCTCTTCTCCCTTTTAATAGCTTAATTGAAAAAAAAATTTATAAGGTTTTAGCAGTGTTTTTTTGTTTGTTTTTTAAAAGCAATTCACGTTTGGCATGAATTTCCAAAAAAGAATTACTTCTCTTTTCCCTGTTTTTTTTTTTTTTTTTTTTTTTTGTATTAGGTTTACTATTGGAACATCCATTTCTTTTTGGTTATGTTGTATTATTGGTTTTATTTTGTAGTCAGAGCTGGAGGGTGTTGTTTTAGCATGGGCTCTCCCTGAAATTCGATTTAAGCTTCTGTATATGGCAATTCATAATATTGTATGAATAATAAAATTGAACAAACTGACTCCCGGTGTTCTTAATCTAGTTTTAGGCTATGTTAACCTCGCAGAGACCAACTTGGGCTCGTATCAGCCTATTTAGGATTTATACACTAATCATTAACTTTTGTTACAACTATATTTTCCACTTGGGCAACACCAGAAATCAATATTAAATGTACTAAACTTGACAATTTTATATTGGTCTAACTTACAAGTTTCCTACTACTTTACATCAACTCAACTAGTAAAACGTGTTACCCCTAATATGGTGTATCTTATGAGCAATAACAAAACTAATTAAAATATTTGTGTATAAATTCCTTCCTCCTTCCAGTAGTAAATTCAGACATGCTGCATTGTTTCACTTTTTTGCTAATTTAACATAATAGAAACGTGGGGTGGTGGGGGAGAGAAGAGATCAGCGACTACCCGGCGAACCTTTTCGTCATATTAGTGAAGCGTTCAAGAGTTAGCTGATGGGAGCTCAGCTGCATTCAATTAGCCTTCATCCAATTTAGCTGAGGCCTTAATTGCGCTCAGGGTGGTGCAGTTGTTTGTGCTAAGCTCTGTTTGAGACTTCTGTAGAGAAAATACGTGCCGCTTCTTAAGAACAATCCCAATTCAAATGAGACTTATCTACGCCAGACCGATCAGACGGATTAAGAGTTATTAAAACCTATAAAAGGGCTGAAACCAGAAGACTCAGCAACCCCAAAGTCCGCTGCATGGCGAGTCCAGAGGATTTCCCTATAAACACGCACACACACACACCACGTTAAAAAATTATATAGACATCATCTACATACGGTGATGTGTTATGAATAAATAGTGGAGTAAGTGATATCTGGAAGGCGACTTAGCAGCAGAAACTAAAATTAGTTAATTAGACTTTGAGAAGCACCATCTCACTACATGTTTCCCCTAAAAATACAAAGCGAAACTTAAGTTATATATATAGGCCACGTCATGGCTAAAATAAGTAGTTTAAGAGATAACCCCAATAAGCTTTATAGGCTACAATATTTCAGCAACATTGGCCTGTAAACTGAAACAATACAATAGTAAGCAGGCAGAGGTTCATGTTACTTTGCAAAAATAGCCAAGTGGCCAAAATGTAGGCTAACAATGCATCCAACCAATAGCATTTGTTTTTAATCCAAATCTACTTTTTTCCACGTTTCTGTGATTCACCCATTTCTCTCATATTCAACACACATTCACGTCCAAATCCTAAAATGTATTTTAGACTAATTTTCTTTCTAAACTGATTGACTTTTTTTCAGTGCAGACTATGCGCAATTAAGCCCGTTTCTAATCTTCTCTAATTCGGCTGCCATGCTCTTGGCTGACCCGGGATGAAAAACAGGGGACACAGAGCTTCCATGTCCACAAAAGCACATCCAGGATCATCAAATAGGAGAGGCTTGCATTCATGTTTTGAAAGGCACAGGAAGCTGGAGGATTTGGTCCGACCCCTGCATGGTGACAGAACTGATATCTTAGAGACCCCCATTCATCTGGAGGGAGGGATGGTGACCGGGGTAGGGAGGGAGGGAGGGAGGGAGGGGGGTGCTGGGGTAAGGGTGGGATGGAGGGGGCTCAGGGTGCATCTACAGAGGTCCCACCACCCTCTGATCTGTGAGCTGGCACACATCATGGCGTCCATTCACAAATCCTCCTTCTGCGCGTCACCTTTTGTAGTACTCCATAGTACTGAGCCCTGGTGACGTGTAAGACAATCCTACCAAGAAAAATACAGAGGAAAAAAAAATAGGTTATTGGAACTCAAGGACAGGGAACATGCGCACAATGCATGCGATGTATTATAGTAGTAGGGGGTAAGAGGGAGTGGGGAGGGAGTGGGGGTGTAGAGCTATAAGTGAATATGAAATAGACCCAGTTGCTGGATTTATAGGCTGCATAGAAACTAAATCAGACGTTCAAACTGTGCGCTACAGCGCTAGCAGCCTTGTTTACCCCCCAAAACAAAGAATATTAACAGTTACCTGCAAAGCTGAAGAGATTCTCCAGTGCTTTTTGAAACAAACGAGAGAAAGAGAGAATACTGAAACATTCACTTATTTTGTAGAAACTGAGAGACATGCCATAGCTACGATAATCAATATTTCCTGCTTCCCTGAACAAGACCAGAATATATTATGCTAAATAATAATAGGCTATTCAACCTTTGCTTTATCCACACAGCGATTGACACTTTTAAAATAGTCAAAACAGCAGGCTATACGTGATGTAATGATGATGTGATCTTATGTTGGCAAATTACAAGTAATGGTCACAAGAATTTTCCAAAAACTTCATCATGTGATTTGACTTAGGCCCTCCGGCAGCTATTTGAACGTTTCGTGATAGACTGCTATGGAGCAAATTATAACAAATAATGCTTGAAACGTGCATGTTTAACACGTGAAAAGACGATTGTTGCACACGTTTGAGTTCATTAGTAACTGGTTAATAATAGTCGCCTTTACAAGGATATCTGTCTCGTGCTGCAAGGCTGTTATACACTGGACAATGTTTTACCAAAACTGTGTACATGCACAGGTTTTACAGTCAGCTTAAATGAAAACTACACGCCTACATTACAAGCGGCTGAGGCCTGCCTGATAAACACATACATGCACGTTTCAACGCCAGTACAGACTGATTTGAATAGTTTTTTTTATCATGTTACAAACAAGAAAAATAAAATAATATTGTGCATTCATAGATCCATTTCATTGCGTCTGGACAGGAGATACAGATTTGAAGAAAAAAAAAAAACATGTCCAAAGGTGAGCTATCATAAAAGCTTTCTTTTCCCACTGCATTAATTAACATTTTAAGAAACAACTTATTAAAGACTAAAAATCTCAAGACTGAATATAAAGGGGCTTTACTTCCTAAAACAACCCAATAGTTAATGAAGAGCAAGACAATGAAACTACAAAGCATGCATGGTACCAAAAACAGCCAAACAGCAGGCTTATTAACTTATTATCCGATTAATGTTGGACTTCACTTGGCAATAAAAAAAAACAATATCATAATACCCAAATCAATTGGATGCTGTAGTACTATTTTAACCCTTAACCAGGACAAACTGTCCTAGAATGTGTTTTCATCCACAACCAAAGCAAACCAGAAAGGTGTCTAAAACCACCAGCAAAGCAAACGTAGCGATGATGACGGATATTCTGCTAAAACGAGACAAGATCTGTCTTTTTCAGCACCACAGACCAAAACAAGACAGTCAAAACTCAGAGTATGACTCAAAATCCCACAATAGCTGGATAATGTGCTGTACGGAATAGAAATACAGAAACAAATAAATACATATATAGTATAGTTTTGAGTATTAAAAACTGCAGTAGAGTCAGATGACTTCTGCACACTGGTGTTTCACCTATTTCGAGCAATTTCTTAGTTCCTGTGCGTAAAAACAACTAGGCCTATTACCGATCCGGTCTAGCTACCATCAGTCCATTCTTTTCATTTTAAAACGCAGCTTCAAAATGGAAACAAATTAAATGAGTGTGAAATATGTCACTTTTAAAACAAAACACGATTCTAGGGCTTATTAGATGCCTGGTTGGCGTGTTAAAAGTACATTTTTGAAGTGCACACAGGCTCTTATTATAATTCAGAACGTGAAATGGTGTCATTTCCTCCAGACATCCCTGTTTTGCTGTGAGGTTAGAGGCCAAGCCCAGGCGGTAGCGGCCTGTCTGTGCCTCCATTGTCTGGTGCTTATTCAGCGCTCAACATTGATCTGCGCTTCCCCTCACAAGTGAGAAACAATCGCAGCATGAGAGTGGCCTGTCTAATTACATCTTTCACTCCCAACTTTCACCTCAGACATGAGAGCTTTGATGGGACCATAGAAGCAGAGGGTGTTCAGGTAGATTTTTTTAAATGCAGCAATATCAGAAAGCAAGAACTCCCTTGTAATGGCAAACTACTATCCAAGGATCAGCCTAAAGCCTGTGGTGTGGCATTTTGTGAATATGTGTGCGTATGAGCTGTCAATACGCGTTTGAACAAAAACCCAATGATTATCCCCAAACACATGCTAGGTAATATGAGTTCACTAAAACTGCTTTGCAAAAGGCCTTTGTTTAACAAGTGAAAAGTCAAGGATAGAATTTTATCCGCAGGACAATAGCTTAGACTCGAGTTTAAATTACAGGGTTCAACGTGTCACAAATACAAATTAAAACAACAGTTGTGAGCAGCAGGTTATTGTTGCAACCTTCACAACACTCAAAAAGTACATATTTATGGCAAACGTTCCCATAGCTCAAACTGATCTGAACAATCTATCATAAGATAACGACTGGCCACAAAAAAAAAACACAAATAGTATGCGTCCGGTTTTCTTTTTAGACATTTGGATTCAAGTTAGGCCTACTCCCACTCCCAAAAAACTAAAAAGGAACAGACAATGCATGCTTGTAATAGAAAACAAAGCAGCTGTCTGACTTTCTAACTGAATTGCTCGAAGGCTTCTCACTCAGTCTTGCTGCTCCTCTGGTCCTCCTCGATGCCCCCTTTCCTTTACGCGCAGCCACGGTTAAAACGCCAGCGGAGAACTAGCTGAGCCATCCCTGCGTCCCGGTGGCATCCTGGGAGAATAAACAAACTCAGCGCTGGTCAGCAAAGTTACTCAAAGTTTTGTCTTTGGCGCGACTCAGTATCCTGAGCACCGTGCAAAAAACAGTTTGTTTGCATCACTGATTTCTTTTAAAGGGATATGGACCCAGTTCTTGGTCGACCGCAGCGTCACGACAGGCGGACATGAGAACATCAAAAACACTTAACACACAACTCTGCGCTTTTGAAATCAGACAGGGAAGACTCTGTAGCTGTCACATTTGAGTTTTGATGCATTTTGTGGCCAATTAGGAGGCAACTGAAAGCAACATGTTACATTAGACACATGCTGCAAATCAGAGTGGTTACATTTCAAGATATAACCTACAATGTGTTGTTGCTATAGGTTTGAAAGAGACAAGTGTTTTTGAGATTAAATTAAAATGTAGCCTGAAGAAAATACCGTTACTCCACCCTAAATTCCAAATGTGAGCATTGACATTGTTTTTCGCATTTAACCTTGACAACCTGTTTTAAGTTACTCTAAATCCAATTGACCTTAAAAGGGTTATAATAACCTTTAATGCAAATATATTTCCAGCAGATTATGTTTTCAATGTTGCCTTAAGGTGTAGCTCCTTTAAGATATTTAAACACATGTTGCCTCAAAGATTTCCATGTCACTGATCTCAAATACATTCACATTGGGCCTTTTACCCTGTATATTAGAATTGTGTCTCATGTGCCTCCAAATGAGCAAATGTCTAGTTGTTATTGCTTTGAAATTGAACTGTATTTGACTGTGGGTGTCTTAAAGTGTCGATTACTTATTTACATTTAAGTTATAATAACAATATAAAAATGTACTATTTCTCGTTTTATTGGGAGTCCCTTCCTCCCCTGCAAACAAGGAACTCCGGGGGTCCCCACAACCCACTCTGACAACCTCCCATTGTTTTAATTAACACACAAAAGGTGATGTGCATTGTGTTTTCCTTTGCAAACTAAAACTCCAAAAAAATAAATAAGTTACAGGTTCATAAACACAGATATTGGGAGTATCTGGGTGCATGCACTGGATTTAAATTAGGCTCCTTCCTCCGTCAGTACTCTTTCCCTTTACTAAGGCTAGGGTGGGCGTTTGTGGATTGCTTTGGAGTCTGCGTCACGTGGCCTGGTTTCTGCCATCCCATTGGTTCAAGGCACGTGTCTGGGAGGACGGTGGGAAAACGTCACTGGAGGGGCTCGTATTGAAAATAAGAACAAAACTCCAGAGTGAGAGTATTAGAGCATCAGTTTAGGAGCCTCTTTATTTACCCTTAGTTTAGTTTAGGTGTAGGCATTACCGAGCACACTGAAATCGGATAACACTAAATTGGATGGTGCGCAAATGGCACATGTTTTAGCTCTGCGATATCAATTGTAACCCGATGTTGAGGGAATATATGTCAAAAAAGTATGTTTTTCTCAGAGGACACTATCGCAAGGCTTTGCATGGTGTCCAAGGCATTCACTAGTATTTGAGTTACTTTTTTATTTGTATATATATACATATATAGGCTATTTCACGCGCGCGTTTTTTGCAGTTTAATTTCCCTTGAGTTCGTTGATATTTTGCATTGCAGCGAAGAGAGCGATAAAGGGGTTAAAGAGAAAGCGAATCAGTATGGAAGAAAATGATCACGGCAACAGAGACGTGGTGGAGCGGCAGGAGTCGGCGGATGAATCAAACAGAGCCATCCTTCCCCTCCTACAGGCGCCGGGGAACCAGCAGATCCCTCACCGGGTCACCAATTTCTTCATCGACAACATCCTTCGGCCGGATTTCGGACGGAAAAAGGACGGAAGCGCAAACCGCGAAGAGAGTAGCCTGGCATCGCGGGAGAGCCACAGCAGCCCCGACGCCCCTCAGACCGAGCCAGTGGGGAACACGGTGCAGGCGGAGGGGACCTCCACTCCACACACGGTTACCGGGACCAAGAAGCCCGCTATAGCCGCCGAGGAGCCCCTGAAACCCCGCGGGGAGAGCGGAGACCAGTGCCTAAGCTCAGACTCAGACAGTTCCCAAGCCAGCTCAAACCCAGCTCAGTCTCAGTCCATGCTGTGGCCAGCCTGGGTCTACTGCACCAGATACTCGGACAGGCCTTCTTCAGGTTGGTGGCACCGTGCATGCGTTTTACTATTCCGTATTCTCGGTAACCTGAAATACCCCGTAACACTGACCCCGGATGCCTTGACCGAGTTCTCCCGAGTTGAGTAGCGAACCGTGCTGAGCGGCGTACGCTGCGAATTTACTAACCATACATCGATTAAGAATGTTTAGAAATATTATTTTATTTAAAACACAAATCCCGTGGTAAACTACATGAACATGATGTCTTAGTAGCCTACAATATGAAAAAAATACCTAATAATGAAATAAACAGTGGGCTGTTCGGTGAGAGGAGGCCTATTTTAAATGCGAAGAGAAAGAAAAAAAATATTTCTTTTAAAATTCTAACACTTATCTTAAATCTTTATATTTTATATACTCACCAAAAACATCAAAACGTTAAAAGCAGCCAATTTATTTGAGCTATTACGCACATATTTCACACACGGAGTTTTTCTCAACTAAAATTCCATTGTATATTTCCTAGGGTTATGAATATGATAATACTAACGTCCTACAAAGTCTAATCATTAACGCGCTGCATATTTTCCAGAGAATCTGCAGATCTGCAAAATAAGATTTTTAACTGTTTAGTTCTTTAGAAGCGTTAGGCGAGTTGTCTTTGGGCTGAATTAAATATGCATCTGTTTTCACAATGGATGCTCCCATGGCTCATGTATGGCCAGTAGTGAGGTTTTTAGTATTATTTAAAATCTCTATTTACAAAAAACATGCTACAACTCGTCCGCCTGCAGCAAGGTTACTATCTGTATTTTCTTAGTGTCTATAAAAAGTGGAGTACAACTTGTTCTCATGCATTATGTAACGCTGTATGGAGTGGTGTAGGCGACTACTACGAGTTGTAGAGCTGCACCGTTTTATATGGGCTGCTTGAAAAACACACACACACACACACACGCGCGCGCACACGGGCGCACACACACACACACACACACACACACACACACACACACACACACACACACACACACACACACGCTGATTCATCATTCTAAAGGTTCGGCCTATATTATGTCGTTTCATTAATGTTTTCCACACTGTTTGGTGGAGGGAACCAAACACTAAGTGCAAAGCTCCACCAAATAGGCCTCAATCCAGATGGAAAATGAACGTGTAGCCTATCTAATGCGTGCTACTCAAATTCTATTCACGTTTTCCCACCGAGGAGCTTTTCAAGTGGCCCACAAAAACATAAATGCAAAGCATCTGCATTAAACCTTATTCTGTATTTCAAAACAGTGGCTGAGATGAATTAGTGATGTTCTTCCAATTGTTGTCCTATTGATGAATAATTCCTTATTAGTACAGACTGTGTGTGTGTGTGTGTGTGTGTGTGTGTGTACACGAATATGTGTGTAAGCGAGGAAGAGGGATAGAAACAGGGAGGGTGGGAGGGAGTTATGGGAGGTTTTGCTTCTTGGGTGTTTTCTTCAGTGGACGTGTCAACATTTTACTATCAGTCCTTATTTTTTGTTTTCCCATAATGCTTTAGGGAGCCAATACAACGTATTAACTTATTTTGTGATTTGTTTTGATAAAATTGCTTCTAAAGACACAGTAACATAATGACAACAGATGTCTGAAGATGCATGTTTACGTAATTGTCGATTAGTTAAAATAATATATATTTTCTTCTAAAATAGACCAGCACCTGTTTTAGATAAACGAGCTTTCATTCTAAATGTAAAGTAGTAAAACAGTGTACTAGTTTTCCTTTGGTTGAGTATTTAAATGACAAAACCTTAATATATATATATATATATATATATATATATATATATATATATATATATATATATATATATATATATATATATATATATATATATATACTATTTCTAAAGTTATTATGAAGCAGTTTGCCTGATTATTGTCCATGCTTTTTTGACCATATTCAAGATCATGTTGTGATACTGACAAAGCAATGTCTGTGGCCCCCCCCTCACCCCTATCACCCACACTACAGGGCCAAGATCTCGCAAACCAAAGAAGAAAACAACCAGCAAAGAGGACAAGCGACCACGGACGGCCTTCACAGCAGAACAGCTGCAAAGACTAAAATCGGAGTTTCAGACAAATCGGTATTTGACCGAGCAGAGGCGGCAGAACCTGGCGCAGGAGCTCGGCCTGAACGAGTCCCAGATCAAGATCTGGTTTCAGAATAAGAGGGCCAAAATCAAGAAGGCCAACGGCGCTAAAAACTCTCTGGCCTTGCACCTGATGGCACAGGGACTGTACAATCACGCCACCGTCACGTCAAAAGACGAAAAATCAGACAGCGATTGATTTATAGAGAAATCACAGCAGCCTCCTGACGAAAAAGACCCTACAGTAATCCTATGATAGATTTTTATAGAGATATCACTGCAAAACTCTACCTACAGGAATATTTAAAGACAACAGTAGATAAAAGTTCTATTTCTATCACTATACTGCTGAATCACCAGTTACATTACAGAAAATAACAAATAAGGTCATTGGACAAAGAGTCCCTACAGGAATATATAATGATACCATGGTCTCTATTGGTTCCTATAGGAGTATTATAGCGATTTTTCGTTATATGGGAGGTTTTGCAAGCCTACAATGCAATAATTTCATCGAATAAAGGGCCAGTGGAGTATACCAGCATAAATTGTTTAAAAAAAATAGATATTTCTGCAATATCACGTCTATAAAAGATGTTGTATAAAAGGTATGTTTTCATTGTTTGTCGCCCCCACCCCCCCCCCCAGGGGGTACAAATGCTTACACCCATAATTTTTCTATATAGGCCTACTGCTATCCATGATTGTCAGAATTTTACATTGAACTAACTGGCACTTGACGTTTCGATCTGTCAGCGAAGTGAACAAACTGAAGTCCAAAGAATATTTTTCTGCTGCATCCAGGCTACTGTGAATTTAAATAAATGCTAACAGGAGTTTTATTTCCATGCTTGTTGGTTTCCTTGGTTGTGTTTTAATGTAAAAAACTGACAGAGGAAGGTGATTTTTGAGTGTCAGTTGCAGACCTAATTGGACAGACAATGAATTTTGATACGTTTTTTAAAAGAAAAAAAATAATCACAGGAACCGTTTGTTATAAGTGACAGAGAGGTAGCGACTTTTTTCTAACACGCCACTGAACTAAAATGCTAAGTTAGGCCTTGCTTATATGTATGTGGTCGTCTCATAGTCTTTCAACAGATATTATGTGCGTATTACTTTCGTCAATGCATCAGTGCAGCTATTATAGTTTTTAACTAGCAATATAATTCATTTTTGTAGCTTACTGAATTGAAGGCTATAATGCTGCCTATAAAGTCACAGAACAACTCTGTAGCATAAAGACAATGACAACCATTCTGCGCACTCTTGAGTATAGACTATAAAAGCAGGTTATTGGATGTTCTTGTTAAATCTTTCTCTATATACAGTTTATTACATATCCATTTATCATTAAAGAAGGCAAATCCATCAGTGACTGTATTACAAATGTTGGAAATCTCTGATCGTTGTTGAAAGGACTTCATATGTGTATTTATATAGATTATATTGAGAAAAAAAATCTATCCAATGGCCAGTGTTGCTTTAGAGTAGATATCTGAGGTGTTTACACTGCTTGTTTATCTTGCAATAACTTCTTTTTGTTTCCTTTTTTTGTGAATGAAAATAGTTTATGGGGCCTTTGCATGAAAGCTGCAATTTGTTGTACCTGGGCAAATAACTGTGTTTATAAACTTTGGTCTTTATCGACAGAAGTATGATCGAGCTAAGTTTTAGACTGTATCCATACCAAATTGTGGACTTTTTGCCTTTCAAAGTGTTTTTGTTGTGTATCTGCAAAAAGTGTGTGTGAATTAAAATCCACCAAACAGAAACACACTTTGCCTTAAAGTTCAAGTGTGAACTTTTTATGAAACAGAACTGTGCCGAATCAGAGAAGCAGTATTACTTCAAATGCAGACTATTCAAGTTGAATGCCTTTAATGAAAACTGCTGGTACGACATTATGAATTTACTCATCAGCGTATATCTATCTATATATGAACATGTTTAAATAAAATTACAACACAGAGTTGTAGAATACAATGCTATTTTTTATTTTATGTTGGAAGTATTCTTTGGTATAAATGTACATAATTTGTATCATGTATTAATTGTGTAATTAACTGCCTCCTGAAAACTACAAAAGAAGAGTACAGTAAATAAACCTTGAAGATTATACACAAACAAGTCTCTGGCATCTTAATGTGAAGCAAAGAGTTCATATATTGCCATTAAAGCACAGAAAAAAGAAAACTGAGGTCTGGCTGAGGCAGTAAGTGTGACCTTCAATCAATGCTGAGCTTCTGCAGGCATTATACTCTCAAAAAAATCAAATGCATTATAGCTATAATTGTTTGGAAGAGAAATATATACAAAAATAGTTTTACACAAATGTTGCCAGATGTCAAATATTCACAAATGTAATCACAAACATTATTAATTTCCATAGCATGACAACCCTTTTCATGCAAACACCCACTCATTCTATGGGCGGTTCTGGATCACATTCATGGAGGATCAAATTCATGGGTTTTGAGATTAAAACATTTTTGACAGCATCCAAACATTATGCAAGCTAAAGCCTTGAACAATTCCCAGGCATGTTTCCTCAACAATGCCTTATCTGCATTTCCATACTTGCACCGCTAGTCTTTGAACGCCATGTCTAACGGCCAATGACTATAGCATTAGAGCGGATATGGCTGCTCCCAGCACTGTCTTCACGATGGTCAGTCTTCCTCGTCGCTTTTGAAAAGAGCCAGTGCTGCTATCACAAGGCAGAAATGGGAGTGGAAAGGAAAGAGTGAGAAAGGGGAGGGTGAGAGAGAGAGAGAGCGAGAGAGAGAGAAATGAAGGTCAAAGCCTGTCATGGCTGCAGGTGGCTGGTTTCCTCCCTCCCACCCCTCAGTAACCCATTCTCCACACACAGTTTTCTCTCTCTCTCACTCACTCACTCACTCACTCACTCGCGCACACACACACCTTACTATCACTTGGTTTTATTTTCTTCTTGCCTGGCACGCACACATCCCCACACAATTCATTCATTTATGTTCCTACTCACATGCACACATACCCCTGTTTTGGTCTTTCATTCAGCACATCAATAGGAACCTTCATCTAAATATTCACCAGCAGAAAAGATCCCTGAAGTTCAGATAGGGACACCAATGCATCAACAATAGCTGAAGCTGTAGGGCTGCATGGACACAGTCTCCTGGAACAAAAGCTTTTATTTGTGAGTAATTTGTCTCATCACCAGAAGTAAGATTCAGATCGTTAGTGACCAGAAGTTGTCCTTGTTTGAGCCTCTGTCTGAGAACATAATGACAGTATGAATCATCGGTAAACTGAGAATAAACATCTCTTCTGGGATAGGATGCAGTAGTTATAAAAATGCCTGGAATAAAAGTTATTTTGTGGGGTATTGCTGACAATTTCACAAAGTTCTTGTGTTGTAAAAATGGAAGTGAGCACAGGATACATCAGGAAAGTATCAATGTCTACCTCTAAACACAAAAGGGCCCCATCCTGCTATGACCTCTCCTACCATCCTCCCCCACTCCTACTGTGTCATTTACCCAGTTTCTAAATGCTTCCTACGGCAAGAGTGGAATCTGCTCAGAGGTGCCTAGGCTTTGTGGCGGAAACATAATTAAAGTGGTGAAAGATGTAAAAGGTGAAGAATGGGGATGACATCAGGCCAATTTCACACTTGGCACTCGAATGGCTAGGTCCAAGCCAGGACTCTTGCCTCGCAACACAGATCAAAGCCCACTGTCACCGCACCAGTGCAGGCAAAAAAAAAGAAGCAAAAGGACACCTAACTATGCTAATCCCCAGGACGAATATATTTTAATCTTGTTAGAATACAAGTTAATGCCGTGGCTCAGTGACTGAACTTTCTGGCAAGAATAAGAGGTGGACAGAATTACTTTTACCTTTTCTACATGAGGTGCCTCTGTCTGGCACCGGATAAACAGCCAGAGTCTGAACAAACTTTCTTTTGGGCAAACTCAGCACATTAGGAAGCCACATACTGTACAGGCAGCAGATAGTAGTCACAAGCCAATGAAAAAGCAAGCAACAGTTTTCATTAAGAACGATGGAGAAAAAAAGAAAAAAAAAAAAAAGAAAAAAAAAAATCAACCCCAGTTGATGTGTCAGTGACCCAGTCTGAATCCCCGCTAGGACACCTAACATACAAAGGAAATGAGTATTTTGTGGACTGGTTTGTCTCCTCTCACATTGAGCCCTCCTTTCTCAAAAGCACCTTGGTAACCCTTGATCTCTCATGTATGGAAGTCAGGGCACTGGGGCCTGCAGTTGACTGGGGCCTGCAGTTGACTAGGCAGACAATAGCAAGCGGATGCTTTCTGGAAAAGTCACACCCAGGCAACTCTCATTATACACACAGTGTTTGAGCGACTCACGTAAAGACATACTAGACTTTTCAATAAATTATTTGTTCACTTAACAAAATGAAAAAAAATTTAAAAAAATCGTTTTTTCCACATGTAGCTAGCATATCTACTTTTTAGGAATGGATGTTAGGGGGATACATTAAAACATAGAAACAAAACACAAAACAAAACAAAGTTGTTCCTAACATGTTTTGACCGGCAGTACGTCTGGTCTACGCTGACTAAATCCTGGATGTGTCACAACACAGTCTATAGAAAATATTTCTTCATAAAGAGTTTGTATAGGTTCATAAAAAATCTAATCGTTACATTTCAGATAATGACAGTTTGCATTTATTGTTTTAGTTACACTGACTAACTTCACTTTTACTTTTTTGCAGACTGCATTTAAAATAACATTGACTACAGCTTTGGTAACATTGCTTGCTCTCACTAGTAGGTATAACAGATCAAACCAACTACTTCTTGATATACTAACTTTCATGATATACTGATATGTTCTCTTCTTAGCAAATGGAAGAAGATATTCCTCACTGAAGAAAACAATTTTAACCCATTTATAACTATATGTTTATGCCTAACATAATGAGGGTTATAACTACAGTTATTTATCATTAATCGTTCAATCTATAAAATGTCAAAAAGTCCTAAAAATGCCTACATTTTCAAATTGCTTGTCCAACTGATTTTTGGAGGACGAAAAACAGGAAAGGCATATAAGCCTGTTTAAAAGATGGAAACAGTGCTTAGAGATGAATTAAACTTAACGATTATCAGAATTGTTGTAGGTTAAATTTTTTGCTCATCAACTAATCAACAAATTGTTTCAGCACTAAATATAATGACACCAGTAATAAGACTATAGTTTGTGTAAAATGTGTCACACTTAAACTTGTGTTCTTTCCTTAAAACTAAAGAATGAATAAAACTCAAATTATATTCAATCCACAATTTCTTTATAAATTAAACTCTAATGCTTCTTTGGCTGTTTGCCCACGTGTAAAGTTTCTCAATTTATCGAGTAAACTTAGTTTCAAAAATTGTTGCAGACAACTACTTTCCTTGCTCTCTGAAACTCTGAAAGCTTTCCTATTTAAAATATAAGCTATTTGAGCTAAAAATCGGTATGCAATGAAACAAATTCTTCAAAATAAACAAGCTTAAAAAACTAAATCTGACTCCACAGAATGACACAGAAATATCTTTCTCTGACATCTTTTTTTTTTTAAAGTTGTAAAGTGGCATTGGGTGTTTAATACTATATCTGTAATGCACTGAAGTAAACAATGTTGAATATCTACTGAAATCAGTACCAAGTTCATGTTTTAGATAGCTTCTAAAAACCTCCAGTGCTCTGGAGGAAACAAATGCACACAAATGTATCAAAGGTACAGGCTGTAATGTGATATGCTGCATTAGACTTTCATAAGATGAGGGAGTTTACGAAAAGAAAACCAGATCCCTTGAATAGAAACAGTCAAGTGGATTGTGTTTCTTGGTGTAGCTTACATTCTTTTTCTATATACTAAATTAAGATGTACAATGTACAGTCATGCCATTTCTGGCCTTTGTTAGGGAGTTTGTGTTGCTTGCTGACACAGCTAGACAGGGTCAAGGATTCATCTCTCACCTCAGGCCCCCTGCTCTCCCCGGGGACTGGCCTGTCACTCACTTTGTGGTTACGCATCATAACTGACAGAGGCACAAAGTGAGAGCTCGACGCTGCATCAACAGCAGCAACATCATCACCAAAACCCATCCCTAGCATGACATCTTCCTCCTAGTCCACCACCAGCTCTCTACACTGTGGAGGGAAGGGGGGGAAAAAAAACACATTCACACCAAGAGCCAGTAATAAAATGTCATTGAGTCAGAGTAGAAAGACCTAAAAATAGAAGATTTGGAAATTTACCTTAACATTCTCCACACTGCAGTTTGGATGTGGGATGCCTTGCATTTGAGTTGTTACAAAGTGGCAGCCCAACCTGCAAAGGTTTATTGGGTATAATACTTAATTTCAGACAGTTTATTTAGTCTGGATACACACATCTACACTCTGTGATCCATTCTAAATGGGTCTCTAGCTCATGGAAACAGCTTTGAGTTGGTGTAGCGTATAGCCTTTAATTGGTATTAAGTAGATGACATAAGCACATGCATAGAGCCGTTTGACTAAGAGCAAAGTGTTTGAATGGCCACTGATCATAGCACTTTGTTCTTTCTATCAAACATGAATATAGTCATTGAAATACTGTACCACTTTGCAGCCAGCATTGCCACTATGGCCAACGCTGACAACCCAAACTAATACATATATACAGAATATAAATAGCTTGTTTTTTTTACATGTTAGACACTACAGAGAAGAAAATCCTGATAATCAGCAAGTGTCCATTCCCCGTGCCAGGCTGCAACCAATAATTTGAAGAATAAAATGGCAGCTCGCCAAAGACTGGGGTGCAGGGTTAAAAAATGTTAACACTTACCATTATATTGCAGTAATGGTCATACTAAATCCAAAAAAAGCACATTTAGCATTGATGTTTTTTTTATTTGGCTGCATTTTCACTATGAAATTAATGTAGCCATGGGTTTGGTATTTATGTTTGGATGGATTTAATTTTTAAACATTAATTTCAAAGAGGACTATGTGGCAGCATTTATTTCTAAGTCCAGACAAATTGTGGCTGGAAATAGCATTATTGTGAACTACTGATTTTGGCTAAAGCAATGACAAGAGGTTAACCCTTCACTGATTTCTGCCCAATCTACCTGTCTAGACTTCTATCGATTCTACATTGTTCTCAGATGGCCGAATACACCAAAAATACTCATCTCAGTTTGAGCTGGCATACAAGGCGAGCTAAGGCTCAGTCGGCTGTGCCTTAGCTCACAGTAGTGGGCGTCGCTCTCTTTCTCCATCTCACTCACTTTGCTACATGCTGCCATTTTAACTGTTCTTGAGTGGCAGGGGAGAGGGCGGGGTTGGTGGTGGCGGCCATGATGGTGGAATCACAACACCCACTCCTGAGGATCAACCTCAACATCAAAGCCAATTCACACATTTGGCAATGTTTTGGTTCAGGCCAAAACCGGGGATTTCTAGGTATAGGACGAAGTATGACATGATAAATGAGAACACAAACATGCAACTGCATCCACAGCAAAACATTTCTATTACATAATATACATACTAATTACGTTAGTCTGACAATTTGAAAACAAGAGGAAAAAGTGTATTTCCAGATTCTATAAAAAAAAGAATTCTACTCATCTGATTTTGACATTAGTATATGTTTAAATTAAAAAGTACATACTATACATCAATAGTAGGCCAGTACAATATATAGAACAACAGTATACACCAATACTGTATGTCAGTGTTGTATATACTTTGTTAATTGACCAAGATTTGGGCTCAGATTGTTTACTGGACTGCACTTTTGACTTACATTTTCTCATCATTTTCATTAAATTGTGCAATCTCTGTACAAGTGCAAATTAAGAGAAAAGTCCATGTTAAAAAGAGATGCACATTACTTTTATGTGCTGAAAAACATCAAATCACAATTTCATAAAGATAAAATAAAATGCAACATAACTGACTAAGACAATGTCAAAAAATGCATGTTAATGTAAGAAAATTAGCTTTGTTTTACATACAAATGTCTTGAGTATAATATTAAACAAAATAAAATGTATCATATTCAATGATTACTTACTGCGCATGAGAAACAAAATGTCCAAAAATGTATCAAAATCAGAAAACTATCATGAACCAAAAACAGCATGAAACAAAAAAAAAATTAAAAAAAAAATTAAAAATAAAATCAGACCTCCTTTCAAGAGTGTCTATGTGGGATCAGATGAACTGAAGCAAACAAATCAAAAAAATTTCACAAAAGTAACATTGTCATTTTAGAGTTGAAAGGTGAAGGATGTTGTTAGCTATATTGTTCTCTATCTTGTCCTGTTGTCCTGTAACCTCTATGAATATTTAGATAAAAAAGGAAGTTTTGCCAACAAATTCATGCTTGTGGTCCCTCAAAGCAGATTTTGTATTATGTGGGTCACATCAGTGCCCCCGCCTCATTTCCCCACCCCCAACCCTGAAAATTAAAAAGAAAAAAAATGTCTTTCTTGGATGACCATGGTGGCTCCTAACCAACTACATTTGAGGTCAAAGTTCATCATGTCCCCTTGGCAACACCAGGGCAACAAGAAACGGTGTCTAGACAGGTCACGGTATCCCCCCCCTCCCATGCCTAAACCAAACCACCACCCCCTGGCTCTTTCCGGAAGGAGGTGTCAGCAGCAGCCAAGTGCAGGGTAAACAGGGCGAAGGGGGGGGAGTGGCCTTTGGCCCTCGTGAGGTCGGATAAGCACCTCCACCCTCCACTGATCAAAGATGAGGATCCTCCATGCCAGGGCATTGGTCAAGGGGGCAGGGTCGGGAGATGAACTCTGCGTTTCTATAATCTAGACGTGTCCAAACCTGATTGTCTTCTTTCACAGCCCAAAATGGACCCTTCCGGTGCCGCTGATTACATTAGGGAGCACAGCCTCTTTTCACTGGGGCGCCTGGACAAAAGAGGTGCTTCCGTGCCCCTCACCATCTGGTCCCAAAATAACAGAAAAGATTCCAGAAAAAAAAAAAGCTCAGCCAGCACACAGCATTAAATTAAGGGACACTGTTTGAATAGATGGGATGGCTGGAGCATAAGCAAACATACAGTAAAGCCTCCCACATTTACGCAGAGATGGGAAGCTAATCTAAATCAGCAAATAAAGCAGTGTACATGGGCTCTGATGAGCAGGTCTGCAAATCATTGATGTATTTAAGCAGAAATTGAATTTTGCTGTGCACCAAATAGAGAACTGTGCCACACATTCATAAATGTTATTGCAAACTATCAATGCCGAGACTCTTCATTAGTTTAAACTAATCTATGTTGTACCAGAGTGGCCCCCATCAATAGAATTGTGATGTAAATTTATGTGATAGTTGAGATTTGAATACAATACAGTCGATAGAAGAAGGCAAATAATTTAAGACATAGTACATTGGGTATACCCATAACCAAAAAAAACCAATGTATGTGGTGGTTAGTAAATTACCATTGTTACTACACAGGTGTATCAAATTTGGTTGCCAATTAGCAACATTTGCAACCTTGAATTGTCTGCATGCTGTATATCTGTCATATCCCTATTGATTAGTTAGTTAATTAGTTTTATCCTGTGCCCAGTCCACTTTGTCAAAGCTGTTTCAGTGTTATGACATGGCAACATAACTTTTGGCTGTTCCTTTCACTTATGAAATAATTGTTGTTTGGACACAGATCATTTGGCCCTAATTGCAGCTCATGTTGCCTGGAAAACTCCAAGAAATCCAAGTGCTGATTACTAGACTGCTATTATAGCTGAAAAATAAAATGCCATAATATAACTAGCATTTGTTTCTTCAGAGGTGAGACAAAGTGTTTATCGCCATTATGTCTATGTCATGTAACTAGTGGAGTGACATTATAGAATAACAACCCGTCAAAATCAAGAGTCTGGGTTTGAAAAAGAGCTTGCTGTTATAGTTAGGTATTTTGACATAATCATCTGGGTTTTTGATAACCTGACTTTAAAAAAAAAAGTAGCAAATGTTAACAAAATGGGTATGGAGCAAATTTTAAATAAAAGCCTTCAAAGTGGTAATCACCAGTCCGGAAGTCTTTATCGTTTTCGTTTGAAGATTATGCCATTTAAAATCCAGCATGACTTGTGGGTTATAATAATGTGGTCTGTTCACTTCAGCAGCCTCTTTGAAAGGTTTACATGTCTAACATGCAGGTACTTCAGGTAAGCTACACAGCGTTACACTGTCACAAAATGTATAACCTGGAGCTTTTGGAGCCCCGTTTGCTAATGCTGATTATAGGCTCTGCTATGCATGGCTTGTTTCTCTCTCACAGTCCACAAGGAAATTTGGTAAATAAACAACCTCATTAGTGGCAAAGGTGATGTTGCCCTTGATCTTGAATGGTTTTGTCAGGAGAAAGCTGAATGTGCAGCATTGAGAAGTAAAGTTAGATTGAGTAGCCTGCCCATATGGGACCAACTATGTTATGAAAACTGACTTCATAACAAAGCTAAAAATCTAAATTAAGCTCTTGACTGGCACAAACCAAGCAACATTTCAGTGAAATGAAAAAAAATAAAATAAAAAATTATTTGCACACACAATTCTAACAGCTACAAATCAGACACGAAATGTGGCCCAGGCCCTTTAAGTTTGTCTAACAAATGTGTCACACTGTCCACCGATCATTACAGACAAAGCTGCATTATGAACAGAAAATAAAACAAGCTACACAGAATGCTGTTTTAAATGAACATATGTATTCAAGGTCACAGATAGACCTGTCATCCTAACTTTAAAAGTAAATATGGGGGATTTATGAAATCCAAATTAATAGTATTGCCAGAACAAATTGATGTTTTAATGAATCATGAGATGCATATTAGTGGTAAAACTAGGACACATGGAATATCCAAGGTAAAACTCATTCAACTAAACACAGTTTTTCTCTTATTAGCTTTAAACTGCAGAGACATTATGTAAAGCTGATTTTAAGTACTGGAATTTCATGTAATTTTAATATCTTAAATATCGCTTCAGTGTTAAATTTACAGTATCCCAGGTCTGACATAGCACATCTTCTATGTTCAGCAATTGGGTTAATTAGTTACTTTGTAACTTAAGGTCCTAATTATTTACATTTATCTCTACCTAGCTGCTTTGATTTTAACGTCAAGCCCAAAACTTTCAGTTGTCTGCTTTTAATCCACTTATAAGTTAAAATAAAAGTGAAATGCGTGAAAAGTAGCAAATAACTCAACAAATATGCAAAATAACTGTGGTTACACATTAAAGGATGCACACCCGAGTAAATGAAGATGGTCAAATGGCACGGATAAATAAAGCAATTCTTAAAAATGAACTGAATGACAGCCTACAGGTATCTGGTTTGACAGGTATATCCTGAGATTACTGTAAACTTCAATGTCTTAAAAAAAACCTACTTCACACATGACAACAGGCTAGTGGTATCCCTGCTGCAGCAACATCCTGCAAGTGCTTTACATCTGATTTCTTTATCTGTGTCATTTTTAGGAGAAGATAAAAACAATATGGAGAGGATAAACTGAAGCAGGTAAGGTGCTGTGATCTGTCCGCTGTTGTTGCGATCCAGCTCAAGAGGAAAATAAGAGGCTTTTATTCAATACCAAATAAAAGTACAAGTTCCAAACTTCAGAGATGTGGCACATAACTGCTCTGTATTGCACTCAAAAAATGATTTGACATAAATAAGCATAGGCTGAAAAGTCAGTTGGTTGTTTTTTGTCACACACACACACACACACACACACACACACACACACACACACACACACACCCTTTTCATTGTTTTCTCAACAAGTACTTTTCATCCTTGCAATTATTGCTGAAAAGCAGACCAAAAAGAAGTTAAAAAGAAATAAAATATGACTTTAAATGTGTGGCAGTAAGTTTCACACTGTAGATATTAGTTGCAATTCACACAGCTAAATTATATTAAGAAAATCAGTTAATATATTTGTACTTGTTATATCACTGCAATGCTGGTTAAACTTGCTCATTCTTACAACCAAAAAACTATTTTATATCTATCCATTTTTTCCAGCAGGTAGTGTGGAGACAAAAATAATGCAGAGGAAAGAGATTCACAATCACAGCCAGAAGTAAAGCAAACTACCCTGCTAAATATTTTAGACAAAATGCTAGAAAACCAGAGCTCTTCCAGCAGCAGGTCAAGTCACAACAATTGGCAAATACTATCCAGCGAACCACATGTACTAGTACTACGTGCCTAAAAACAAATACAGAATTTTTGGGAATTTCTCTCCAACAGCAACACTGGAGGGGGTTCTATTCCTATCCTGTACATAACTTCTAATTTTTTAAGGGTAAATAAAATCTAAATAACAAAAGCATTATCAAGTCCAACCCACTACTGATTAGTTGCATGTGTGTCTGCTGGGGGTTGCACATAACTGGCAGACACCAGCTCGGTTTCACAACTGTAGGATAAGTGAAGTGAGTGTGACATATAGAGGGCAGGTGGTGCCAGTCAAGTGAAGTACACAGGCATAGTCCCAATCTGCAGTTTCTCAGCTCCATAATTAGTTATTTTTCCAATAGCAATATCCAAATTATGTCATCAGGCCTTACAGAGTACTCATTATTCACTGCAACAAACAAGCTGGAAATAACACTGAATCCTATGGAGACTTGAGAACTTCGTTCCAGGGAGGGACTCGAGTCGCTGTGTGAAACCAACAAGAACCAACACGACACCTGGCATTTTACAGCTAAAGTGGGCTGTTGCACACTGCTGAGCACAATGGAAAGACATGCTTCCTAATTGTGCAGGTTTGAGTGTGCTGAGAAAAACAGATCACAAATATGGTTGGCCATATAAAGGCTTAAAACCTGCCGATGGTTTATGAAAATGTATTTATGAGGAAACTGGTATGATCAATGTTTGGACATCTTAAAAGCGAACACAAAAAATTACCAAAAGTTACTGTGGCTTAGCAGCGTCAATTCGACGGAATATCACATATGTAAATCATGCCCATATACAGCCTCTGTCTAGTCAGAGTTTGCCTACAGTATATACTCATTTAAGGGTATGCCCCACATCATTCAATAGTAAACATATAGTATAATATCACAGAATATCAAATCAGGAAAAAGGGAAGAATTAAACCTAAATATCCAATACAAAGAAGAGTCAAATGTGTCAAAAATGGTAAACCTTTCTTGGAATGTATCCACAGAACAATATGTTAATGTTAAAGGCGCTTTGGATCAATTACTGTGTTCAGTCCACATTGAAAAAAGTGAAAAGGATTCCAAAGGTTACAACTTTATTTTTCTCTTGCTCTTTACTCTTTCGAACAACAACAACAACAACAACAACAACAAACTCTGCCTTGTTGTAATCTTGGAAGTATGGGGAGGAAAAAAATAACAACAATATTTGTTTATCAGCAATACTCTGCAGGGTGTCAGGCATTTATTGTCTTTTTCAATGTGAATGAATGAAAAATGGCAGGTTGTACATAATGTGGTACTCATTTTAAGTTTGAACATGGCTTAACATTACCTAAATGATTTCCTGTTGAATCCTTAAGCTTTCAAAAAGTAAAGTTTGTCATTAGGCACGAACACTTTTATACTATACAAAACTGTTTAGATCAAACAAACTGATCCAATCATTTCTTAAAACCTCACCGAGTTCACCCCAACAATCTGAGTCCTTTCTTAATTTCTGATAGAACCTTCATATTGTAGCAACACAAACAGTCATATCATAACAAATCAAATAATGTCTATGTAACTGGTAGGTAAAAACGTTGTGAAAAGTTAATTTACAAAGTATTTATAAACATTCTGAATTATTAATTAGTTATCTCTTGCATTATTGTCAACCACTCGTCTCAGGTTCAGGCATTTCATGATGAAATCATTTGTTCAAATTAAAAATTACTCTTGCAATTGCTGGCTACAGTATACATTTTAAACAAAGATGTGTAAATAATGTGAAACTTTAGTATCAATGTTGCAACAATATAGTTTAGTAAAGTGGACAACCACTTCAAATTAGTTATTAGAGTGAAACAACTAATAATAGCTCAGCTATGAGAAGCAATGAAACAGTTCCATTAAGGTCTAGTGACAAGTGAGAATAACTATTAATTGCTAATTCAAATAGGGCCTATAGGGTTTGTTGTATGAAGTTACTAGATGTGAAGTTCTTGGGGACAGGTACAGCTCCTGCACTTCATGCCGTGTTCTAAAAGTGATATGGGTCCAGACTGTGCAAACATTTTAAAGAGGGTAATTAGTAAACAGTTAAAGGCAGTAATCACCTAGTGAGGAATATAAAAGGACTCAAAAGAAAACAAACTGGAAATGGGCTGGTACCATTCACATCGCAGTCGGATTCTAGAGGTCATGTGCTAAGTCCTGTTAAGATCCTCAAAGGGCAAATCCTGAACATTGGGCACTTTTGTGTGAGTGTTTAGAGACACTGCCAGATTTTAAGCACACAAACATGAAAAATATCAATTTCACATTTGGTTTAACGCTTTCACACTTTGTGTCACTGACACCCAGAGAGAAGGGCTGTGGAAGACAAAACACAGCTCCTGGATAAGGATCATGTTAATGCCTATCAATTAGGATCAAAAAGGGATTAACCGGCATGGTTGCAGCGGTAGGATGGAGGCCCATGCAAAGTCACTGAATACTAGGGGTCACACCCCCGACTTCATTAGGCCTGACCTTTCCACACCATTGTGTGGCAGGAGAGAGACCCTGCAGTCTGCGTTTCCCCTTTACCCATCTTAGAGGGCTTACAGAGAGTCAAATATGAGACATGCAGAAAAGCTGTTAGAGATCAGTGAAATATGAAATATTCACTTTCAAAGTCCAGGGAGACTTATTAGGTTACTGCAACTTGGAGCAGGTGGGTATTTACTCATCAACCCCCAACCTCCCTGCAAAGGAAATCATTTTTTTCACCTTTGAGAGAAGTGAGATTTACTAATTAGTCATGGCGCAGCCTCCCCTCGCTATGATGTACCGCAGGCTTGACGAACTCCAACTCCGCCTTGCCATCTTAATTCACAAAAGGTCAAATGGCAAAGTGGAAGGTGTGTCCAGGTGTGTTAAAATAAGCCCTAATTAAGGAAAAATGCAATCACACCCTCAAGTCTCACATATGCAACTCGGAAGGAAACTTTCAGTAAAGCTCCTAAACTGGGGCAATTTTTAAGCTGTGGCATGTTAGCTTACTCCCCCCCCCCCATACTTCTATAAAGAGAGAATTTAGAAATAAGTTTTGCGCACCAGACCCTTGTACAATTATATTTAAACAAAATGATTGGTCACATAAATATTGGGTTGTCAGCATTTACACAAGACCAAGTGCACAACTGTA
Source organism: Percina caprodes (assembly GCA_013375575.1). Lineage (NCBI taxonomy): Eukaryota > Metazoa > Chordata > Actinopteri > Perciformes > Percidae > Percina > Percina caprodes. The sequence continues at coordinate 1,014,111 of JABXJD010000167.1, forward strand.
GATTGTACTTATTTTTGCTAAACAGGGTTTTTTTTAATTCAATAAAGTAGTTGCTATAGTATTTGTATTACACCCAAGATGCAACAGAGACAACATGCATGTCTTTATAGATTTCTCTTTAGTCAGTAAATAAACTTAATTCAAAATGTTACACTTGAGTTTAAGCATCTTTAAGGTTAAACATGGCAAAATGTATAGCTTTTGAGTACAAGAAATGAGCACAAATCGTTTTACTATATGGTTCTCAGAGTACCGTATTACAGTCTGACCAGATGTTTTTTTTTTTTTACTTTACACAAAGAAACTTACAAAAGAATTACCATTCTAACAAATAGTAACATGGCAATGTAATTGTTCTCACTCTGCTAAGAACAATTACGTTATTGTTCAACTATATTAACTTTGATTACTGAATTTAGTTGATCCTTCATTAAAATCTATAGAAAGTAAACATATATCTGTTCTACTGCTAAATATCACTACCAGGCTCTAAAATCCAGTATTGGTCCAGCTCTACAGTATATAGTATAGGGTTTCAAGGACACCTGGTACTTTACGTTCAACCAAGCTGAACAGGTCTGCCGTGCATAAAACCCCAGCTGAGAGAGAGGTAGACCTGTGAGAGATAAGAGGGAATTAACCATTCTCACCAATGGCAACCACTTTGCTTCCTCTCATCAACTTTTGTGTAAAAAAGGGTAAAAAGCCATTACAATTTTTTTAGTTGACAATTGAGTCCAAAAATACGTTTCAGATTATTTTACTATAGACACCGACCCTGCTATTCAAATGAACAATACAATCTTCATCAAGCACTGTGTAGTATGTTAAATGCTAATATGCAACAGTTTTTGTTTGATAATGGTAACTTAGACTAGACTAAACCTCTTCATTTGCAAGACCTCCATTCATTGGTATGTGTGGAGAACTCAGTGAAAGTTAAGACTTAAGTAAAAAAAGCAGAAGTTCATCTCAGGCAAAAAGTTTCTTCCCAGAGAGTAAGTACTTGTTCAGGCTACTGCAGTTTAAGTAGCCATGCAGCCTTGCACCGCAGTCAAACAGTGGTCATCCAGGCCTACAGCCTTCTTTGTAGCGTTTATGAGGGTGTAATAGATGAGCACACTTCATTTCAAAGTCAGTGGTGGATTTGCAGTGTAATTAAAACAGGAAGGGTTGCTGAAGCTGTGCATAGCAACTGAGTGGTAACAAACACGCTGCATGTGCAAATCTTAAGATTGGCTGTGTCACAAACAATGAAAACAAATGCAGACAAACATATGGCAGTCACAACACTGCAGCAACGAAAATTTAGTTATTTACTTACTAGAGCCCGGCAGATATATCGGCCCGCCGATATATCGATATTAGGATTTCCTGATATATTGGTATCGGCATTTATAATGGCCAATTTTATTTTATTCATTTCATCAGAATCATTTATAATGACAAATGATTCTGATAAATGAATATTTAAAAAATAAAAACGGACTGTCAAACATGTTATGAGCACTGGCTTTGCATAGTTTGTCCACCAGAGGGCACTCTACAACATCCTTGTTTGCAACACTGATTTTTTTTTTGTTAATGTGTTTTGTTCAAAAGGACTAAGTTTCATATCTTAAGTTTATATTTTTATACATTTTATTAATCAGAACTTGAATATATTTTGATGTTCCTCTGTTCTGTTGTGACAACAAAACAAATTATCATATTATTTTAGTGAGAACTCATAAATAACTACAAATAACTAATGCTAGGGAAATCTGTTTTGTAAAGCGTTTCTGGATTTAAAAAAAAAATATCGGCCTATATATATATATATATCGGCATATCAGATTTTTAAATATTCAGTCGGGCTCTTTAACTTACCTTTCACAAAGCTAATAAATAGGCATTTACATTTACAGAATAGTTGCCGTGCAATTTCATTTGCAATTGTCTTCTTCTAATGAGGATCTAATATTCATATGACATTGATATTGATGTGGCTGCACCTGAAATTCAAAACCTCTGCTCAGTCATTGAGTGGTGTGTGTGGTTGTTTTAATGATAAACAAAGGTCTGCTATCTCCAGGCAAAGATCTTAGTGTTGGCCATGCCATAAACAAGTCTCATGTTTTTATTCTAATATTAGGGTATCATGAAAACAGTATGAGGGAATCACTCCACTTTAACTAATCCGTAAAAATATTAGCTCTAAACAACAAAAACCAATAAAGCATATTTTCCAGGCATTTGTGAAGTACAGACATGAACAAATAACTATTCTATCTGACAACAGCTGAAATAGTTTAGTTTGAGCATGCATGTCCATGCTGCCTGCTTGCAATATGGTAAAGTAAACTTGTTTTTTTTTTACCATTTACATAGATCAACTGGTTTGACTGTGCAAGGCAATACATTAATAAAAAATAAAACATGAAAATACCAATCTGACATTAATATATAGGTTTGGTAATTCCGACCTCCCTCCAACACATGCATAAACCCAAAGTACATTTTCTTTATCTATTTTTATGTCAACAGAGCAGAGGCTCATCTTAACATGTTACTGAGAGCCACGGTTGTGTTACGTGGCATGAGAACACAGTTTGGCTTTCGCACGAGATCTTAACACTGGACAAAAACACATTTTCAAGAGGGTAAAGGTCACCTAAACCTTTCAGTAAGTCAAGTTAGCAGTTCAATATACAATATACAGTACTTTTAATTTAATGTTGCAATGAGCTGATTTTAAATTTTAAGTGCATTTACATCCTATGTAACTTTAACATAATTATATAAAGATCACTTTTAGGACTTTTCAACTAATGTAAAATAAAGTACAAATACATTATATATAGTTTTAATTTATTTAATCCTCCCCATGTGTAATATACATAAAAAGCAAAATAGTTGGTAACATTTAATATTTCTGTGTATATCGTTAGCTTAATACGACGAAAATGGCACTGCAAAATTTGCCAACTGAAATAATTGTAATAATTTCTAAAATATATGCATAATATGATCATATAAAATCAGACACAAAACAGCTACCTAACATTTTAATGTTGATTATTACACAGGTAAAGTACGGAAAGAAGTAATTGTGTTGCACAATATTAAAGTGTACAAGACCCGACTCGCTTAAATAAAACAGCATTTTATTTAAGGTGTATTTATTCTGTTGATGTCACTTTTTTTATAAATACTGTAAAACACAATTTAACTATGTTGAGAACTTGTATTGCCTGTAATATTCAGGTGGTGAAAAAGACCAAATGAAAATAGTTTTATTTAAGTACATTGCATGTCTTACTCATCTTATGTTTTAGATGAAGCTTGGAGCATTTTTGCAATTAAAAATATAAATAAACAGCAACGACTGTGCATCGCATAAGAGTTTTTAAAGCAAATACATTCACTTTATAGTGTCAATATTATGTTTCGGTAGTATATTATTATTATACGTGTGGGATTTAATTACTGCTTCAACATTTTATTTAAGTCTTTATCGATGTGCATTTTTAATAATATTAAATATTCCATCAAAAGCATGTGCAAGCTAGTTTAAAAAGAATTAAAATAAAATAGGAAACAATGCTAAAATCAAACTCGTACAAATAAAAATGAATCGCGCTGCACTCAACACAAAATAAACCTATGAATCATAAAAAGCAAATTGATGCAAGTATTTTCCACATGTATCCATTTGTTCAGTATCATTTTCAAATATGTTCCACTGAAAAGTAAGTTTACTCCACATGTTGGCCGTTTCCCAAATGAATATATGCTGTGAGTTCAGATTTCCTTTTCTACAAACTACATTACAGTTCATCTCTTTCACCACTGCCTAAATCTAAAATGGACGCCGCTGGCTTTGAGTTATCGATGGCTAGGACTAGCTAAGGGTCATAGCTGTGCGGTTGTGCTCTTAAGAAGGAACAGACAAATGGATCCATGTTTTGGCAGGCAGCCAGGAGACTTTTTAAAATACAGTGAAGGCCTTGATTTAAAATATGCCACACCAATGTCAAAGGAAACTGCGTCATTTCACAGCAGAGGCTGTGGTGAGATAAACAACCCACCGTTTTACAAAAGACAATGGCAGGTGCTGCAGTTGTACAGAGCAATGCTTTGAATCAGCTCAAATTGTACTCTATATGTGCACAGAAATAACCCAAGAAATCTTTTTATTATAGCTCAGGCAGCATTAGAGCCTAGATGAAAGCCTGTTTTCCAGACATCATCATGATGTTAGACCTCATGACTGCACTGTGGGTGGAGACAATGAGCCAATAGAAAAACAGGCTGAAGATTCAGAGCACTTCTTGCATCAGCATTTCCTGGCTAAGCCTCAAGTGAAACTTACGAGATTCATATCCATGATTATCTTATGAAGAGATCACAAATCAGTGTTGAAAAAATATTGATGCTGACGAGTGAATGACAGCACTGAATTTGATTAGCTATTTTTCATCATCATATCATGTAGCATTGGCCGAGCTGAACCTCTGTAAATTCTGGTTTGTGCAGCCAAGTGATATTTCCCTCAGGCAATTACATTCACTCGCTGATGCACCTTAAAACATTCCTGGAATAGCTTCTCTCAACTTTTAACGTGCCCAAATGTGCTTTAATGAACAGGTCAACAAAGATCTTACCATTTGGGCCGACACACTCCAGCGTTGAAGTCATGAAGGCATGACAGGCTGCAAGAAACCATGGATCTCCTGTAAAAACGAGAAAAAAACATCAAACAACTGTGCATAACATTATGTTATTACAGACAGGGTAAATTCAAAAACAGAAACAAAACTAAAGCGTTAACTTAAAAAGCTGTTTTGTAGATTTGCCTTGTAACTCATTCAAGATAAATTGTTGCAGAGATTGCAAGAATTGCTGAAACGATTTGAAAGCAAACAGCAACAAAAGTGGTTTGTAAAAAAAGTATGAGCGTTTATATTTACTTTGAAATAGATAATTCAAGGCGTATAACTTAGGAATATGGATTGTATTAAGGGAAGTATTAAGTCTTAAGTAGTATTAAGCCTTCATTACTTAATGTAAAATCTGCATGCAGGAAGCATACAAATTGTCATCCACTCAGTATTGTGGTCACTGCTACGAATACTGATTTTGTGATACATAATCATCATTTTATGTTTTGAAGAAAATACTTAAAGCCACGCCGTCAATAACACATAATCTAATAATATATATTTAGGAGAACTGCAATTAGAAATGGCAACAAGTTACCCAAAAAATAATGGATTAGATAGTATTAGATTCTATAACTTTGCTTTCCATTTTTCTTACCATTCTTATTGCATTTCCATAGTTTTTTGTCAGATACAATGGATGAGGTTTGGGACAGGCCTGCAAAGATACTGCATGCTTTAAGTCTTTCTGTACTCACCTGTGAAAACATAAGCAACAAGCACTCAAAAACTATTAAAGAATTTGACAAGACAAGACTAAAGGAGCTGTCTGACATTATACGAGTATGCACTAAGTAGGTGATAATGAAGCGATCTGTCCAGGCTGGTCACTGATATGGCAAACAGATAAACTTCACAGACTCACTGGGTGAAAGTAACTTGTAATGTCAGAGTGAGGCTAGAAGCATTTTAGAAGCCAAAGTTAATATTGCATGTACAATCCCTCACTGAATAAGTGGGCTGTGAAAAAAGTGCTATGCCTTTTGAAAAACACATCTCAATGCTTGGTGCAATATATGACTTTTTAAAGCTGTCAAATAATTCATTCAAAATATGAACTTTTTTTTTTTACAGTTGTCAAATTTCATTACCAACAACATTCATACACAATTTCACATTGCCTTCACAATGTGTTTTGCAACATGTTAAAAAAAAAAAAAAAATGCTGTAATTATGGGTAATAGATTTTATTTCTTTCAAACTGCATGTGAGACATTGTAATTATCTTAGAGATACCGAGTTCAAGTATGTGTAGTTGAAAGATACTGTATTAAACAGATATACATAAAACAAATATTTAAAAATCATAAAGCCCTGGAAGCTCTGGAACAAATTGTCAGTTATTAATCTGACAAAACGGCTACCAAAGGTCCCAAATCAGAATCAAATAAGGAATAAACTTCCATTGAGTCAACAATTATATAACATTGAAACTGTCCAGTCACTGGGTTGCGTTAAGGATGGAAACTAGTGATTAAATAATAATCCAAACGACAAAACACTAGAAATGTAGGTTAGAAAAACCTTTCGAAGAGTTAACATTCACTATATTTTGTGTGCAATACATGAGTACCTGTGGTTGGTTTCATTAAAGTATAATGTATCACATTGTTTCCCCATGTTTTATTTGCTCAAATCAATTCATATACGTCATGGATAACAACAATGCTATAGCAGCCATCTTGCCCCAAAAGAGAAGACACTGGGAGGAGGGAGGAAGGCTCCCAAATCATATGACTGCACTGCCTGCCGACAACTGCAGTGACAGAGCAAAAGTGTCTAGACGAGTCAGAGGCAGCAGCAGATCAGGTACACATGCACTGTCGCACAAAGGGTGACCAGATGAGAATGCTTTTAAACCAATGTGTAAGTAAGCCATGTGCAACTCGTGCATGGCTTACGTACACATTTGTTTAAGTACACATAGGTTTAAATTAAATACATATTTACCCACTTTCCATTTCTGCACAAAGAGATGCAAAAGCTCAGAAATTTGGGTAGGAAATAATGACGATTACCAAACATTGCTCAAGCTGAATTAGTGAACATTTCATAATATATTGAATATGCCAGGCTGAATCACAGAAAATATATCAAAACAATGCACAAAACATGTAGAGTTTCACATTTACCGTGACAATGTAGCCTGATTTAAAATTAAATTTACATTGTTGTGTCATAGCTATAGGTTTAAATATAGTGAGCAGGCATATCTACTGTAAATGATATTCTCAGACTGTGCGGAAACACTTACACTTACTTTGAAACTACTTGTGGGTAAATACTGAAAACATTTAGAGTTCAAGTGATGTTCCAACAATGTTTTCAAAAATGTTGTTAGTAGACATAATCCTGACAAATGAATACTTGCAATGGTCTGATAAACATTATTAAATGAATGCAGTATCACTGTAGATAACCCTTTAAAAGTGAACACACTTCCCCTGTTTCAACCAACCTTTCTGAGCTTTCTGGATGGTGCACTCCTCTTGAACTCTAGGGCTGTCGGATGATTCCCTGCAGAGCATAAACAAGGACAGGAAAAGAATTTCATTTCACATTTCATACAGAATTTATATTACCTCACTTCAGGGGCAAATAGTTTGGATTAGTTACCTGCACGTGTGCCTAAAATAGGTATTGTTGTGTACTCTGAAATTAGAAATGAAGGTGGTGTGGCTGGGCTGAAAGTGTTAAAAAGACAATTAACGAGTCCACAGAAGAGGCTGCTGAGTAACAAGTATCTTAAGCGCGCGTGGGGTTAATCAACAACCTCACGTCAGCAAAGGTGCGTCACCTGCGCATCCTCCTGAAGTAGTGTGAATGAGGTCAAGGCTCCAAAACAAAATAGCTAACGTTAACGTTGGAATTTGCAAGAAATAAAAAAAATCCACTGCATACGCCTCTTTTTAAAGGCAAAAATTAATTAAGGCCACGCACGCAGTTTGTTACGGTAGAAGATCATTTAAATTTGAAGCCAGAAACACGCTTTTTTAAACACAAACGTCAGCTAGCGTTCACAAATAAACATTTTTTTGACGAATGTGTACATCACTGCAGTATTAATTGTAGGTGTGCACTCAGGCGTCTGCCTTAACGTTACCTACCTGTGCATAAAGAGCTGTCTGCTGGTTGACTGCAGAAGAAAAAACTTTCATAGCGTGTTTATCTAAAAAATATTTTGGTTTAAGCGTGGTGACTCGTCAGCGGTAGGCGTTTGAGGAGGAGAGCAAACATTCCTATTCCCAACAGGCGGCTTCCTTGTAAATGTGCAAAAAGATGTAAAACTCCATCTCCAATTTTATCAATTTCAGACAGACTCCAGACAGTCTCCAAGCGGGTACGTGCCTGGTTGTCTTGCGCGTGCACGCTGAATGGCGCGGGAAGCGGCGATAACAGTTCCCGAGTGACAGAGCGAGCAGCCAATGGCGAGGAGTAGCTGAATCTATCATCCAATCACAATGGCCCATAAGTATAAATCCCCGCCCCTCCTCCTTCTCACCAGTCTGTTGACAGTGCACTGAATTAAACAACAGTCTGAGTTAAGCAGTTCATTGCACTGAGATGTAGGTCACTGACTGCAGCCTATTCACTCATTGAAGATGCATGGTATTAGTTATCACAAAGACACGATTACAACAGATATGCCCATCACTTGGCCTAAATGCAATAAATATTACTTCAGGGTATACAGTAACCACAGTGTGGTGTGCCTTTTGTTTTAAATCAGCAGAACCACCAGTTACAGTTGTCAGTTATACATGCAGCAACCATTGTGTCTGTCAGCAATACTTTGTTGTGCATGCCTAGGCTACAGGCAACTGAAATTACTGCAATGGTCCTCTTCATCAGGATATTTCCTGATGCCCAGGTCTCAATCTTTTTAGAAATTATACGTGGATAGTCATACATGTCTATTTTATTTTTTTATTTTATTGTTTGGGTTAATCCCTGACCAGTTTCTAGAGCCCGACCAATATTTGGCGGGCTGATATTAGGCATTTCCTGGTATCGGCATTTATAATGGCCGATATATATATAAAAAAATAAAAATAATAATAATATATATATATATATATATATATATATATATATATATATATATATATATTTACTAAATAACCATTCATCGGGATCATTTATAATAACAAATAAATGATTCTGATAAATGAATATTTAAAAAATAAAAACGGACTGTCAACCATGTTATGAGCATTGGCGTTGCATAGTTTGTCCACCAGAGGGCACTTTACATCCCTGTTGGCAACACTGATTTCTTTTTTGTTTTGTAAATGTGTTTTTGTTCAAAAGGAGTTTCATGTCTTAAGTTTGTACTTTATATATTTTATTTATCACAACTTTAATATATATATATATATATATATATATATATATGTATACATACCACTTATATAATTTGATGTTCCTCTGTTCTGTTGTGACAATAAAACAAATTATTATATTATTTTAGTGAGAACTCATAAATAACTACAAACAACTAATGTTAGGGAAATCTGTTTATGTTTTTTTAAATATACATATATCGGCTGATATATCGGCATATCGGATTTTAAAAAAAAACAAATATTCGTATCTGTATTGGCCTTAAAAATCCTTTATCGGTCAAGCTCTACCAGTTTCCAGTGAAAAATATGGCATTCAAACCCCAGACCCCCATGTGCCAGTGAAAAAGACATCTAAAAATCTGCCAAAAGGAAATATTTTTATTGGAGTATATTAAGCTAATAGTTCTTGGGTATGACCACATGGTTACACATTCATTTGAGCTCCCCTCATTACAAAAAATGCTCCAACTTGTATGATAGTCTGCATTAAAAACAATGTATGATATAAAAAATTAACAGATTAAATCTTTCATTTACAAAATAATCTATGGCCGGCCTATACACTCCACTGCTCCAGATTCACTTTCTCAAGACCGTTGCTAACCCTCATGAATTGACAGCAAAAAACACATTATGTCACACAAAACAACTTCCAAGTTGGCATTTAAATTAAATTTAAAGCCGTACAGACAAGTTTGTTGTAAAGAACCTCTGTCGTTTGGATGGAAAATAACAAGTATTGTCTCCTTCGGCTTTGCACCCTTTAATTTGTATTGTTATGGAAAACCGCTGGATTTGGATTGGGCACAGAATCATTGAGGTCACCATAATAGAGTGTGACAGCTCCCCTTTTCACATCTATTTGGAAGTAAAATCAAAATTCCTGGGAAAGTGAATCCAGGGAGCATAACTATCTCATTCAGCTTTGGAAACATCTGTTTGGAGTGAATATTTAATAAGGTGTGGAATACATATTGATATGAATTGCACCTGCATTAAATTCAAGGAGAACACCTGGATACACAATCTTGTGCATGCACATACAACATTAAAAATGTGGGTTTGAGAAAGTTTAGAATGCATGTATTAAAGAGCAGTGGCACATTGTTTGTACACTAAATACTGACATGATAGCTTGAATGCAGCAGTAACTTCATGACATACAAGGAAGTGTCTGGGAGCTTGCAATACTGTGGATAAATTGCACTTGATATTACTTTTAAAGATAAAGGGAAAGCATTTGCCACCTCAACATCTTGTCTGTACAATTCCCACAGTCCATTAAAATTCTCACACTGTCTTTCACTAGAAAAAACTCTTTATGCTTTCTCAAATTAAAAATCCCATGGCTGATCCCCTCCATTGCTCTGGCTTTCAGATACTGACCTTGTGGTGATACAAAATAGCTTCTTCCTCACTGCGGGGCCATAATGAGCCAATACAAGGAGGCTTCAGTTCACTGCTCACCTCTCTTTGGTGTCTTTTGGGGTCTTTGTTGACGTTTGTCAGCCCAGGAGGAATGTGGGGGTTAAAATTCTGCTGTAGTCTAGCTGTAGACTCAGAAAACAACTTTGACTTCCAGACTTAAGCACGAAAGAGAAAAAAACTTGCTCAGAGATAAAAAGGCTTTGACCTTAAGAAAAAAATCAAAGGAGTGACTTGAATAAAGATTAAGCACCATTTAGTATTGCCAAATTGACCAAAATATAAAAAGGACAAGAATTTATACCTAAGGCATATTTGTGGTAGCCCTAAAATTGGAAACCAAGAATAGTCATATTTTTTAAGTTTGACAAATTGTCAGGGTCTGACGCATGCAAAGATTTGTTGTGCTTTTAAACTTGAATTCAATTGTAAAGAAAGGTAGGTGTACGGACAGTACAGTACAGAACAGAAATCCCATTGTCGGAACAACCTACTAGTGCCATTCAACCCTGCATGATGATGATCCCAACCTAATACTGTGCAGATTTAACTGAAGTAGAACTAGCCAGAGAACAAAGTAATATTGAATTTGCAAATTGGCTGTCATGCTAAAGGTGGCAACCATTACTTATTTATGATAACTGTATTTATTATCTTGTACTGTATAAAGCCACTATACTCAGAAGTACAACAAGGGCCATGCAAAATATAAGGCATTTACTGTAGGTGAAGAAAAAATATAGTATTTCAAATACAACCCAGGTGTTAAAAAGAAGAAACTCATAAGAATATATATTCATAGCCTACCTGTGGGCCTACTAGAATTGCTAAACTTATACATAAGATGCTTCATCATCTACCTGTGTCAGTTTCTTAAGCTAATAATGAGGTACGCGTTTATGGAAGCAATACTGTAAGACGATAACCTATCCATCTGTACAACAAACAAACATTTTCCACAACAAACACTTACACACTAATGAACTTCATGCAGTTGTGGAGGGCAGACGCAAGTCAGATTTCTAATGATCAGCCACTGTTTGGCTACCCTATGTGTTTGCCTGACCTGTCAAGCACAGTAGACCCACAATGCATCATCGCAGCAAACACACCTCGGCCATGTTTGGACTCTGGTCGTGAATGGAAGTCACTGCCGCATAGAAGCTATTCCCTTTGTAGTCCTACGTTTTGTACCATCGAAATTGTGTAATACTAAAGATTAAATGCACTTTCCGGCTTTGTAATCAAACTCTTAGCGGGACGCGCCTTGCACCATGTCAGCCAACGCTCAGGGTGAGTAACGTTTATATCAGCGGCTTTGTCGACAGTGCTAAAATAGCTATGTAGCAAAATTAGCTAACATGGCTAACTAATGTTAACAGGGTTTGAAAACACTAGGCCACATGCTGGACTATAGGTAACTCGCTAACGTCATAGTTAAATTAGATTTACCTTGAACAAACAATGACACGCTGCGTTGTAAACAGAACGTTACGTTGAATCGACGGTTGTAACGTCACCGTACGCTAACGTTATAACGGGTAGAATAACGTTCCGTAATATTAACGTTACTTGAATGGCTGATCGACAGTACAATCTGGCGTCCCGTTTGCCATGTTAAATTTTAACGTTACATTTCACGTGTTTACGTTGCTGAAAATATGTTTTTAAGGGCTCAATGGCTCCATAAAGTCAGGTTTTTTGGGCTCAAATGCAAGCTAACGCTAGCTGCTGTAGCATTGCTAATAGAAGCTATCCGGTTCAGCACAAGGCAAACATTTAGAAAGAACACGCAGTTGTTTGGCTAAGCTAATATGCATGGTTGTATTTTGTCAACCGCTTTAACTTCTCTAACGTTACCGTAAACTGTTACCTAATATGACAGCGTTTTTTAATTGTCTGTCCTTGTCGCCAGGTTGGGACTGAATTAGCGACTGTAGCTATAGCTAGCTAGCTAGCTATGTGTTTGGGGGAACTATTAACGGTATATGACGCAGTTTACGCTATGTTTGTATTCCACATTTACTTCGTCGTTTTTGATTAGCAATGGGCTATAGTTACTATCCAAACTTATATGGCATGTTACTTATCCTTAACCCTTATGTTGTCCTCAGGTCCACCAATTTCTTTTTAATTACCCAAAATAACATGATTGATTCCACACAATGCTCTTTGGCAAGTACATATCTCTACTTTCATTAATTTTGGGGTATCTTATTCAATTTTATATATATTTAAAAAACAAATTGAAATGGTTTTGTAATAGTTTTAAGTAAAAGTTGACATATTCCAGACTGTGATTATCCACCAACATACATTCCTTTAATTTTAGTCTAAATAATTCCTAATTTCTGCTTTTCTAACTCAAACATTAGGGATACTTTCCTGTAAATGACGTTTTTTGACCAACAATTCTAAAAATATCTGTAAAACTAAAGTTAAGAAGTTAGTGTGATGTAGTGTTGAAAATGTAAAAAAATGGCAAGCATTAAAAAAAAAAGTGTTAAAAGGGACAAAACGTACGAAAAAGTTAAAAACATTGATTAAAAAGTGTCAAAAGTGTTGATTTTTAATTTTGACAACACAAGGGTTAAAGATATGATCATACAGGTAAAAGCCAGTAAATTAGAATATTTTGAAAAACTTGATTTATTTCAGTAATTGCATTCAAAAGGTGTAACTTGTACATTATATTTATTCATTGCACACAGACTGATGCATTCAAATGTTTATTTCATTTAATTTTGATGATTTGAAGTGGCAACAAATGAAAATCCAAAATTCCGTGTGTCACAAAATTAGAATATTACTTAAGGCTAATACAAAAAAGGGAGTTTTTAGAAATGTTGGCCAACTGAAAAGTATGAAAATGAAAAATATGAGCATGTACAATACTCAATACTTGGTTGGAGCTCCTTTTGCCTCAATTACTGCATTAATGCGGCGTGGCATGGAGTCGATGAGTTTCTGGCACTGCTCAGGTGTTATGAGAGCCCAGGTTGCTCTGATAGTGGCCTTCAACTCTTCTGCGTTTTGGGTCTGGCATTCTGCATCTTCCTTTTCACAATACCCCACAGATTTTCTATGGGGCTAAGGTCAGGGAGTTGGCTGGCCAATTTAGAACAGAAATACCATGGTCCGTAAACCAGGCACGGGTAGATTTTGCGCTGTGTGCAGGCGCCAAGTCCTGTTGGAACCTGAAATCTCCATCTCCATAGAGCAGGTCAGCAGCAGGAAGCATGAAGTGCTCTAAAACTTGCTGGTAGACGGCTGCGTTGACCCTGGATCTCAGGAAACAGAGTGGACCGACACCAGCAGATGACATGGCACCCCAAACCATCACTGATGGTGGAAACTTTACACTAGACTTCAGGCAACGTGGATCCTGTGCCTCTCCTGTCTTCCTCCAGACTCTGGGACCTCGATTTCCAAAGGAAATGCAAAATTTGCTTTCGTCAGAAAACATGACTTTGGACCACTCAGCAGCAGTCCAGCTCTTTTTCCTTAGCCCAGGTGAGACGCTTTTCGCTGTTTCTTGGTCAACAGTGGCTTGACACGAGGTATGCGGCAGTTGAAACCCATGTCTTTCAAGCGTCTCTTGGTGGTGGATCTTGAAGCACTGACTCCAGCAGCTGTCCACTCCTTGTGAATCTCCCCCACATTTTTGAATGGGTTTTTTTTCACAATCTTGACTAGGGCGAGGTGATCCCTATCGCTTGTACACTTTTTCTGACCACAGTTTTTCCTTCCCTTTGCCTCTCTATTAATGTGTTTGGACACAGAGCTCTGAGAACAGCCAGCCTCTTCAGCAATAACCTTTTGTGTCTTTCCCTCCTTGTGCAATGTGTCAATGGTTGCCTTTTGGACAGCTGTCAAATCTGAAGTCTTCCCCATGTTTGTGTAGGCTTCAGAACTGGACTGAGAGACCATTTAAAGCCCTTTGCAGGTGTTTTGAGTTAATCAGCTGATTACTTTGTGGCACCAGGTGTCTTCAAAATTTAACCCTTACACAATATTCTAATTTTGTGACACACGGAATTTTGGATTTTCATTTGTTGCCACTTCAAATCATCAAAATTAAATGAAATAAACATTTGAATGCATCAGTCTGTGTGCAATGAATAAATATAATGTACAAGTTACACCTTTTGAATGCAATTACTGAAATAAATCAAGTTTTTCAAAATATTCTAATTTACTGGCTTTTACCTGTATATGTGAAAAAACATGCATCAGGCCTTCGAACACATACAACTGCCAAAACTAGCAGTACTGGTGTAACGTTAGAGTTAACAAGCAAACATGTTCATATAACTGATATTTTTCTGTATTACCCTGCGATTAACCACATATCTAGCTAGGTTGCTTGGCAGAAACAAATATTCCAATATTTAAATCATGCAGTGGCTTTTCTCTCAAACTCAAATGCGCAATAAACCAGGTACTAATTATCACCTGAATGATAAAACATGGTAAATATGGCATGGTCCTCTTATTTGCCAAATGTATGCAAATAGTACAGGTACATGATCCGTGCTACCTGTATGATCTGTCCTGCGCATGTTCATGATTTACGAGGATTTACCAAGTCAATAGACAGTTAAAGAAATGGACCAACAGATCTCGTTGTTCTGGACGGAGACCAGTGAAGGAAAATAGAAGTACTTTTCCGGTGATTGCTAAGAATTACTGCGCATCCTCCGACTGAGCTTGATGACGTAGTTGTGACGTGGACAGTATGTCTGAAAGTTGTACGACAATGTATAAAAAGCCCCATTACCTTGTAGCTCACGTTATGGCTCCGTAGCGGACGTTTTTGTAAAAATAGGCTAACGATTGTGTCATAACCATGCGACTTACTGTCGCACAGAACCACATAGTACAGGGTAAGCTCCCAGAATGTGTGAACTTACATAAGCTGTTTATGTTTAATTGCTAATGTTAACTAGCATTTTAGTTAGTAATAATTAGCCTGTGCCTGTGTTATCTCCTAACATATACCTACACTCTCCCTCCCTTGACATCGCAATGTGCGCATGCGCAATAGTCACATTGCAGGACCTTGCAATATTGCCGCTAATACTTTTTTGCTGCTTGATAGAAACGTAAACGCTCTCCTTTTACATGATTATTACCATCCGACCCTTCCCCTTTAAGACAGGTAACGATGTGGGCAACATGTGTATGTGACGTTAGTCCGAAGAGGTTTATTGTTATGGGAAGTGAGGCTCTCCGTGTGTAGAAAAGTACAGTAGGCAGCAGCTGCCACTGACACATTGATGCGCATAGTTTTCAATGGGTAGTCAGTGAAGCTAAAGCAGTCAGTGTTTTATGTTTGCTGCAAATACAAACTAAATACCCTGATTAATGCAACATAATCATGACGTCTCCCAGCCATTTTCCTCCGCAGAAAGCT